>BOPP01000078.1:2712989-2727864 GCA_017312745.1 Gryllus bimaculatus | reverse complement strand
CGGTCCGTTTTGAGCGAGAGCCCCTGAATGAAGCGCCCCGCCGCCGAAAGACGCCTCCCAAAGCAAATTGACTTCGTTAGGGCAGCCCGGCGCCTAATGCCGCGAGCCGAATGTCACGCCCTCCCCGCCCCGCGCCGCCACGCCCTGCTCCGCCTCCGCCTCCGCCTCCTCCTTCCCTTTTTTCCCCTCTCCCTTATCTCGGGGCGCGCCTTGAAAATTCAATATCCCGGCCGCGTTACCATGGCGATTCTTTCTCGCCGCCCCCGCCCCGCCGCTTGCGCCTCCGCCCGCCAGGTGCGGCGCCGCCCGCGCCATGGCTTCCTCCAGTTGCGTGGCAACAGCCAATGGGGGAGCAGCCATTTTTATCGGCAAGACGAGACATAAGAGGGGAAATAATATTAAAAAGAAGGCACAATAAAAAGAGGCCGCCGGCCTCTCTCCGGCGAAGAATGAGAAGAACGTTTCTGAAAATACCCCCTACTTTTGCGAGCAAAGAGGGGAAAAAAGATGGGAGAGAATTCGATATGAAGAGATCAAACGTTAATGAAGATCACGTGACGTCTCGAATTCTGTCTCTTTTGAAAGGAGTGGAGGCAGTGGATGCTTTGGCTGTGCCATGGACTAGTCCGCGGCAGGGGTGGGTGTTGGGAGACGACATTCTTTGGGCAGTGGAGCCACCAAAAGTACTCCAACTACGCTTCAAACGCGCACACAGCAAGAGAAGCTGGGGGGTCACCTACAACCCGTTATTCCAGTTCCCAGCATGGTCTTGGGGGTCGAGCGGCTGCTCGAATTAAGGTCAGGAGGTTTTCTCCTGCTAACGAATAGCACCCGAATGTTGCAGGGCAACTCTTCATGCTGACTGCCCCCGAATGCGGCCGCTTCAAATGCGCGCCTCTTTATTCGGGAGACACCGAGTCCTCAACTATTCCGCCATTGTGATGGAAATTTCGGACCGGTTCTTGAGTTAAGGAAAGGACTGCATTACTCCGACGCCGCGGTATTCAAGCTAGAATGCTGATAATTGTGCCCGCTGTCCGCGTTGCATTTATGTAATTCCTCTCACATTTACGTGAGATCCACACGATTCGATATTCTGAATGTTATAAGCCGGATCTTATATTTAGTGTCGCATTCGTCCGACTTCGTAATGCCCCAACGAAATTTCGAAGAGTACTATTAGCTACCACAATCTGCCGCTAAATGCCTTTAAAGATTGCATTAGAACGACTTTTGAACACAACTTCGAGAACCTCTTAGCAGGAACCTTCATTCCATCAGAGGGAAGTTCTTTCTTTATCGCATCCTGTTTCACTCACATTTATAGGGGAAGACCCCTTTGTAACATGTGGAAGTTCATGTCACGTGTCACTGTAACAGCGTTACCTATTTTCAAGATGGACTCAACTGAAATTAACACTTCAAACAATCCTAATTTTTCTGTTAAATGTGTATAATTAAGGTTAGGGAATGTATACTATCTGTAGTAAACGACGTAAATTGAAACCCACATTACAAAATTAAATGCATTAAAATGAATATAGTAAGTAAATGCGAATAACGATTCATATTTTCAAGTTAAATGTGCAGATAATTTCCAATTCACCGAAATATAATGCTTATTAATAAAACATACCAAATATGTGTCATAAATTCATGATTAAATAATGGGTAATTTTAATACTGTGTGTGTTGCGGACATGAAGAATACTTCCTTTCTTTTATAATACGTAATATAAATTTATTATTTTCAGTTTTTAGGTTTGCAATATTTAAAATCAGATAAATGAAATAAAACGAATCTAATTGGTCAAACAATACATTCAAAATATAATACAAAAATAATTTTAGATTACTGAGAAACACATTGCATGAATCTCAAAAACGAACAACCTTACCAGTAATGGAATGGCCCTTCGGACTAAAATAACTTCAGTGTTACATTCAACTACGTTACGTACTAATTAATGACATGCAATACTGATATGAAATAAAACTTCATTTACAACAACTGTATATTTCAAAAAATCGTTTTTAGTGCAAATTATAAACATTTGAATCTACATCGAATGCATCATAGTTCACTAGTATCATATCGGTATCACATATTAGCGTGTTTCAAGTTTTTTCTTGAAATATTTCGAACCGAAGATTTCACTAGATTGTATGCAAAAGTATTATGCAAAACAATCTGTGTAAAAAATGGATCCAGTAAAAAAAATTATGCAAAGTAAAAAAATCCAATTTATTAAGATTGTATCAAGATTGATATGATAAGGCATTTCGAAACCTAATAATTTTATCTTCAATATTGTGAAGATATAATTAAGTTTCGAAACTATGTATGCAAATATATCGTTACCAAATGTTATAAGCATCTGTACATTTTTAATGTGCTTTAGAAGAAAACGTTTTACAATGAAAAGGAAAAAAATATTTACTTTAAAATTCAACATCAATATTTTGGAACATCTTACTCCTACTTCATACAATACACTTAAGACTATCATATACCAGCCAGGTATTAGTGCAATAGTTTTTTATTGCCGACAAATAAAAAAACGACTGAAACTCACAAAGAGGAGGAATTGATGGTGTGTGTATTGTGTATTGTGTTATTCAATAAATGATTTCAGGATATGCGCTTCTTACCTTACATTTTTTTCGTTCCTAGATTTGTAATTGTTTATTACATAAATGTGCTGGCGTTTTAAATTATTTATTATTATCGATTTTAGAACTTTACTTTATTATAAATTTGCAAATTTGCTGTTGATAATGAAATCTATATTGTTCAACGAAATACTTGATGCAATGTAAAGATGCAAAATTGTTTTGTTTCGCCGTAATTACAATAATTTGCTAACCATAAACCAATTTAAAATTACCTGTTCGGCAGTGAAATGGTAATTTTAAGATTTTTTAAAAAATTGTTACTTTTTATTTATTTGGAATTTTTGCTGAAAATTTGGCCTATAAATAGATTCATTCATGGCTTCAAGAAAACACCATGACTACATTGATTACTGCAATGCCTATATAGAATACTAAAATATAATTGAAAAAGAAACAACATGCTTTGATGTAGTACGTAATACAAACTTAACAGAAAATGTTAGTCAGTATGTCATTTAGTTCTATTAAGTTAACACAATGATTTAGTTTTCTTTCCTATAATACTTGCAATTAAAATGTTTAATAAAATATAATGAATTCTTAAATTTTCTCAACTTTTATACCCTCTAATAGTTAAAATAAAATGAAACATTAAGTAAATCATCAGTTTTTTTGCGGTTACCTTGACTCATTGAATAAATTTTGATCGGTCGCTACTTGATTTGAATTTGAACAGAAATGCGACTTAACTATCTTGATGTTTTGTGAGCAGCCGGTTGCTAGTTGAGGGAGGAGTAGGGTCGGGGTGTGGGACATTTTTTAAAGCAGTAAAATGAAATTTATAGCTCGTTTTCCAATGCAAATAGGTTTTCTATGGGGCGAAAATGGTTAGTTTTAAAACGCTTACAACCAAGCTTTGTTGTTACCTTTATTCATAGTTCAACTACATGTAATAAAATTGTTGGGAGAGATTCTGGAGCTCATGAAAACGTGCGTAGATTATATTGTGCTTCTTTGCTAACATCTCATACAATTTTTTACAGGATTATGCTGATAATTAAATACAATAAAAAAATCAAAATCTCTTTTCATATCAAAAATAATTGGGGGGTAATTTGAAACAGATTGTGTCAATATATCGTTTGCATATTTTGGAAGTGCGCCATTCTGGACTCATTGGCAATTGAAAAATTTCGAGATTTCGAGGAACACCTTCTAAGTTAATTTAAAGAATTCATGTCTACAAAAAGGTAAATTACTCATTAAATCATAGAATAGACTTGTAAAACCAATGTGTAAGATATTTAAAAATATATGTTTATTTTTTAAAAAATCATGTTTTAACCAAATTTGCCCTTTGTGCTTGTGATTTAATACATTGCGTGTTTTTGTTCAAAATGTTTAAAAAATATGAGCTTTTGTTTTTCGGAGTATCTACTGCAATCATTTCTTAATAATTGTTAGAGTAGGTTCCGAGAAAAATAATTTTTATCTATGAAATATGTAGTTTTTCCCAAACAAGCTTTAAAGAAACCCAGGCAACTACCTGCCAAAACGCACGCAAATATATACAAACAATCAAATACCGCACTGACTGCATGAAACCACTGAAATGAAACACCCTAAGAAACACACCAAAACACAACATTCTAGATTAATTATTATGCTGGTTTAAAACTTTGTGTGTAAAACTCGGCAGTCATTTTGGTAAGGGCAGACATTACTAAATACATATTACTTTGTAAATCATGTATCAAACCGTAAATATTTAAAGAAATTTAAAGACGCATGCGCGTCAACTATTATGGTCATTAGCCATTCGACGTTCTCCTTCCTGGTATCTCCCACCAGCTGGGCACCGCCTCAGCCGGAACAAGCTCTAGCTCCCGACTTGTCTCCCGACCTATGTGGTAGTGTAGTGTATGTAAGTGTAAGTAAGGGGTAAAAAAAGGACAAGGAAGAGAAAGGAAATATTATACGCGGTCCGCGCGTGGCCTGTTTATCAGGGTACTACTCGCCTGGTGTTGATCGGAGAAACCACGCAAAACTACCGATCAGATCAGCCGGCCGCTACAATTCTCCTCCAGACAGCAGCCGAATTCGCCTTAGACAACTGTTATGGTTCTAACTGTATTACATGTTAAAATCGATAGGTATTCGCCTGCTGGAATGTGAAAACCGCCGATCCGCCTCTAGAGGGTCGTACAGCGGCTGAATTCGACGTAGGTATGCCACACGTAGGGAAAGTCCGCCTTAGCCGAGTCTCGAGCCCTAAAGACGCCTGAGTGGGTATGCGAAGCCTCCCAAGGGGTCGTCGAGGACTCGAGCAGCGCCTGAATGAGACGCGCGGGCGAAAGGCCGCTAATGATAAACGGCGTTCGTTACGACGCAGGAAATTGCTGTAGCGCGCGCTGCCAGCGTACCCCGCCCCGCCAACGCCCCGCCAATGCCCCGCCCTGCACGGACCACTCAGCAGATTGCGTCGGCTGGCGCGCGCCTCGCCTCGCCTCGCCTCACAGGCGACGCCAATGCTCCCCCCCCCCCCACGTGGAACGGCGACGTTCAGCGAAGCGTTCGTTTTTCTTCGAGGATTCTCGCCCTCTCGGTTTCTCGTCATTAACAACACTAAGGATGTTTGGTTCGCAAGTCTTCTGCGCTTTCTACCAACCAGACCCTACTCAAGGCCTCCGTATAAGCCAATGAAGTCATGACATTGGGGTCTATTCTGTGTCGGTGTTTTCCAGCGTCGCGTTGGTGTTTAAATGCATGTTTTCCCCTCTATATTCACTGCAAGGGAAAATAATAATAATAATAATAATAATAATAATAATAATAATAATAATAATAATGCCAAAGGCAATAATTATGGTACTTATTAATATTAAACATTTTTTGCAAGGATTAAATTAAATTAAAGGATATAATTAACAGATAATAACTCAGATGTCAACGTGGACTTCACACTACAAACGCTGACTGATATATGAAACGAGATGGTCAGAGATGGCCTAGGTTTGATGACGTCGTCGGCCTCTTCCGCGTAAGTTACTAGGCCCCTGAAGAGGCGGGGTTGCTTCTACTCAACCAAATTTCCTATTTTTTCCTCCAATGAAAGCCCTGGTAGGATAAACAATAATATTAATAATATTTTAATATAATGAGTGGTGATACGGTTTTTTTGTTCATAACTTTTCTTGTGCGAGCCGGCTTATCGCATGCATGGGAGTGTGAGGTTAGAGTTAGAAGAGCCAAGAAAGAATTTTTTAATGCATAGATGAAAATGTGTTTTTAAATGCAGAGATCAGTGAGTTTTTATAAAGCATCGAATTTGGATGCGTTTCCGCTAGATTAAGGTAAAAGCAGAGGTAGTGGCCATGACCAAGAACATTTTTTTAACTTCTTTAAAAGTCTGCGCCTTCAGTGCTAAATTCGTTATGTGGGTGATTACCATGTATTTTTCTGAATATATTATTTGACTAAAAATGACCACTTTTGAATTTGTTCTTGATTTTATTAATATATTTCCAAACCCCCGTTTGAGACCCCCCAAAGATTACATAAAAATTACAGAATTGTGGTAATTTGCATCACTCAGAAATGACTGCTTGATATTCTACCTCCTGAACACTTTCATTCGATCGAATTTTTAGGGAAAGGCCTAGTTTTATCTCTGAAAATAGCAACCTTCAATTAATTATAAACATATTTCATGGGTTTACAATATCAAGAACCACAAAGTTGTACCAAATAAAATTTTCCCCTAAAACCCCAAAATGTCCATTCTCCTGTAAACCATGCCTGGTGAGACATAAAGAAATCTCTTTGTAACTTTCATCCTTGGGTAGTTTACAGACATCAGTCTCTGGTTGTCGTACCTAAAAATCCCTTTCAAGTGTTTATATTATTAGCGTGCTGTTTACATTTAAAGAATAAAATATGCTCTAGTCGCAAGTGCTAAAACATATTTTCTGTTGCATTTTTTGCGTTTGAGAAAAATGTAATATTTTTTTATAATTTATCTGCGACCCTTTATCAGATTCATTAGTTTGTTTTTAGTAAAATTGTTAGAAGTATAGCTAGTGTAAAAATGTTTGCTTCATTCGCGTAAAAAGTAGGGTTTTATGTATCGCTACGCGTGCGTGAAGTATTATCTTAAGACATCACTGTGAAAAAAACTTCGCGTTAAGATGGCGATCGAAAATGCTTCTTTGTTTCAGTGAACATGCTGGGAAGAAACGAAACAGATGATGATACGTAATAAATATGGTAATATATATTAACATATGTTACAGAATAGGTAATTTTATAAGATCATAGAAAAAAGTTTTGTTTTTTTTTGCTCCCATTTTATAATTCTTCGTATTAGATGGCTACAACTGGTTACATAGTTATCATTACGATTTAACAGAAAACAAAATTTATAAAATTATTAAAAAATGGCTGCTTGATAGTGCAAACAGCGTTTGTACACACAAACTAGCAATGGCATCATCAGTTTTTCTTTCATGTTTTAACTTTTACACAACACTTTTACAATTGTGACTAAGAACATACTTATTTCACAATCAAAACTTAGTAAACAAAATCGAGCAGAAAACAACGATGTTAAAGATGGTTTTAATATACGAGGGTTGGGGCCAAAGTCATGGCAACTATTTTTTTCTAAAAGGTATATTATAGGGTCATTTAATTTTATTGGTCGAATGAAATACATGCAGTACTAGTGTGTGTTCACAACAAGAGATGGTTCTTTGAGTGCCTCTCGTGTACAAAATTGGGAAATCAGTATTCTGACTACCGCTGTGCGAGATGAATGCCACACTCCTATATCATGGCATGCATTTTCTCCGCAAGAAATGCAACAGGAATTTGTGGAAGCTGCTGGGAATAATGCCCTTCCATACTGGGCTCTCACGAGAAGAGCAAAGGGTTTGAGCGACGCCGCATAAAGACCTACGATCAGCAATGAACAAGACGACTTGCGAATGTGCGTAATACTTTCACTCTTTGGTCGTCGTCTACCTGCCTCTCCTGCAGGTGCTCGATAACCGCATGTGCCACATTCGCAGGTCGTTCTGTGCGTTGCTGATCACAGGCTGCTCAGAGTCCTCGCTGAATCTCTCTTGGCGATCTCGCAACTGTCCGGTACAGAAGGGGATAATTCCCCAAAACTGCCACCAATTTCCTGAGACGTTCTAGGGCATTTCGTCCACAGAGAACGGTTGACTTGATGCAAAGCAGCATTGCTGTAGAGGGTTACATTCATTTTGCACGGCGTTGTCAAACAACTGATTTCACATTGCTCTCTTTGGTAGTAGAAACAGTTAACTGAACCAACTGTTGTTGTGAACCCTAGTGCTGCCTTACTTTCTCGCGACAATTAAAATTATGTGATCTGATAATTCTTTTAGAAAAAAATAGTTGGCATGGCTTTTGCTCCAACTCTCGTATCTATGTTTGTATAATAACATGGATGGTTTGAAAATATCGACATGGTTGTCGCATCCTTTCTCGCCAAGAGGATGGTCGACTGCCGGGAGGAGGCGTGGACGAGGGTGAGGGGACGGCCTTTAAGGGTAGGCGGGGGCGTCTCGTAGATTGTTCCAGGGGTCGCTCCCTCCTTGTGGAACATTGATTACTGCAATGCCTAATATAGAAATACTAAAAATATAATGAAAAAGAAACAACATGCCTCTGATGTAGAGTACGTAATACAAACTTAACAGAAATGTTACGTCAGATGTGTCATTTAGTTCTATCAAGGTTACACACAATGATTTAGTTTTCTTTCCTATAATAACTTGCAATTAAAATGTTAATAAATATAATGAATTCTTTAAATTTTCGTCAACTTTTAAACCCTCTAAATAGTTTAAATAGAAATGAAACATAGTAAATCATCAGTTTTTTTGCGTTACCTGACTCATTGAATAAATTTTGAGTCGGTCGCTATTGATTTGAATTTGCACAGAAATGCGACTTAACTTATCTTGATGTTTTGTGAGCCAGCCGGTGCTAAGTTGAGGACGGAGTATGTAGGTCGGGGGTGTGGCGACATTTTTTAAAGAGTAAAATGAAATCTATAGCTCGTTTTCCAATGCAAATAGGTTTTCTAGGGGCGAAAATGGTAGTTTTAAAACGCTTACAACTAAGCTTTGTTGTTACCTTTATATCATAGTTCAACTGACACGGTAATAAAAGATTGTTGGAGAGGATTTGGGAGCTCAACAATCGAAAACGTGCGTAAGATTATAGTTGTGCTTCTTGCTACATCTCATACAATTTTTTTTACAGAATATGCTGATAATTGAAATTACAATAAAAAATCAAAATCTCTTTTCATATTAAAAAATATGATGGGGGATTTTGAAAACAGATTGTGGTCAATATTCGTTTGCATATTTTGGAAGGTGCGCCATGTCTGGTTTGACTCATGGCAATTGAAAAATTTCGAGAAGATTTCGGAGGAACACCTTCTAAGTTATTTAAAGAGTTCATGTCTACAAAACGGTAAATTACTCATTAAATTCATGAGATAGACTGTGTAAAACCAATGTGTAGAAGTATTATAAAATATATGTTTTATTTTTTAACAAATCATGTTTTAACCAAATTTGCCCTTTGTGCTTGTGATTTAATAACAATTTCGTGTTTTTGTTTCAAAATGTTTAAAAAATATGACGCTTTTGTTTTCGCGAGTAATCAAACTGCAATCATTTCTTAACTAATTGTTAGACGTAGGTTCCGCAGAAATAATTATTATCTTATGACAATATTGTAGTTTTTTCCCAAAAACTTTAAAGAAACACCAACAGCTACTGCCAAAATACGCAGCGACAATATATATACAAACAATCAAATACCGCACTGACTGCATGAGAACCACTGAAATGAAACACCCTAAGTAAACCAACACACCACAAAACACAACATCTCTAGATTACATTATTATGCTGGTTTAAAACTTTGTGTGTAAAAACTTCGGCAGTCATTTTGGTAAGTGCAGACATTACTAAATACATATTACTTGTTAAATCATGTATCAAACCGTAAATATTTAAAGAAATTAAAGACGCCATGCGCGTCAATCTATTGATGGTCTTAGCCATGTACGACGTTCTCACTCCTGGTATCTCCCACCAGTCTGGGCACCGCCTCAGCCGGAACAAAGCTCTAGCTCCCGACTTGTCTCCCGACCCTGTGTTGGTAGTGAGTGTAATGTAAGTGTAAGTAAGGGTAAAAAAAGGACAAGAGAGAAAAGGAAATAGTTTCCGCGGTCCGCCAGCGTTCGTGCCTGTTTATACAGGGTACTACTCCTGGTGTTGATCGGAGAAACCAACGCAAAAACTACCGATGTGTCAGACTCAGCCGGGCCTGCTACAATTCTCGCTCCAGACAAGCAAAAGCGAATTCGCACTTATGACAACTGTTTTGGTTCTAACTGTATTACATGTTAAAATCGGAGGTATTCGCCTGCTGGGAATGTGAAAACCACCGATCGACCGTTAGAGGGTCCGTACAGACGGCTGAATATTCGACGTAGGTATGCGCAACACGCAGGAAAGTCCGCCTTAGCCGAGTTCGCAGCCCTAAAGACGCCTGAGTGGGTATGCGAGCTCCAAGGGGTCGTCGAGATCGAGCAGCGCCTGGAAGAGGACCGAGCGCGAACGGCCGCTAATGATAAACGGCGTTCGTATAGCGACGCAGGAAATTGCTGTAGCGCGCGCTGCCAGCGTTCCCCGCCCCGCCAAATACATGCCCGCCCTGCTGCGACACTCAGCATGATTGCTGTCGGGCGCTGGCGCGCCGCCTCGCCTTGCCTCACAGGCGGACGCCTAATGGCCCTCCCCACGCCGGAACGGCGACGTTCGGCGAAGCGTTCGTTTTTTCTCTTTCGCGGGATCTCGCCCTCTCGGTTTCTCGTCATTAACAACACTAAGGATGTTCCTGGTGGTTGCAAGTCTTCTGCGCTTATCTACCCGGCACCAGACCCTACTGCAAGGCCTCCGCACAAGCCACATGCGTCCATGACATTGGGTCTATTTCTGGTCGCGTTGGCTTGTTTAAAGATCAGAGTTTTGCCCCTCTATAGTTGCAGTGCAGAGGGAAAATAGTAATAGTAATAATAACAATATATAACAACCAACAACAATAATAATTAATAATGCCAAGACAATATACATTATGCGTACTTATTATGTATTAAACTTTTTTGCAAGGATTAAAATTAAATTAAAGAATGTAATTAATAGATAATAAACTCAAATGTCAAGTGGATTCACACTAATAATACGGCTGACTGAAGTACGTTGAAACGAGATGGTCGGAGATGCCTTAGGTTTGATGACGTCGTCCGGCCTCTTCCGCGTAATTACTAAAGGCCCCTGAAGAGCGCGTGTTGCTTGCTTACTCAACCAAAATTTCTATTTGTTTCCTTCAAATGAAGCCGCTGTGTAACGATAACAAATAGATTAATAATATTTTTATATAATGAGTGGTTATATGTCTTTTTTTGTTCATAACTTTTGTTGTGAGAGTTACAATGTTCCATTGCTGTTGATAAGTCAAGGTAATTTCCCATGCCGGCTGATCCGCAGGCGGGGATTGTGTAGGTTAGAGTTAGAAGAGCCCCAAGAAAGCATTTTTTAATGCATAGATAGAAAAATGTGTTTTTTAATGCAAAGATCAGTCTGAGTTTTTATAAATCGTCGGATTTTGGGATGCGTTTCCGCTAGATTATAGGTAAAAGCAGAGGTATGGCCACGACCTAAGAACGTTTTTTTAACTTCTTTTAAAGGTCTGCGTTTCCAGTTGCTAAATTCGTTATGTGGTGATTACCATATCTTTTTCTAAATATATATTATTTTGACTAAAAATGACCAATTTTGAATTTGTTCTTGATTTTATTAATAATTCCAAACACCCCGTTGAGACCCCCAAAGACTACATAAAATTACAGAATTGTGGTTTTTTGCACTCACTCCAGAAATTATGCTTGATATTCTATCCTCCTGAAACACTTTCATTCCGATCGAGTTTTTAGCGGAAAGACCTAGTTTTATCTCTGAAAATTTTGACACCTTCCAATAGATTATAAAACCATATTTCATTCGGTTTACCAATATCAAGAACCACAAAGTTGTACCAAATAAAATTTTCCCTAAAACTCCAAAATATCCATTCTCCTGAAACCAGCTGGTGAGACATAAGAAATCTCTTATGTAAGCTTTCCTCCTTGGTAGTTTACAGACATCAAGTCTCTGCGTTGTCAGTACTAAAAATCCCTTTTCAAGTGTTTTATACTTATTAGCGTGCTCTTTACCGGGTTCAAGATAAAATATGCTTCTAGTCACAGGCTAAAACATATTTTCTGTTGCATTTTGTGTGTTTATGAGAAAAAATTTAGTACACTTTTTTTTATCTGATCCTGCGACCATTAAGCAGATTCATTACTTTGTTTTAAATAAAGTTTGTTAGAATAGTTATACACTAGTGTAGAAAATGTTTTCCTTCATTCATATATAAAGTAGGGTTTTTATGTATCGCTACGCGTGCTGAAGTATTATGTTGAAGACATCACCTGAAGAAACTCGGCGTTAAGATGGCGATCGAAACAAATGCTTCTTTGTTTCAGTAAACAACTGACCGCTGGAAGAAATCGAACTAATGATGATACCGTAATAAATATTGGTAATATATGATAACATTGTTACAGAAAGTATTTATACGATCTTAGAAAAAGTTTTTTTTTTTTGCGTGCTTTTATAAGTTCTCGTATTAGCATGGCTACAGTGGTTACATAATTATTAAGATTTAACAGAAAAACAAATTTAAAAATTAATAAAAAATAGCAGCTTGATATGCAAACAGCGTTTTGTTGGTTATGCACAATACTGGCAATGGCACAGTCAGTTATTCTTTCATATGTTTAACTTTTACACAACACTCTATTTACAATTCGTGACTAAGAAACGTATTTATTCTCACAATCAAAATAGAGAAAAAACATCGAGCAGAAAACAACGATGTTAAAAAATGCTTTTAATATACGGGAAGTTGAGGCGAAAGCATGGCAACTATTTTTTTCTAAAATTATATATTTATAGGTGACAGTTTAATTTTATTGGTCGAATGAAAATACAGGACATACTAGTGTGTGTTCCAGACAAGAATGGTTCTTTGAGTGCCTCTCGTGTGACAACAGAGCATTTGGGAAATCGTTTTCTTGGCACTACCACATGTGCGAGATGAATAGGCAACGCTCCCTGATATCATGGCATGCATTTTCTCCGCAAGAAAATGCCACAGGACATGTTGTAGAACTGGCTGGGTATAATGCCCTTCCCATACTGGGCTCTCACGAGACGAGCAAAGGTTTGAGCCGTCGACGCCGCCCATAAAGACCTACGACTCAGCAATGAAACAAGACGACTTGCCAACTGTGCGGTATTACTTTATCACTCTTTGGTCGTCGTCGCCTGCCTCTTCGCAGCGTGCTCGATAACCGGCATGTGCCACTTCGCAAGGTCGTTCTGTTGCGTTGGCTGATCACAGTGCTCAGGAGTCCTCGCTGGAATCGTCTCTTTGGCCGATCTCGCAATCTCGTCCGGTACATGAGGGGATAATCCCAAAAATACTGCCACCTCTTCCTGAGGACGTTCATAGGGCAATTTCGTCACAGAGAAACGGTTGAACTGATGCAAAGCAGCATTGCTGTAAGAAGGGTACACTTCATTGTTGCACGGCGTTGTCAAACAACTGATTTCAACATTGCTCTCTTTGTGTAATAGAAACACTGGCCTTTCTATAATTCTCGTATTAGATGGCTACAGCTGGTTACATAATTATTAAGATTTACAGAAAACAAAATTTAAAAACTATAATAAAAAATAAGCAGCTTGAATAGTGCAAACAGCGTGTTTGCTTCATGCAAATCTGGCTAATGGCACCATCAGTTATTCTTCATATTTTTACATTTGTTACAACAACACTTTACAGATTTGACTAAGAACGAGATTATTTCACAATTCAAGATCAGAGAAAAAACATCGAGCAGAAACAACGATGTTAAAAATCTTTTAATATTACGAGAGTTGAGGCAGAAGTCATTGGGCAACTATTATTTTCTAAATATATATCATTATAGGTTCATTTACTTTTATTGGTTTTTCTTTCGAATGAAATACAGGCAGTACTAGTGTGTGTCACAACAGAGATGGTTCTTGTGAGTGCTCTCGTGTACAAAGACGCATTGAGGAAAATCGGTTTCTGACTACCAGCTGTGCGAGATGAATTGCAATCGCTCCTATATCATGGCATGCATTTTCTCACGCAAGAATGCAGCCGGAATATGTGTAGAAGCTGCTGGGTATAATGCCCTTCCAGTATGGCTCTCACGAACGAGCAAAGGTTTGAGGCGACGCCGCATAAAGACCTCGATCAGCAATGAAGCAGACGGAGAGACTGCGAATGTGCGTATTACTTCACTCTTTGGTCGTCGCTCCGCCTGCCTCTTCAGCAGGTCGCTCGATAACCGCATGTGCCAACATCGAGGTCGTTCTGTGCGTTGCTGATCACAGGTGCTCAGAGTCGCTCGCTGAAAAGTCTCTCTTTGGCGACTACTCGCAACTGTCCGGTACAGAAGGGGATAAATTCCCCAAAAGCTGGCCACAATTTCTGAAGACGTTCTAGGCATTCTCGTCCACAGAGAAACGTTGCTTGAATGCAAAAGCAGCATTGGCTGTAGAGGTTACATTCATTTGAATCACGGCGTTGTCAAAAACACTGATTTCACCATTGCTCTCTTGTCGGTATAGAAAACAGTTAACTGAACCAACTGTTGTTGTGAACCCTGAGTGCTGCCTTACTTCTCTCGCGACAATTAAAATTATGTGGATCTGATTAAATAATTCTTTTAGAGAAAAAATAGTTGTTGCATGGCTTTTGCCCCAACTGCTCGTATTCTATGTTCGTATGAATAACAGTGGATGTTTTGAAAAACATTCGACATGGTTGTCGCATCCCCTTTCTCGGCCAAGTGATGGATCGACGTCGGGGGAGGCGTGGACGAGGTAGCGTGCGCGGGGCGGCCTTTAAGGGCAGGCGGGGCGTTCTCGCAGATGTTTCCAGGGGCGCTCCTCCTTGTGGTGGGCGGGCGGGCGCGGCGGGGCGGACGGCGGCGGGGTAGGGCGAGCGGGCGCGGAGCGGGGAAGGGCGTGGCGGGGAGGGCTTTGGGCGGGGCGTGACGGGCGGGGCGGGA
>BOPP01000078.1:2701815-2712964 GCA_017312745.1 Gryllus bimaculatus | reverse complement strand
GCCGCCGCAACTGGAGTGGAAGCAACGCGAGTGCGAATGAAATCTGCGCCTCGGGAGCTCCCCCGTGCGTCGATGCGTGTTTCCTTGCAAGGCGACAGGCTACGGTCGCTCGGGGAGGCGCGTAAAATCCCTCCCAGTGGAGCAACGCGCTCCACGTCGCAACGAAGGGTTGGAATTGAACGATTTCCTTCCTATGGAACAGCCAAGGAAACATGGGACAGTCAAGGGCGACAAGGAGAAATAATAGTCTAACTCCTCCCAAAAACTTTCGAACTTTTATTAATTTTTTTTCAAAATATACCATAATGTACATATCACACAATTGATTTGAAATTAACTCTTCTAAAATTACTTAAACAAATTAAGTAAATTATTATGTAATTAATTAAATTAAGTATATTATTAATTACTTTTTTCACTAAATGTTTTTAGTCTTTTTAGCATTAACATTGACCAGTTTCTTATATCTTCTAAAATTACTTCCAATGCAACGTTTCTCTTTTTCTGCCTTGCACCCTTCGTAGTGATTGTCATGAAGAGTTGTCATTTATCCCCTTGTGCAGGACAAAGACACAAAAGTAAGTTCAAAAACGACCGGAAAGCCGCTCAATGGATTGGAATTATTGAGTTTGCGAAGGACATTTGTTTTAGAAAAGGTAGACGACTACAAAACTCTTATCTTTGAAACATTATATTTCGAAAATCCACGAAAACTTGTGATGCGTTTCTTTAAACATATTTGGAAAAACCTGTCGTTTTTTCTTATACAATTTTAAAATTACAAAAAGGAAAATAATACAATTTATCATGTTTATAACAACTGTTCCTTCATTTTAAGAAAATAAAAACTATTTTTTATCGATTTCATATTCGTGATAATGGTGGTTGTTAGAAAAAGTTAATATTAATTGCTATCAATTTTTAAATATTTATTCATTTTAAAAATGAAAATTTTAAATTCTCTGATTTTGTTTAACTATTGTATTTATTATTATTTTTCAGCATTCATACATGGAAACTAATACTTAATTTCCCTCTTTACAGATTAGACAGTGATACGTTTGCGACACGAGTAAGTAAATAAAACGATTAGTTTATCGTTATGAAAACAACCTTTTATAGTATGTTACTCGTTATTGTAAGGGTTTAGATAGTGATATAAATCTTTCACCATTGTGTGTGTTTATAGAGAGCAGCTAAAAAGTTAAAGGACACCCTTCAAAAGAAAATAATTTACAATAATCAGCTACAAAACGATGCGCAAATTTTGTGGAGGTTCAGTTGTTGCTAAATTTTGTGCAATATTCTTCTATGCATCTTCTTTTCCATCCCTCCCTAACGATTAAACCAAACATTTTAACATGCATTTTTAACGGGTTCTAGCAATGAATTGTACTCTGTCTGGTAGACCTACTTGTACAATTTCAAAACTCAACTAATTTGAAGTTGTCTTATATTTTATTAAAAATAAGTCATATTTTTTGAGTGCACCGTTACGAAAATCAAATATTATTTACAAAATTATTTTAAAATTTGATCGGGAACTACAGAGTTTTGGTTCCACGATCAAGAAGAATTTTCTCTTTTCTTTTGGCTTCCAATACTTAATGTGACTAATAGTGCAAAGTTTAAGGCTTATTGTTACTTATCTTTTTTTGATGTGAAGACACATACCTTATCTGGCAAATTATACGAATATCCTATTGTAAAATACGTTCGGTATTGTTATTCATTTGTAGGTAAAATCCTGTGCAGAAGTATCTTCGGCGCGTGACTGTGCTTCTACATGCCCTCACCGGAGGCACCTCCACAAAATTTGCGCATCGTTTTTTAGTTGATTATTGTAAATTATTTTCTTTTGATGGGTGTCCTTTAACGTTGTAGCTGCTCTCTATAAACACACACAATGGTGAAAAATTTATATCACTATCTAAACCCTTACAACAACTAGTAACATACTATAAAAAGTTGTTTTCATAACGATAAACTAATCATTTTATTTACTCACGCGCGAATGGCGAAGCGGTCGGTTTACATATCGCCTTTTCCGCGTCATTTCGGACCCCTGCGGCAGGGCCGTCCCCGCGGCGCGGTAATAAATCATCAACAGTTGCGCCGCACAACAATTTTCTTAAACGAACGCATCGCGACCGCTCGGAGTGGCAAACCGCCTCCAATTCCGGACGTCCGATTTCCATTAGTCATTTCGTCCTCAACGCGAAGTTACCCAGTCACGACGTACTCATTTACATATCCCATTTAGAGCGACCAAACCGCGTACAAACAAGCTTCGCCAACTGCGTTATCACGCCGCCTAGCAAGGAAGATCGTGCGGCCAGGTCGGGCGAGCAGAGATAGCTATCAACATCCCGCCCGCAATAGTCCGTTCAAATTGGGTCAAGTGCTAGTGAAAGGCGGCGCATTGAACGTATTGGTGTGAGCAGGGGCGCCCTGAGAAAACAAGAGACCGGGGGCAGTAGATCTGTGGGGGCCACAATTTCCAACAAATGGTTCCCTTATTTATTATTATTATTATTATTATTATTATTATTATTATTATTATTATTATTATTATTATTATTTTATTGTCAGTTTCTTGGCCTTAATAAAACAGACTCCGAGTTTTTTAGAACAATTGATTGTCAATAAATTGTTATAAAAACTCACAGTCTGTTATATTAAGATCAAGAAACTTACAATAAAATAAAAATTATAACAGACGTTAAAATATTAATTAATTATGAAAATATTTTAAAGTGAATCGTGTTTCAACTCCTGTTAAATATTTAAAAAAAATGTATTGGTGAAAATAAATTTTGTATATCTTTTCGGGGCCCCTGTGGAGTGGGGGCTTGGGACAAGTTGCTCCAGCTACCCCACCCTCTGAACGCCCCTGGATTTCAATGAGTGAATATGTCATAACTCTGGGAGCTTCAAGCACGTTGTTCATTCGATACGAGTCAGAGGCGGGAGGTGGCGGTGTTCCTTCGCTGCTGGAACGACATATCCCCCGCAGACCAACACGTCAACTGCCATGCGGTTTCCCTCCTTTTGATATCTCCTACAGTGGTTCACCTTCCCAGTCGAGACAAGCTGTAAATTTCTGACTGATTTCCCGACATGTGTGGTAGTCGACGAGTAGATCAGGGGTTCCCACTGGGTTCGGTAGCATTGTGAAAGGGGGACCGATGATCGAATATGTACCGGAGACTTATCGGTATAACCAAGATCAAGAGCCCACTAATTACAAAAAATATTGAATTATATTTCCATTTCATACAGTTTCAAAATATCTAATAAAAACGATAAATCTCTTATGTTTCGAAATTTTAAAACATTCACGTTAATGAAATAGTCATTTATGGGAATTAGAATTTGTAATTTAATTTCTGAAAACTTGTTCTCTAATAAATACTTTTTGTAGGAATTCTGGTGTGGATTGTTGATGTAATTACTTGAAGAAATAAAAGAAATCATCTTCGTCAACTTAATATATTTATTTAGAGAACGGGCTTTTGACGGCTTTGGCGTGATCATCAGTGTCGCTGTGTGTATTAAAAGTCGGGAAACTGTACCATACACAGTGAGACTGGTGATGAAGCCAAATCCGTCAAAAACCGGCTCGATAAATAAATATATTAAGTTGACGAAGATGACTTCTTTTATTCCTTCATAAACAGTTTTTTCAAAACATTTTCCCATATACTTTATTTATTTGTTATTTGTTAATTATTTACGTGTAATTATTTGTGTTATGACTCAGTTGTATGCTTTAGTGAGTACATTATAGCGAAAAATATGAGGGGGTCGATAGTCAAGAAGAAAATCATTCTTTTAAAGGGGCTTGAGAGAATAAAGGGGCTGGTTTTTCCTGTAGTTCAATGTATATGTAAGAGAATATGAAGAATAAGGGAGGAAAGATTGTGGGCTCGCTGACATTCGCCCTGAATTGGTGGAAGAAACCACGGAAAACCACCGATCAGTGCAGCCGAACGCCAGTTTTCCATCAGAGATGCGACATTGACGAAAAAATTGACGTTTCCAAACACACATGGTCAAAATTAAAACATCGACATTAATAATACATTGACTGAAAACCATCGATATTATCAAGCTAGTTTAGTTACCTCTAACGTTAAATGCATATGGAACAAAATTTAATTTAGCAGGGGCTGTATTTGCTAATTCGCCGAATAAAAATACGGGAAGAAGGAGAAGGACCCTAGTTCATAGCGCATTTGTTGATCTCAAAGTGCGAAATTAATATGAAGAAATAGGAAATTCATGGGCATGGCGGTCATCTCGAGCGAGAGTGAGAGTTTCTTCGATGAAGGTATTACAAAAAACAATTGCTTTAGTTCCAACACCTGAACTAACTATGCTACCATCAGGTAGTATTTCATATTTTAAATTTTACAGTCATGGGAATTTTCCATTCATAAACCAAACATCGTACACGTAAAACATAAACGCAACACTTCGATGTTAAAAACATCGGCGTTAGTATATCAATTTTTAACACATGAATGTTTCTACAAAAATATCGATGTTGAAAAACATCGGTGTTATTATACTGATGTTTAGAACATGGATATTTCTACAAAAACATCTATATTAAAAAATATCGCCGTTAATATATAGATCCTTAGAATATGGACGTTTCTACAAAAACATCTATGTTAAAAAATATCGCCGTTAATATATCGAAGCTTAGAACATGGATGTTACTACAAAAAACATGGATGTTCAAAACTTTGGCGTTAATACAGCGATGCTCAAAACATGGATGGTTTTACGAAAACGTTGATATTAAAAAACATCGGCGTTAATATATCAATGCTTACTTAGAACATGGATGATTTTACGAAAACATTGATATTAAAAAACATCGGCGTTAATATATCAATGCTTAGAACATGGATGATTTTATGAAAACGTTCATATTAAAAAAGATCGGCGTTAATATATCAATGCTTACTTAGAACATGGATGATTTTACGAAAACATTGATATTTAAAAACGTCGGCGTTAATATATCAATGCTTAGAACATGGATGATTTTACGAAAACATTGATATTAAAAAACGTCGGCGTTAATATATCGATATTCAAAACATGGATGTTTTGAAAACATCAACATCGACGTGGCATGCCTCCTGTGCGTCGGCGAGGGCGTCGCGCGTGCCGAGCGTCGCGCCGCGCCGCGTCGCGTCGCGTCGGCGCATGCGTCCGTCCTGGCGGCGCTGCGGGCGGACGCTGCATATTCATACCGGAAGCGGCGCTCGCTTTCTGCAAGGTGGGAGCGGGCGGGCCCGCGCCGCGCCGGGCGGCCGAGGAGAAAATGGTGGCGGCGCGGCGCGGTGCGACGCGGGGCGCTAACAAGCGAGCGTGTGTGCCACGCATGCGAGCCGCGCGGAGGCAGCTGTTTGCATCGCCGAGTTGTTCCTTCCTGCGCGCGGCCAGACGGCTCGTTTTGCCATCCGAGGAATGGAATGCGATGCTTAGGCGGTAATTCGCCCTTCATTTAAAATTATGATTCAAGTTTCCTGTCTATAGACATTTTTAAATTACTTGCGGTACGTGACTGGTTCGCTCGCCCTCGCGTTAATAGTACAATATTTTACCTATTTTTGCGAATACTCGTATTTTTAACGGAGGTGATAATGCAATTCGTAGTTCTGATTGCGTGTAACCATTACTATTGCAAATATAAGCGTACATTTAAATGATTCACTTTCTCGCTATCGCTTGAACAGTAGGAAGTTAAGTAATGTTCTGAATAACGGCGATTCTTCGGCAGAAACACTTATATTACAGGGCTCTGGTAACTAAAAGTGGATAAAACCAGTCGCTAAATTTAGAAGAAAAAAATACTCTAACATGTGGTGTAGTCAGAATCAATATTTAGTGGGTCCTTGATACCGAAAAATCGAATGGCGGGAAAACATCTGTCTACACTTTCATTTTTGAAGCTTGAGATGATTTTTTTAATGGAAACGAGTTGTTATTATTATTATTACTTTCACTGATCTTATGTTTAGTGTTTCAAAATATTAGTAGTTTCACGTAATTTTAAATTAAATAGAGTCAAATTTTCAAATATATTTTCACCCAATTTTTCAAAAATGATTCCATGGTATTTTCTTTCAACCCTTCTATGGAGAGAGAACAATAAACTGAATTATACGGTGCAAGCGTAATTTCATTAAAACCTTTGAATTTGCAAATATTACACAAAAGTTTATATGACTTCTCACCCCTTGGAGAAATTGAGACTTTGTAAGGACAGGGTAATATATTTATATTTATTTCAAAACTAATAAAAATCTAAAATAAAAAAGCAATTTACAAAATGTAAAACTGATTTTGAAATATGATAAGGTAATTCCAATTAAAAATAAATTAATTTAGTCTTTGGTTTCAGCAATGAGTTTTGCATCAAAAATGATCATACAAATTCATTGCTGAATCGAGACGAATTGTTTTTTCAAAATTATTTATTAAATTTTAAGTGCTTTTTATTTTTGGGTGTATCTTTTAAATTTGTTTAAACATGTATGGATAGGTCTGCACTATCCAAAATGCTCGCTCTGATACCAGTAATGTCAATATTTTTCTATGACCCATTAAATCATATTTTTGATGTGATTCATCTCTGTACCAAAAACTATCTAGAGAGGTAACAAAAATTTGTCATAAAATTCCAAGTCCACGGTAAAAAAATTCCTGGAGGTTTGAAGAAAACATATAGAAACATATTTCTACAAAAGTGTTGTTAATCCGACTGTTATGTTTGGGTGTACTCGTTCACGACCCGAAAAGAAATTTGTTTTGCTCTCACAGCCATGCTTGACTTCTCAGCATTATGATGATACTTCGTGACTTTGTTCTATTTCTCTCTCTCTCTCTCTCTCTCTCTCTCTCTCTCTCTCTCTCTCTCTCTCTCTCTCCCTAAATATCTCTGAATGTATGTTTGTTTGCCTATTTATTTTAGTTATTATAGTTTTACTTATTACATACGTTTCGATCTGTTTGACGTACTTGTCAAAAGTCAACTTAACCAATATGTAAGATTTGAGAATTGTAAATATTGTAGTAGAACTTTACGGTTTGATAACACGAATGTATAATCATTCTCCTGCTTTCTGGGGAGAGGGAAGAATATAATCAGAATATGAGAGATCAGTCTGGTCTAGTAAGTAGTTTGCTAAAATGACAATTTACATACGACTATTTTTCTTCGTCATCAAATTTTGAACAATTCTAAAAATAACGAATGATAATTCTAGACACACGTGGAAAAATTAAGCCAGAACTTCTACTCAAGTAAACAATAGAAAAGTCGAAAGTACTTCCTTTTTCATCGTAGACTCACCTCCTTGCTGACAACTATTTTCCATCGATGAAAAAAAGAACGTCAGCGTGTTTCCTCAAGACAAAAATTTAGTAACACACAACAGCACAATTAATTTTAGACCTCAATAATATGATAGGAACTGTTGATAACCATTTCAACTTACTAGTGCATTTGTTTACAAGAAGAAAATAAATCACTCATAATTCGTTACGGGTTACAATATAATAGCTATATTCACACACAAGATTTCGTGTTATTGACTTTAATAAAACTTGATTGGACTTAGAAAAAAATGAACACATTGGTGATGATGAAGCTGAGTAAGTCTCCTATTAGTGCGTACAGGGCCATTGAGATTTTGAAAAATAAACCTTTAAAATTTGGGGGTACTTTACATGAAGACTCTCGGATATTTTCAAAATTTTCTCAAAAACGGCTTGTTTCTTTAATTTTTTGAAAAATATCTCATCCGCCTTTAATATGCACATTTACAGCAATTTGTAAACACTATTGCATTTGTGACTTAAGTGCTTGAAATGACGTCATATGAAGTTTTTAGAAAACTCAGTATTTTTCTGTGAAAAGAGGTTCAAATTTCGAATTTACAGTAGCGCTTAAACGCCATTTACTTAAAATGGTTCCACATTTTTCTAAGAAAATTGCCATTAGAGGAGATTTTACTGTTCTTTAATATGCCTAAAATAGTATTTCCGTTTTACACTTAAGAAACCGAAATATTAAGAAATTTTTTTAAAAAAAATATACTTTGGGTGGCGATAGATGGCGGCTGGCTGGAGTATGTGGCAAGTCCGAATAGCTAGCCGAGACCAAAGGAAATACAAAGCTAATTCGAGAAAGTATGTGTCATTCTGTACCACCACTAGTTTTTGCTCGTATTAAAGCAAATTATTAAAGTATTAATAACTGAATAACTTCAGTTAATATAAACAATATATGCTTTTGTAAAATAGCATTCAAATTGTAAGTAGGTCGATCCAACAAATCGTTTTCTGATCATCGCTAATATTAAAAATAATTTCTGCGAGTCTTATAGACCCGAACAGTACAACCGTTTACTGAATCCAAACAGTACTGAAAGGTTAAGAAATCAAGTAAATAATATGACAATTGAGACTTTTCGATGGGAAACAATATATATCCTGTATATAAATTGTTTAAAAATTACGTATTGAATTACGCTCTCTAGAGGAAACCTTCAGAATTTTTTAAAGATAGGTAAGAATCGATAATGAAATATTCAGCAGTATGTTGAATTTGCTACTTTCCAATCGATATATAGTGAAATTAGGTACTACTTACAATGCATCCAAAGCATAAGCAGTGCCTCTGAGTGGGACGTTATAAGATTTGAATCCAAACGGCGGCAAGATTTTGACACTAACTACCCAGCTACTGTGAATTAGCCACTGTTTGGACGAGAATAATGCTCTACAGTTATTGTAGCTCCTGGACCCTCTGGTTGGTAATTTATCTTGGTTTCTCCGACTAATATCAGGCGAATTATGGAACAGTATTCTAATAGACAAGCCGGATTAATAACGGATTAATTATCATAGCCTGGAAACTCGAAATAAGCAAATAATCCATTCATGCGCTGAAATAAAATATTGCTATTCTAGTTTACAAAAGAGTTGAATAAATTTTTTCCTGTCAAACTGGGTAGTAAAACTATAACAGTTGATAATCCAAAACAAATAAAAATCAAAAGAATGCTTTGATAATGTCATATAAATAAACCGCGTTTTTCCTTAGTGACTTCGGACCAAAGACATATAATGTTGATAAGACAGTATTCTAAATGTACGTGATGACGCTGATATTATTTGCGCTAAAACATGGTTTGTTTCGTAAAGATCAGTTTCAGTAATAAAATTATTATGTTGTTGTAAATTTGGTGTAATTTCAGAGTATTGCTGCAGGAAGTACTTAATACATTTTTACATACATAAGGGGGAGAAGAAACAATTTAAGGTACCCGGAACTTATGTTTAGGATACCATCATTGTAGATTTGAAGCCTATCAAGTTAAAAAGCAGTGTTGGGGATGTTTGACAGGGATAACAATTGAAACAGTGATGCAACAGAAGACCACAGACTTTTCTCGTACTAGTTAGTTTCCTAATCTCTTTAGACTGGATTAGCATTTCGGATTTCTCACCCCTCTTCCCAGCTGCTACCTAGCTGCTCTTAAAGGACATTTTGCTACATTTTGTCAATTTTTAGTTTTCTAATAGTGAAATTGAAATATCATGTTGATAATATTATATAATAGTAAAATATGGTCATTAAAGCAAATTTTCATTGAAAAATTCCGATCCGTTCATCAGAAAATGTCGTTTGAGCAATTCTGAAAATGCTCAATTTTGATCTCATTTTCATAGAAGCTTTGAGCTTTTGAGAATCTTCTTCAGAAATACTTGGGAAGCATATGTACTCACAAATATAGTAATAATTAAAGAACGCTTTTAATGTACATGTTAACGGACTGAGAGGTATTAGGAAAGAAAATTGTGTATTTTTTAATATAAAACTCATAAAATGGCATTTATGAGATGTTAAACAGTTTATTTAGCTCTCTCCTTACAGAAAGTTTCAAGAAAGAATTTCCAACAGGTTTTGAAAAAAATTGGTTAGAGCGTTCCTGAAAATTAGCAATTTTGAGCTTATTTAGTATAAATATTTGTTTTATATAAAAGTTTGTAGTTTGAGATACATTTCATTAGCAACTATTTGAAGCACTTGTACTCACAATCGCTATAATATATCAAAACCGCATATGTCACATCACATGCACTACACCTATAGAACTCATGATCGAAATTCACGTTCACCGATACACTCAATAGTCAATCATTTCATGTTTTTCTTTGAACCAATCCCTTATTTAATCGGATGACACGTTTTATTCTTTTTTCTACTCCCATTGTATAATACTGTCATTTGATGGCTACAACCCGTTGCATAATGATACTCATTTTCAGATTTCATTATGATTTAGTATTTAACCAATCACAGAGAAGTTTACAAAACCAAGTATTGACAATTAATCAATGAGACCTGTTCTTGTAAATGTTTCGTTCGATTGTGTATATTAAAATTGCATTTAATATTCTATTGTGCTTGAGAGTGTTATTTTCGTTTATTATTAGCAATCTTTTACTTGAAATATTATTTAAAGTAAATTTGATCGTAATTTTTCTTTGATTTGACTAGCGCAGTGGTAAACAAAAGCCATTTGCGGCAGGGTAGGGAGCTGTCCATCAGGTGACCTTGGTTGAATTCTGCATGCCAATTGTCACGAATTCAATGTAAAAGTTTAACTTACAAATGTTATTGTAAGTCGTAGAAAAAATATCCTATGAATCTCAATGTAACGGGTATTAATACACTCGTGTGAAGTTTACGATAATCGCCCGTTCCTCGCTCGTATCGTAATATAAAACACGTACATTAATACCCACCTTTGCGCATCGTTTCATAATGTACTATTAGCGTATTACGCAGTATTGTATTTCGTCTGAAAACGTGATCAAGTAACCCGCCCTGTTTTGGGGCATTAGATGCAGAAGCGCAGAGAGCCTGGAGTTCGGAATGCTCGAGTTGCAGGCCGGAGAGAGCTCGGAGATGCCGCCGGCTCCCGCGCGGCGCTGTGCAGGGTACGGAGAGGCACGAGGCGGGTCGGGGCGGCGCGTGGCGTGGCTGGGTGGAGCGAGCCAGCGAGACAGGGCGGGGAGGGAAGGGGTAACGCGAGGCGGGGCGAGGGGGGCGAGT
>BOPP01000078.1:2580326-2686470 GCA_017312745.1 Gryllus bimaculatus | reverse complement strand
GGACGGAAGTTGGTGGGAGGGGGCTGGGTGGGGTGAGCCAGTAGAGTTGGGAGAGGACGGGTCTGTGGGGGGCGGGGACGGTGCAGTGCCGGACGGGAGCTGGTGGGAGGGGCGGGGCGGCGGGAGCGCGCTCCAACAGCCCCTCAGCAAGATGCGGCGATACGCGCGCGGCCTTTCGGACGGAGTTCATTAGCCTTGTTGCCGAGAGGCGCCGCCTCTCGCTTAATGCAAACTCGCTTTGGAATAATGGGTTTATAATTTAGAAGAGGGAAATGCAAAACGCGCCGGCGGATGCGTCTTTGTGTGTTAAAAGCCAGATTGGTAATGTTTGATTCCTGGAAAGCTTGTCTCCAGAAATGCGATTAAAATAAATTTGCTTCACAGATCCATTTTGAGGGCTTTGCTCGCCGTACAATGGAACCAGTGCACGCGGAATTTCATATGTTCCTAGTCGGGAAAAAGAAATTGAATACACTTCATTGAGAAAGTACCAGTTATCCAGTTGTATTAACAATAGAATTGAGTTAAAAGCAGAGGTATTAAAAAAATCCCTATTGTTTACATATTATGGAAATTAGAAATGTCAAAACTATCATAATTTATCAACGAAAATATAAACTATTGGTGTTACTTAGTTAGTTTCCTTATCTCTTTAGTCTGCACTATCATTTCGGTTTGCCCCACCCTCTTTTCAGCTGTCATTTAGTAGCACCTAAACACATTTGGAGGGGAGGGTTACACATTTTCCCCCGTATCTTTAATAGAAGAATTGAAATACATTAGAAATATTATAAAAGTGAATGAACCTTTCCCGTATGTAATTTTTTTACTAAAATTTGGAGACGTTTTAAATAATTTTCATTTGATCGTACAGAAAATGACAAATATGATGCTCATTTTCGGCCCATTTTTTTGAGTTTTTGAGAAACCTCAACAGAAATTACTTAAAGCAATTATACTCGTGTATGCTATAATACATAGCCATTAATATAGATATTGACGCCGCGCGAGATATTAAAAAATAAGAAATTCAAAGAAATAAATCGAAGAAAAATAAAGAAAACCTTTCGAGTTGTTTTTAAGAAAATTTTGGTTTCAAAATATTTAATATTGCTGATTTTTTATTGAAAATTGCGCGAATACTATTAATGCTTTCGTAACAATGAACATGACATTAGTAAATGAACTATAGAGAACATATTTCATTTAAAGATTAATTCTCTCTCTTCAGTATTGTATTTTCAGAAAGACTCCGGCAAATATTCTAAGTTTTGTAACTTTCAAAAATTGAGGTTAACAGTGAAAATAGAACCTATGCCATCTTTATAACTGCGTTTCACTATATTCTTGCTAGAAGTTTGACGAAAAAATTTAACAAAACATTGATAAATGTCTAAAATGTCACATTCAAATTAATCTCCAAATGAAAAGAATTCTCATCAAACTCGCAGTACTTGAAGTCAATAAACATCGAAGAGGAATATTAAAAAACGAATCCTAATAGTTTAGGCGCGAGTGTTGTTCACAGATAAACAGACGGTCGGGCAGACGTGAGACATACATGAAGACATACGAACATAGATGGATGGACGTTTGATATGAAACATATTTTTCAGGAACCTCAAAACGCGTTTTCCCGATAAAATATCGAAATCAGTTTCCCGCAGCACTATATAATTTCCTCAATAATACATATATTCGTATACGGAGTAATACATTGTATACGTAGTATACACATTCATAACATGCATAAAGCAACAGAAAGATATTAATATCTTGGAAGCTAAGAAATCTTAGTGTATTTGAACTGGTTCCCCACACCATGAATCATGCTTGATCCCTTCATCAACTTCCAAGTTTTAGAAGTACTTACAATTAATGAGTTATTGTAACAAATTTGAGTGATGCTACTTGATTGAACTGGATTGGCTCGTAATCCTCGACTACCACCTTCTTTCGTGAACTCGAACCGCGTCTGTTATTTGCTCTATACCGGCCTTATGACGTTAATGATTATTATTTGATTATTTTGTAATACCACCCCCCTACAACAGAGCTTCGTAATCATATGAAAACCAATTTAAAAAGAAATTAAGTACTGTCTCTGAGGTCCACTTTCGTCATCAGCCACAACTCGTTTGTTCAAATGTTCATAATGAGCGACGGACTGTAAAAATCCTTAACGGACACTGGCCATTAAAAAGGTTTTTGATATCTCTGTTTGTCTGCGTTAAGTTCAGATACTTCAGAACAATATTAAAAAAATATTGAAATATTCTCAAGTTCTTCATTTGTTACTTCAAAACGTGGAGTTTCGGATGACGCAAAAGATATACCGGAAAACGGAGGGAAGAGAAAGAAAAAGTGACATGTCTCCGTGCTCAGATACTCCAGAACAGTATTACGAAATGATTTAAAACCATTCTTTTTCAAGCTCTTCTTTATTAACTTCAAACGCGGAGTCTCGGATGTACGCAAACGAAATACCGGAAACGGGGGAAAAGAAAGAAAAAATGCCAGGTCCTCCGTGGTTTCAGATACTCCAAGAACAGTTTAGAATTATTAAAACATTCAAGCTTTTTCATTTTATTACTCCAAAACGCGGAGTCTTGGCAGTGACGCAGAAACGATACCGGAAAACGGGGGAAAAAAGAAAGATAGAAAAAAATGCCTGGGCCCCGTAATGAGGCGCTCTCTTCGAGACAACCTGCCGCGCGCGTGCGGGGCGGCGGCGCTGGGCGCCCGCGCGACGTCCACGCGCACAAGAGGGGGCGGGGGCGCGGCGGAGCGGGGGCGGAGCGGGGCGGGGCCACAAACAGGTGGGGATCACATACCGGCTCGTTTTCGCCCGGCAGGTCATTGAGGCCCTTCCGCCTCTCGCCGCCCCGCCCCGCAGCCTCCGCCCCGCCCCGCCGCCGCCCGGCTGACGCACAAATGGGATGGAACGTGCCGTGGGACACCGAGTCCGCAATGTTTGTATTTTTTTATCGTAAAATTAACGGTGTAGTGCACACGGTCTTTAGTGGGCGCGCCGCCGCAGCGGTGTGTCGAGACCGCGGGCTGACACATCGCTCGCCCATTTACACAGCGGCGAGCGCCAGGCGCCGAAGGATTTCGCGCCGTTCGGGGCCGCCTTCCTAAGCGTTTCGAAGCTGCATCAAAAGTTTCCAAACCACCTACGTTATTATACTTTCCGTGGACGCTACAGTCCGTTCAGGCCACGTCAGCCTCCCACGTTTCGTGCGACGTCTCCTTTCGTCGTGGATTGGGCGTGATCAACCTTGCACTGGTCTCTACGGAGGGGAATGCGAACTGAATGGAGAAATAAGAATCGTCCGCTGCTCAGGATCCTTTTTCTAGGGTGCAGGTCTGAAGCCCCTATGTTTAACTTATGACACTAAAAGCTTACTTCCTTCCTGGGTCTACAGTCCGCTTTCGGTCATGACCACATATAACCCTTGTCAGGGATTTCGTACATCAGTGGGTTGGGCCGGACGAAGACATGTGACTAACAATTTGCTTCATCATAAGGATGGAAATGCGCACAGGAGTGGCAAACACGATTCGCACGCGATCCATGGCCCTTTTTCTAGGGAGCTGTCTTGAATCGCCTATGTTTAACTTTTGACATTATAGGCTTCCTTCTCTCCTGGTTGTACACTCCGCTTGAGACCGTAACCAATTATAACACTTGTAGGATAATTCCTAGATAAGTGGGTTAGGTCTTACGAGGATAGATGGCTAACCATTTGCGCGGCCCTAAGGATGGAAATGCGAGCAAAATAGGCACACAAGGATTACACGCGGTCCAAGGCCATTTTTCTAGGCTGCTGTCTTGAATTGCCTGTGACTTCAACTTATGCCATTATCAGGTTTCTTCGTTTCTGGTCCTTCAGCTCCGATCAGGCCGTGACCGCCCCGTAGTCTTTTGAAAGAATTTCTAGATCATCGAATTGGGCCTTTGGAGGACAGGTGATCAATGCTGCGCTTTCTGTAAGGATGGGAATGGGGAGAGGATAGGGACGGGACGGGATGAAAGCAAGCGGGATCTGGGATGCGACTAGGATGCTGCTCCAGGCGCCTGCTGGTGGTCGAAACACTAAATGGAGAGCCGCCGGGCGCGGAGCTCTGCGTGCAGAGAGAACCAGTGAATCGCCGCTCGGGCTGCCACCTGGCGAGCGGAGGGCGTGAGACAGGAAACGCTCTTGCTGCGCTCGCCGCTTGGGATCCTCGGAAGCCAACGGGAGAGTGGCGACCAGACGTCGGTCGTGGGACGCCAAGCCCCGTTTGTCACTCTCGTCACTGACAATACTCCTACTCCACAACCCTTGAAAAAATAGAGTTGAAAATTTGCATTTGCAATTTTCAGCAGTTCTACCATTTTGTTTATCATTTTCGAAATCGCAGGGTTTATTGAAAATCGGACCTGTGTCACTTTTGAGCGTCCTTTGAGCCAAAAACTGGAGCTTCCTTGAGACATATATAACCTGGTCAATTTTTATAAAATATTATACAAGACCTTATTTGAAGATCTAACTTTTTTAAACATAATTTATTAAGGAAAACATATCTATAGTCAGTATTGTATTTGTGGAATATGAATTATTTGCAATTTTACAAAATATAGAGTTAAATATCCGTAAACGGAACCTACACCATTTTCTTTGACATTATTGCTACATACGAAGACAAAATGTAGAAAACAAAATTAGAGCTTTCTTTGAGGAAATATTTTTTTATAAATTAAATGAACTTCAAGCAGAGATTACGTCAAAACCTCTCGTCATTATCATTTATATGTATTGAAAGTAATATATTGAGGGAAAAGTTTTTAAAGAAAAACTCTTCCAACTATTGCTGTAATACATAAACGTGACTAAAACGTAGTACCGTATTGGACTTGTTTACAAAAGTGACCCCCCTCCCCATCCTGCAGCTAGACTTTTCTCATTTATTTCCTCCCAGTATCCAATTTTGTTTTTTAGATTTATTTATTTATGGTCGCTTTATAACGTCAAGGTCATCAGCGACACCTGACATTATACAATTGTATATATAAACATAATAGTTACAATTATGACAAGAACAAAAATGTTAAATTTAATCACATTTTCACAAGATGGTGTTTGTCCATGTTCACGTGTTAAAATATGTAATTGGTTCCAGAATGTAATTTATGTAATTTCTTATTTAGATAGTTTCGAATTATTTTTAAATAATTCATGATGTTCGTAATTGTTGTAATACTGGCGTTCAACACATTTTCTGTAAAAAATCGTTTCTAAAATTATCACATTTTAATTGATCTCATTGCATTTATTTTATTTGAATATAACTTGTGAAACAGCTGATAATGGGTTAATATCTCTGAAACATGTCGGGTTGAATTTTTAAACCTTAAAGTAACATTGTTACTTAATTCCTACACTAGAAGAGTATATATTTCTTCATTTCTTCTAAATTATGAAATTCCACAAAACTTCCGCCAAAACCATCGAATTGAGGAAAGTCTGACAGTCCTACGTAGCCAATGGTAACGACTATATTTCAGACCCTTTATCTCAGAAACTAAATTACTTACAACTTTAAAACTTTTACAATATTTTTTATAACTATTCCTTATCCTAGATAACCAGAATTATTTGTGAAAGATATCAAAAAACAGTTTTACAGAATTTTAAATAACAATTGAAAATAATTTTAAAAATTAGACACATATTAATCCATAATTCTAACAATTTTGCAATGTATTTCATTATTTTGGTTAGATAGTTCAGTCATGTTTGCATAAAGTTATCCTGAAAATTTCATCTTTTTATCTTTAATAGTTTACGAGAACATGGGTTATAAGTGCAAAAAATCAGGAATGAATGTTAAAGTTAAATTTAACTGTTTAATACAATTTTTCTAGTGATAACGTGCACTATATGATAGATCACCTTCCTTCTCTTCATTATTAACTAACTAACCTATTCTAAACTCTTGCCTCTGACAACTGTCTAACAAACAAAGTATACTTCCCTACAAAACCGAACTTCACGAACACAGATAACAGATGTAAACAAACCATTGTTTCAAAACTACAATATCGATGTAACAATTGTTACAGTTTTAACAACGCGAAGAACAGAACCTCTTCTAAGAGTACACAAGTTACAGACTATAATATCATTAGGTAGAGCCGAACTTAAGCAAGTCATAATAATCGACATACCCCTGACCGGCTGCAGAGAGAGTTTAAAGTATTAAAAAAAGTACTTCTATATTGCATTTGAGTCATATCACAGTATTGAATAAAAGCCATATCGCTGCGTTCAGGGAAGTCTATATTTCAGTCTAAATTAACTAGCTATTTTTGCTGGCAGATTCCCCTTAATCCTACAATTAAGGCCGCATCCAGATCAGACAAAATTGCCTGCAGGTGACCGAACCGTAGGGTTAAAGGAAGCCGCATTCCACGCTGTGTGTTGCGCGTCGCGCGTGTCATCCACCGGCAGAAACCTCCTCTTCAACACGTGCGTGACGAATGCGATGCGTGGCAATTTTTAAAGATGATCCCACAAAGCGATTTGCAGAGGCATCCGTCAAAGGCGCGCTCGTTTGTGGCAGGTCACTGTCGAGTCCTCTGAATGGCAGGTGCGCGCGACCTCTGCCACACTCTCGTTTGTTGCGACCTTTCAATTGAACTGGTGCCTTATTTTACGTGGCGAGACTCGGGCCATCATGCCCGCTCTTCCGTCCACTAGCGAAGAAGGAGGTATTTCTTGGGCGACGAAACATGCGATTTGAATTTAGCTCAGAGGCGTCATTTAGGCTTGAGGATCTTTTACATGCAAGTAAATCTACGAACATGGGACAGCCGGCTTTACTTCCCCTCCGAAGGAAGGCGTACTAAGGTTTTTTTTACCTTAAAAATCCACGGCGTCGATTGGGGTTGAACCTACCAACTTGGATGGACAGTCCGATACGCTAACCGTTACACTATAGCCGCCGTTTGAAGCCAACGGAGGATGAGGGGGCGGACAGATAACGCTCTAAGCTCAAAATGACATCAATCACAGTAGAAGGTAAGGCTGTGTGATTGAAATGTGCAGTCTATATAGCCCGAACACTTTTTCGTAATGACTTGATTAGTAGTCCAAATTGCGCTTCTTTTCTCTCTTTCTTTACACTGCTTACAAGATGTAACTTCGTCCCCTCCCCCTCAGAATGCAGTGCTATTTCAAAGGTGTTCAAACTGGTGCAGATTGCGTAGCGATATACACGGATATACCGATGTGTCACGCATACTTCTGTCTGATTAAAAGCTTTTGAGCTTCAACTTGTTATATAGTGCATGAGATGTTAGGTCCGTGCCATTCCAAAGATCATTAAGATATTTTCATTTTGGGGTACTTTAATGATGATACAATACCATTTACAAAATTTTATAAAAATGAATGCAAATTTTTAGTGCTCATTTGAATAGAACATGAATTAAACATATAAAGTATTGTTAGTACTAGTATTCCAAACAATCATTTCATTGTTTTGGCTTCCCTATCTGTCTATGCGAGAGAAAACGAGAAGGCAAATGTTCAGTCTACTTCCTGGTAGAGTGCAGAGTTGTCATCATTGTCACGTTTAGGGTTCATTACAAGATCCAAATTCGGAATTCATAACCATACGAGGTAAAAAGTTTGTGTATGATGCGCATTACCCCTAGTTATTTCTGCTTTTAGTTATTCTGTACACTAATTTACTTTTCATTTTTATTGTATGCGTAGTTCAAAGCGTTTTTTATGGAAACAATATTAATTTTTAATCAGGACATTTTTATGGTAAAAAATATAAATGAAGAGTTAACAAAAACGTTTTCTATTTTCCGTAACTTGTTTAAAAGAACAAAATTTCAACAGTGGTGTGCGTTGAATGTATACAAAGCTTGAAGGGCTTTGCTCTTATTTACTTTTACGATCAAAATATTGATTATATTGGAGAATAAAAGCACAACTTTGAAACGAATATTGAAAAGGACCATTCGGGAATTAAGTTGCATGAAAAAACATGAACTATTTAGAATGCCAACGTAGAATCTGATGAAAGCGAGGTTTCTGCGCCGATGCGAAATTACAGTGTGCATAGCATCGTAGTGCATAGCAGAGAAATTATTAAAGCAGACAGATGCCGAATTTTCACACGGAAAAACACGTTTTGTGGAACTCCGATACATGACCTCCGCGACGCGGGGACTCGAACCGAGAGAGAGAGACAGAGGGACAGGAACATAGAGACACATAGGGACAGAGAGAGAGAGAGAGAGAGAGAGAGAGAGAGTAGCAGAAAGGGAGAGAGAGACTCAGACAGAGACAGAGCATGTTCTAACATGGGAGGAGAGGGGAGGACACCGCTATTTCGGTCGCTGATCCGTGAGGTCGTTTTGCTGTGTCTCCTCCAGTTATTTCAGCAGAGCATCGTTCAAATTGCGAGACACTCAAAACTTCCGGCTAGTTTCCCGACATGTGTGATAGTGTAAAGCATGTAAGTGATTTCATTTCATTCATTTGGTTTATTTTAGCGAAAGGACAGATATGATAGATACAGTATGTGACATATAATTTGTGTATGTTTTCTTGAGCTCTAGATGCAGGGAAAGGTGGCATGGGGAATCGACTGATATCACTGCAGTGCCTCAGACCGAAGGTCATAGGTTAGAGTTCCGACGGTGGGAGGATTTTCGATACTAGCTTTTCAGCTAGGTCGAATTCAGTGGTTGTCTGGAAAAAAATCTAACAGATGGCTGCTCTTTTCGGGAGTTTTCCGTGGTTTCTCCGATCAACTCCAGGCGAATACCGGAGCACTACTCTAACAAACAGGCCAAGAGCCTCGCGCGATCTCTCCTTCTTCATTCTTGTCCCATCCTCACCCCCATACTTACATACACACAGTTACACGAACTGCATTACCACACTTGCTGGGAGATCTGTCGGGAACTTACAACTTTTCCCAGCTGAGGCGATGCCCCATTGGTGGGAGATATCTGACTGGGGAAAACCCTGTTTGACGACAGGTAGGCAGGAGCCAAATCTTACCATCCAGCTGAGGAAGATCACCGCGCCCTCCCGAGGGCAAATACCCTACACTTACGGGACTAATTACCTTAGCAAGTTGACGGAATCATTTATGAATCGATCATTGTGCTTTAGAATGTCTTCCTCACTTATACGTACTATACATTCTTGAATGATGAATAAAAGTACTAATAAAACGAGATTAGCAATGTATGAAAACATCTATGGTCTGCTTGTGAAAATACTGTCCTGGCATTTGACTAACAATTGCAAAACTACCGATCAGAACAGCCGACCTCCAGACAGCGGCCGAATTCGCAGCTAGAATGGAAAATTGAGTATAGTCGGATCTCGAACCTCACGGCCACCTGGTCAGAGACAAGGCTGACGCCACCTCTGAGCCGACCCATCCGGTCACACAGGCTCACGCACCCGGCCCGCGCATCGGAGCCGGGCACGGCAAGCTGTGAGGCGCAAGGGCTGCCGGGAGCCGGCTGGGCTGGGCCAGGCCGCGCTGCGTCGGGACTCGCCCCACCGGCTGCCGACGTGCGCGTCGCGACGTCCAGATGCACGCACGGAGTGGGGTGGGGCGGGGCGGGGCGGGGCGGCGTCCGCGGCCGGGCCGCGCCGCGCCCCGCGCACAATGCGGGGCGAAAATCTCCCAGCCCTCTCGCGGTGACCAGAAAAAACAACTGTTTGTCTAACGGCTGGGCGGGCGGGCGGGTCTCCTTTGCATAGGGCCAAAGACAAAAGCGCATTCCCGGAGTCTAGGGCGCCCCGCTCCGCGCCCTGCCCACTCCAACGGCCGCCAGGAACTGGTTACGTGCGCCTTTGTGCGCCCCGGGGGGGGGGGGAAGACGGTGCGGCGATGAGGCGAACGTCCGGCCCGCGGTGCGTCCCTCAAGCACGCGCTCAGCGCTAACCAGCTCATCTAGCGAGTTTGTTAGTTAATTAGTTTACGTTAACTAACAGTCAAAACGTGTTGGGTACAATGGGGAACAAGTGTCATCTGGACGCCTTTTATTTAGGATTGGATTCCATTCTCCATCTCTTACACCCCATAAATTTAAACAATGAATATATGTAGCGATGTGTCCTTGTAGAAAGAGTCGATGACGAGAAATATTCGCTACCGTTTACTAAAAACCATTACTACGACAAGTAGTTTGATAAGAGCCAAAATAAGTGCATTAAAATCCACTTATTTGTATCCTGTCTCACGTGAAACAATCGATTTGACACCCCGACAAACATGGAGAATGATTATTTAAAGCTATATTTCCGGAATTTATCTCGCTTTAAAATGACAGTACAGTTGCATTTGCTTCTTGAAATTAATATTCTATGTGGATAGCGGATGTTGGTCAGATATTAAATTATTAATATGGTCGGATTAAAATATTCTATTTTGCAACTATTTCGAAAGTATTATTTCTCCATTAGGGCTATTAAAGCCGAACTTTACAATTTACAAAAATATAACCCCACAATTAGAAAACAACAAAAAATTAAAACTTAAAAGTAATTATAATTGAAATAAATATTCAAAATTGTAATCTAAACATACGTGAATACAATTCATTCCACCTCAAATCTCACAAGAATTTGAGTGATGAGTTTTCATGACGCAGTCTTCGATATTGGCAAACAGAACATTTTTAACTTGACCACAATTATCTAGAGACATTTCCGACCGCTAAAACGCTACATCAGCGTAGCAAAGAACTTGTTTCTAAATATCGTATTTCGTATTTCTCACATATGTTCGCGAATCTTCATAAAATGCAATTTTTCTAGGAGGGAAAGAAATCAGATTCATTCATTTAGTTCGAAATAAGATAAAAAAGGTATTTTTGAAAACGGTTTTTCCCTCATTTAAAATCGAAGAAACGCGTTTTCTAATACCATATTTGACAGCATGATCGAGGGATGTCTTAAGAATATATTTTTACCTATAACCAAGAAACAAACGAAAGTGGGGTAATCACATTTGAAATGTATTCTTATATTGTAGGCTGCATTTTTAGTAAAGTCAGATAGTGTAGGCAGTGAAAATTTGATATACATGTGACCTAAACCATTGTTGAAAAAAAATCAAGCGAGATTTCAATATGATTCAACAGACCATTCATCATAAGCTTGCTTTCTCGGTACTGTTCTCAGGAGTTATTTAAACACTGGACTCATAAGATTTAGATATTTAACTAAAATAATTAGCAGAAATTTTTGATGAAACATTATCCATGAAAGCATATGTTTTGACAGTAAATCATAAATAATTTAAAAAAATTATTCCCCCTCACTAATAAGCATTTATTTTAGTATTGAATTTAATGATATTTAAATATCTAATTGAACCTTCTTCAATTCCTTGATGCTCAGTAGAGTTTAACCCAGCAGTTACTTCAATAGAGAATTTGCTTATTTGTAATATAAATACCTTAAAAATATACTTCAAAACCAAGAAACTCGACGTTTATAAAGAAATTAGTGTGAATAAAATTTTAAAAATTATACAATTTTTTTTCGTATTGTCCCTTCACTTCATTGTTTTTCGATTTTGCAAATTCGAAAATTTACAAAATTACCCTAAGCCATTAACAATTAAAAAATGTTCATGATTTGTTTTAAAAAACTAATTTTATTATAGATTTGATTGAACAAAAACCTTTCTATCATAAATATTGTACTTTTAGAATTTTTGGAAATACGCAGTTTGCCAAAAAAGGAACCAGCACAATTTTCGTTCCCGTTCCTTGCTACATACAAAAAAGAAATGAGAAAAGCAATTAAAGTAAAAATTTTGAGCCATTTTTGAGGATGAGTTTTTAATTGCCTAACTTCAATTAGAAGTTACACGAAAACTTTTAGTAGTTTCAAAATAAATTCCCATGCCCCTTTTGAAGATCTAATTTTTTAAACAAATTGTATTTAAGACATAAATCATAATATTCAATATTGTATTTTTGCAATATTATTTTTTTGCTGTTATTAAGAATAGAGAGTGGTCGAAAATGAAACCATCTCCACTGTTTCTACCGTCCTTCGATACATACGAGGAGAAAATTTATAAGAAATTAAGCCTATTTTGAGAAAATAATAGTTTTAAAATTATGTATTATATTTTATGCAACGCAGGAAGGTTATAGATTGACATCTAATGCAGAAATTTGTAGTAAAACGGAAAACCTAGAAGTGATGATTAGAAAATGTCGACTACAGTTCTAAGGACATAGGGTGCGCAGAGACAAATCAAGGTTAAACAAACAAATTTTCCATAAAATCTGTAATTACAAAGGCCAAGGAAGCTATGGCAAACAAATCAAGGAAGAAATACAAAATTTTAAAATTACTGAACAAGACTGTCTAATTTGAAAAGAATAAAGAAACAAAATTTGTTGTCTCCTTGTCAGAGGAGAATGAACTGCTGAAAGAAGAGCTGCGCAGTCGAACAGGGTGAAGGACTTCTGGAGGAGAAAGAAGGAAACTGTCCGTTCAGCAGGACGCATATTGCAGTGAGGAAGTGTCAAGGTTGCTATCAAACACTGATATCTATCTCAAGTAACAGACCTCTACTTCACAGTGATAGAAATATTGATCCCACGGTAAGATAAAATGTCTCAATTGAGGTAGTGATTGTGTGAAAAATGTGTGCAATATGTGATGTACTCGTATTTTCTATTACAAGTTTTTCATTAAATTATTTTTTGTTGATGACGTAGGCAAACTTTCTTGATGCGTATGATTTACATTCAAGGAAGATGTACTGAACATGAAATCTTGTTTGCTATTTTATTCATAAAATGTCTACAGAGAACACACATTTAATAATTTTTAAAAAATGTTAATTTCGATGATTCGATGATTTCGGTGATTAAGGTATCAACAAATTATATTGCAGAATATATTTATGTGCATATAACAAAACCGTTTTCAATATTTTAATTGTTTGTACAGCAATTTCTCATCAATAGCATGCATGCATGCACTCTTAAGTACCAGTCAATCATTGCGTCCCGTGCCTGCAGATGAGTGATATCGTTCCTGATGAGCAAACATGCGAAGTTACGCTTGGGCTGGTTAGGAGATTGCCCATAAAAAGATCAACAAACACAGTCTTTCTTCTCGCGGATAAAGAGCTTTTTTACCGAGTGAAGCAAAAACGTCTGCCGCGGTGTATAGGTCTGGTGTGTACACACAGGATATTATCGAAATCAATACGCCGGCAGAGTTGGGGTGACCTGCCATATTGGATCCGGTGAGTTGGAACAGCGGTTCCCAGCTTCAAAATATTTCGAAAATAATTGTTTTAATATTAAGCAAATATAATTAGTATATTATTGTTGTTAATTAAATTCAAATTTAATACATAATAATTGAGCAACCTCGTATTTTATATACAATGAAATGACAATTTCTACAAAAAATAATTAGTTTTGTTTCGTATATTAGTACACAAATATAATGTTCATATAAAGCATAATAAAATAAAATTGATGACCAAGTAATTAAAAGAAAAACGTTGCATGAACAATTCTTGATTCCCAAAACAGTGATTTCACAAAAGAACCATAACATATTGATAATTTATAACATTCTGTTTAAGTATAAGTTTTGAGTAAATGTATATTTCTATGTGATTAAATGACTCATACATCTTTTTATAGGCAATTATAATAACATTTAATCCAAAATTCTAATTAATTTATATATTTAATATATAAATTGTTAAACCATTAATAACAAGTTCGTGTCTATTGCATATTATATTAGAACTGTCCTATTATACTTGTATGTATTTACTGTATGTATTATACCTATTTTTTTGCACGTTTCGACTACTGTTCTATCGTCATCCTTGAGTACTGAAAATTTATCTAAATTTATTTAAAACAAGTAAAACATTATACTTGTAAATCATTTTAAACAACTATAAAAAAGAAAAAACAAATTTAAAACTGGACAAAATTTTAAACATTACCCAAGATATTATATTGCATTGAAAGGGGCTGAAATTGGTTGAAAATGTATCTTGTGTATTACACATTGCGATCTTCAGCTGCAATTTGTAGATCTGGAAGCCTTCAGCATTCTACGGCCCCAACCTCTGCTTTTTTCAAGTCACTGGCTGCTTCGTGATGAATTTGAACATAAGCAAAACAGTCAGGTTTGGGGATAAGCCCCATAATGCACCAAAAGATTCTGCACAGCAGATAAGCAATCGTGATGATAGACTAGTACAGTCAACGCCCGTTCTTATTTACTTTGTCCTTGTTCTTGAAAAGGTCCTGCGCTCTGACATAAGAATAGTATAACGTCATAAGAATCTCACTACAAATCACAGAACGCTCAACTATTTGGCGGTTTATTTACAAAATTATTTACAAGCAATCATTTAATATTTCTATGAACAGCTCTGGTAGACTGTCCTCGGATTCCATGAGCTATCCCTAACTAATGCATGACTCGCGGACCTCACCACTTATGCACACAGCGTACCACCACGTGACCACTGTTACGAATGGTCCAATGGGTTGCTGCACGAGCACCGACCGTCAACGCATCGCCCTAGGTGCTAGTTTTGTGCGTTGGCACGAGCTCTCCCACACAGCTCAAGACCCCACGTTGCAACTCGCTCCCTAATTCTCCTCCCACGAGACTCGCGATGCCATACTCGCGTTCGCGCGGCCACCATCATCACGAGATCACCGCAATGCCACGTGGTTGTGAATGCTGCAAGACTTTTTTCCTAGTGGCTAGTTCCTGTTGCAATACGTTTCAGTATCCTTCCTAATAGGTTTGTCGCCATGGCTGATACCAGGAAGGTCTTCTCGTTAGGGTACCGCACCGTATCTGCACTCAGGGTCACTACCACTGCCTGACGACCGAAGTTTTTCAAGAGAGTGGGCACCAGGGTGTTTGCTTACCCTATTGGATATATGCCAGAACTGGGAATCGTTGGCTTTCTTCCTTACTGAGATTAAGCCCGGTAGAAGGGGAAGAGGAAACGAGCGTAGGGATTTAGCTCACTGGAGTCTAAGAGGAGCTAATACCCCTGGGAGGTGAGGCAGCAGCAACATTAAAAGGTTTAGCGGAATCTTTGAACCTCCGATCATCAGATAGAGACGCTGACGATTCTGCAGTCACATGAGCTTCAACTCAAATGTTTGCTGAATATCTTCGATACGCAGGCTCTTTTAGTTACTCGTCCATCTGTCGGGCCGACTCATTCAGTAGAGCCGTAAAATTATCGTTAGACGACTCTGGTTTCTCATTTTTGAGTGGAGCCCTTTTCATAGTATTCTCTGAAGAGAAGACTTTCCCAGCTCTTGGCTTTCCATTGCTGTCTTTAGGTTGAGGCAGCCCGGGTTTTATTTGCAGCGTTCGGTTGAGCATGGCGCAACTGTTGTGAATGCCTTGATTTGGTAGCATAACTCATCTAATATGTCCCTTTGGATTCTTTTGGACCCGAGTCCTTTGTGAAATGACTCTAAGCCGATAGCGTCCCTTTATAGTTCTTGCTGCATTTGGATCATACGCCAAAGCTTAGGGAAATATAACTATGAATGGTGTCATGATTCCGAACCAAATTATTGCAATCGGAATCCTAATCATTGACCTTTCCAAGTCAGTGTCATCATACATGATATATTGTTGTTCATAGAGCAAGACAACATGCACTCCCGCGTCCGAGACTTCGTCTATAGTGTACACGTAGGCTTCCGCGGCTCGAGTTCATGACTTCTACGTTGTCCGAGTGACGCCGTGTCGTTGGCAGAGAGGCCAACGTTTCGCCTGTCATATCTCAGGATTCTTCAGGGTAGTGACTTCAGGGTCGTCACTACCCTGAGGAAACCTGTGATATGACAGGCGAAACGTCGGCCTCTCTGCCAACGACGCGGCGTCACATGGACAGCCTAGAAGTCACTTCGTCTATAGTGTCCACTGGTAGTAGCTTCAAAAAGCACGAAAGGTACATGGGCTGCGGTACCAAGTTTTTTTTCTGTCAGAGGTTTTCTTCGTTTTACTGCGATTTCGAGATTTACTGCGATTACTGCGATCGAGAGTAAATCACTATGTTGACGTTCAAGCTGCCGATTATATGAAACCGTCAACAGCTGATACCTGACAGGGGAGAGTTGCATAAATCGCAGTATAGCTGGAAGTTTCCGTTTCAAGGCGCCGGAAACTCGCTTTCCGCCCATCCATGTTGGGTTGATATGCATTAGATAGAGTCACGGTGACGAGGTGAGCGACTGGACTGGTCGGCCACGCGAAAGCAAACCTATTACAGGCGGCTATTGCGGTCATACGGTAGCGTTCTCATTACAGGAGCGCTTCTCGGTACTTACTGGTGTAGGTTTACTAGCATCGCATACTCCACCGAGATCCTGGGCGACATTCATAGTGTAAAAGGAAGTAATATTCTACATTTCAGAGCAATAATGAACACCTTTTTGGTATCAGGGACCGACAAAGTGAGTCTTTCTGTTCCAAAATGGCCGTTTTTGGCTGCAGCATTACAAGTTTCTATATACTACGTATCCGTATGTTATGTATAAAAATCTACCAGAAAACCGTGAAACCTTACGGGACGAAATCAAAATCTCACATTAATAATGAATAAAAAATTGCAATGATCTTATTTATGAAATAGAAAATTTATTATGTTTTAAAATTGAAGTTTAACTACAATTTGCGATTTCCCAGGAGAAAACATTAAGTAAATTTGCTTTGAAGGGGGGGGGGTTCTTATTCCACGTCTGAACATCTGTTAAACTGTGCAGGAAATACCACAACCAGCTAAAATTGCAAGGGTTGCGATGTCACGCATACCACCACACATTATTTCATCTCTGAAGAAGTTAATTTATCTGTGAGAAGTGGAAGACAAGACAAAATGCGTTTACAAATCTCAAGAATTTCAGTATGTAATTCTCCGAGACCTGCTAAAATCGTCACGCAATTATACAAAACGAATATTTATAATAACAAACCAAATTAACAATAATAATTACCTTAGGGGAACTTAGTGAAGGTGAAGTGGTTGGGGGAGTGGCAGAGTGGGAGTGAATGTGGTGGTGGCATGTTAATGAGAGTATAAGTGGTCGGGGAATGTGAGGGAGGGGATGAAAGTTGTAAGGTCATGTTGTTGAGAGTGAATTTGGCTAGAGTGCAAGACTGCGAGTGCAAGTTGTAAATAAGACGTAGAGTGGAATTAAAAACAATCGGGCATTTTAATTGTAGAGAACAAGGGGAGGGAGTGTCAGAGTGGGAGTGAAAGTGGTCAGAAAGTGCAAGAATGAAAGAGTGCAAGAGTATGAGAGCTTGTTAGTGGGAGTGAATATTGTGATTACATGTGAGGTTAGGAGAGAAAGCAATGAAGACTTGTTCGTGAGAGTAAAAGGGGTGGAAGAGTATGAGAGAAGAAGTAAAAGCGGTGGAAGAGTGTGAGAGAAGGAGTAAAAGCGGTGAGGGCTTGTACTGAGAGTGAAACAAGTATTGGAGTCTGAGAGTGGGATTGAGAGTGTTGAGGGCATTTTAGTGGGGGTAATTGTGGCGAGGATGTGTGAGAGGGGAGTGAAAGTGGCGAGAGCTTGGGAATGAAACTAGCGTAATGAAGGATAGTGAGATGGCGTGTGTGAGAGTGGTGAGTGTAATGTAAGAGTGCGAGATAAAGTGGTGGGGGAGTGTGAGAGAGGTGAGTAGTTGGAGTAAAAATGTGGTTGGAGTATGAGAGTGCGTTGGAAAGTGAGAGTGAATGTGGTGAGGTAGTGTGAAAGTGGAAGTGAAAGCGATGAGAGCTTTGTGAGAGTGACAGTAAAAACGAGTGAGAGGGAAATTTTGTGCAGAGAATCGCTCGTCCTGTCGCTCCCCGACTTCTTAATCCTCCCCCGGCGATTTGAGCGCGGCCCAGCGGCAAATTCAAATTTTATAAGCGCGACGTCGCCCCGCCCCGCCCCCGCCCCCGCCCCCGCTCCCGCCCTGTCATCGCCGTCCCCTGCGGCGCGGGCGCGGAGGAAAACACTATTTTGCATGCAAACGAGGATACGGCATTTAAGATGCAAATGCGGCCGCAGCATTAAAAAGTGTGGGAGATGGTTGGAGGCGGAGGAAGAACTGGTGGAGCGCTGTGGGGACGGGAAGGAGACAAACGCCGAGCGTCGAAGCCTCGACCACCGCAGCGACTCGGGAAGGCGCCATGCGAAGGCGCTCTGTCGTTGCGCTGATGGGGAACATAGATGCTGAGGATTGAAATGGTTTAAGGAGACTTGAGTTCACCATCCGATTGGTTAGTGTTTCTGACCGTGTCAACTGCTAATCCGGCGCCAGCCTACACGTCGGTTGGATGATTGATTGTTTTCGTGATTCCGGGCACGAGAAATAACAGCGTAATTAATCCCGCACGTGTAGTGCTTTTCTCAGGAGGTGGCGGTGATATTTCTCTCGCTGTATGGAGAGATCTGGCGCCGACCTACCGTTGGCTAGCGAAGTTTTCCCCAACAGGTATCTCCTACCAGCTAGGCACCGCCCCAGACGGGAGAAGCTCTAAGCTCCCGACCGGTCTCTCGGGTTGTGTGCTTGTGTTGTGCATGTTAGTGTAAGAGTCGGTATGTAAGGGGAGAGGATAGGACAAGGAAGAGGAAGAAAAGATAGCGCGGTCCGTGGCCCGTTTGTTAAGGTACTGCTCCGGCATTCGTCTGATGTTGATCGGACAAACTACGGAAATCTACCGATCAGAAGAACCGGCCGCTAGATTTTTTCTGCAGACAGCGACTGAATTCGATCTAGCTGAGAAGCTAGCCAGCGTAGTCCCGTAAGTGCAGTGCATGTTTTGCTCGGGAAGTGGCAGTGATCTTTCTCTCGCTGTATGGGGGAGATCCGGCCTCGACATACCGTCGGCTTGCGGGGTTTACCCCAACCAGGTATCTCCCACCCCCGGGGCATCGCTCCAGTTGGGACAAGTTCCCCCCCCCCGGTCTCCCGTAAGTAAGAGGTGAGGATAGAAGAATGCAGAGGAAGGAAACATCGTGCGCGGTACGTAGCCTGTTTGTTAGGGTTCTGCTCCGACATTCGCCTGGTTTTGGTTGAAGAAAGCACAGAAAACTAACGATCAGAGCAGCTGGCCGCTAGAATTCATCTTCAGATAGCAGCTGAATTCGACCTAGCTATGTAACTAGTGTAGGTAGGTACCTACGTCGAGTTCCGCCGCATTCTGGAGAATAATTCTAGAGATCGACTATTCTTTCGATAGTTTTACTTGCTAACCACTATAGTTGACGTGTAGGTTAGTGCCGCAGGCGAGAGGAACACTGCCACTTTCCGAGATAAAATATAGACTGCACTAACGGGACCAATGTCTACTGCAGTTGACGCCCTTGTTAACAAAAAAATATTATATAACCAACAAATATTTAACACACATTTTCATTTAGAACAAATAAAGACCAATCATTCTCCAGCCATCAAGATTGAACAAATATTTCATTATTAAAAGTGAAACGCATGAATCTGCTGACTTCTTCCCAACTGACTTTCCTCCTTTCGTTTCGTTTCTTTCTTTCTTCTTGTCATAAAATCGCTCTTTACGGCATCAATTTCTACCTACACTGACGATAATCATTAACACAGTTTTCTGCAAAATCTTGTGATGAAACTAAAATTTATATCTGTCAAATATAAAAATCTGTCAAATGTAAATGTATATTTGGTATAATATTTGTTTCAACTTTTTATAATTTCATTAGAATAAGTGTACTAGTATTTACCATTATTAACTATTGATTCTCCAGTGATTTAAACTGGCCCTTTTTTATTTCAAAATAAATATTTTAATACCTAATTTGTGAACAGAGGTTCGAAATGAGAAATGAAACCCAAGTGCAGTTGAAATGAAGAGAAATTTGCCTGACATTAACGGAGCCGACAATTGGGTCAAGTGCGGTGCGTGCGCAGTGGAATATTCCACTGTTTCGCTTTGTTAGCGTGCTTGTGCCGGCGCATCGCTTCTGCTCTTCCGAAATGATAGCGGGCATTAACTGCGCTGGGTCTCGCTCCTCCAAGAGACAATAGTCATCAGGGCAGCCGTGCACGGTCTTTTTTCCGCGGAAGGGTAATTTCACACGACTTGAACCATTTCGCCCTCGAGGGCGCCGAGAAGGTAACTGGGCGTTGTGTCATATTTTGTAAATCAAATTTATGTAAATCTGAGCCGCACGCTTAAGTTAACCCATTGTTAAATACTGTAAGAGAGTTTCAACCTGGCTTGAAAATTAAAGTCATGAGGAACGTTGTCGTTTGTGTAGTGTGTATTTAATTCGTTACTCACTCGGTAGCGTGGAAATTTCTACGTATCTGGCGTCAGAGTTTCTGCAACTCGACGCGAAGTTTGTGGAAATAAACAATTATAAATAATAAGCGAGTTGCAACACAAAACGGTGTCTGGAAATTAACACAAAATTGCACAACAGAATTTCACATGCCGGTGCTTCTATTCAAAAGACAATGTTTAGGGGAGTGTAGAATGACGCGTGTATGTAACAGATAATATCGAAATGAAGAGAATATTATCGAATAAATTGCGAATGACGATAAAGGGTCAATTCTGACTTCATCCCCCAAATAATGTATCAACCAAAAGGAATTAGATTGTAACTTCATTCTTATTTCACTACTTTTTTCTCATTGTGGAATGTTAATACTCGTAATAAGAATAAACAAGTTTTTCTCTTTATATAAAATTCTAGACAGTCATTAACAAGAGAAATATAATAAATTAACCTAATAATCGTACAAACATTTTATTACTCCACAACGTCACGAATCTCTTTTCTGCCAATATTTCCAACACACTTTTCATTACAAAATAATCTCTGTTGGAACAATCGTCAGATCCATTCTGGAATATTAAAATGTATTTTCACATAAAAATAAACGAAGAGAATATTTAATATGCTTCAGAAACCAAGGAAAATGTGCGTAAGTTTAAATTATAACGTTACATTGACTTTAAACGTAAAGTGCTATAACTGCAAAACTTAAATATTACGCTGCATAATTAAATTGTAATGAGAAATACTCGATAGATGAGTACAAGAATATGAAATTTAATTAATTAGAACGTGCTTAAACTAACATTTATTAAACTGTATTACAAGCTTCTACGCGATGTGGCTGCTTAATGTCTGAATTCGATGAGGGAAGATGCAAATAGCAACGTACATATTTCAAAATTAACTCTCTTTTGCAGTAAGGAGTAATCTTTTCATACAAATGTAAAGGTAATAGAGAACACGAACATATTCGGAGGCTAATTTAGATAAACAACGTCGATTCAGTTGTAACATGCAACTACAATAAAAGAATAAAATGGCAAGTGGTTTATATTTTGGTTTACTTACGTTTTTATTAATAAAGTAGAAAGAATGTTTTTTCCACTTTGATGCGGCAGATTGCAAATAATTACGACAGTCATGGAGCTCCATTTCTCCACGTTGGATTCGTTGCTTCTTGAGACTGTAGATTACATGTCAATAGGAACAGGAAACACCTGTAGATTGGGTGGTTCTAGGCCGGGTTGCCTGAGGAACCCTGAAATAGAAAACAGAAATACAGAACGTACTTCGCGCTTCACAGTTAAGATAACGAATTTAAAGGCGTAGTATTTTCCAAGAATATTGCGTATTGAACTAGCAGCTATTGAAGACTTAGCCATCTCAATAAACAACAATCTTCCATTTCGCATCAATCGATAAAGCTTTACAGTTAGTTCCAAGGGGGTGCGTGGAATAGAGATGTAATTAAGTCGCAAATTAAAGATCATTTCATTACAATTACATGGTCTTCTACAATGAACATTCACTCCCGGAAATCAGTGCGTGGTAGAGTGGAAGGCAATGCCAGTTTGATGCCTTCATTTGATAACGTTTCTCAATGTAGATTCTGCGCTTCAAACAAAGCAAAGGTGTTTTGGACCTCTGCTGAACATTTTGACAAGTTGATATGGCTGTAACAACATCCAGTGCCACTGCATGTGTGCAACCCGGAGGTCCTAGTATTGGAGTTTGACTGATGGTGGCTTTCCACACTGGCGACCCATTTGGGTCGAATTCACCCGCTTTTTGATGTATTTTTAGACAGTGTAGTGCATGTTTTTAAGGGAAATCCCAGCGGTCTCCTGCTCTGATCGATAGTTTTTCGTTGATTGATTGATTAGTGATTCCAGGAACGTCAATTGCTAAGCTCATTAGGCCCGTAAGTGAATATTTTATCACGGGAGTCCGCAGTGATCTTCTCCCGCTAGCCAGCGATATCTGGCACCAGCCTACATCGGGTTGCATGGGGTTTTCACAACCAGGTATCTCCCACCAGCGGGGCACCGCCTCAGCCGGGACGAGCTCTAAGCTCCCGACTGGTCATCTGACATGTGTGGTTGTGTAATGCATGTAGGAGTAAAGGGTGAGGAAAGTTAGTGGTGAGGATATGATAAGAAAGAGAAGGCAAGATCACACGCGGCCCATGGCCCATTTGTTAGGGTACTGCTCCGGAATTTCCGCTGATGTATGCTGCAGCTGCTCAGATCGGTAATTTTTCGTAGTTTCGCCGATCTATACATCGGAGAATATACTGATTTTATCCCCCCCCCCAAAGAAACCGATTTTAGAAGCTGACCTGTAGAATTCTCCACCAGAAAGTGGCTGAATTCGACTTCGCAATGTGGCTAGTGCCGAACATCCTGCCACCTCAAACCCTAGTACTTCTCAGTCAAAAGCGCTGCAGTGACATCAGTTGATGCCCTGAGCCACTTTGTCGGTAGATAGTTTTCTACGGTTTCTCGAATCTACACCATGCGAAGGCGGTAGCAGTACCTTTACAAAGGGGCCATGGCCTGCGAGCGATCTCTTCTTTCTCAACCTTGTTGCCTCCACTCCACTTACACACACACACATACAAACACACATTCACAGTCAGAGAGACATACAATCATGCATTCCCCACACTACCTCATGTCAAGAGACCGGTCGGGAGGCTACCGCTTTCCCAGCCACGACCAGGTCCATCTGGCGGAAGATATCTGGAGAAAGAAGGAGAGAGAGAGGGAGAGAGAGAGGGAAAGAGAGAGGGAGAGAGAGGGAGAGAGAGAGGGAGAGAGAGGGAGAGAGGGAAAGAGAGAGGGAGAGAGAGGGAAAGAGAGAGGGAGAGAGAGGGAGAGAGAGGGAGAGAGGGAGGGAGAGGGAGAGAGAGGGAGAGAGAGGGAGAGAGAGGGAGAGAGACAGAGAGAGAACCACCGCACGCCGTGAAGGTCGGCGCCGTATCGCCACATTTAACAGCGGGAGGAACCGCCATCTTCACGCATAAAACAAATTCACTTCCGTAACGGGACCTACGAGCAAAGTAGTTGAGCCGCTGAACGCTCCATCCGTATGCGAGTTCGCGGGTGCTGAGGTGAAGTGCAGGCGCTCACCCCGCGCGTGTGTTACAACAGGTCCACGGCGCGGCGCGGGGCGGCACGGGGCTGCTCCCCTCGGCGGTGCGAGGCGACGCGGATGCGGCACCCAACCGGCTCCCCAGGAGTCGAACCCCGGCGCGGCCCCAGTCGCCGCGCGCACACGGCGCAAAGGAGCTCTCCGCACGCGGCGCGCGCAGGTAACACGCACCACGCGTGCACCAATTTACTTTATTATTATTATTATTATTATTATTATTATTATTATTATTGTTATTATTATTTGCGAATGGGCCACTAACGTGTGGAATTATTTGGATCAGCCTTTCGGCTGCATCCAGTGGCTAAGAGAAGGTTTAACGCCTTGAAGTGTGAATTATGAGATGAGAGGGTGATGATGAAGCGTGAAGGGACAATCACAAATAAGACCAAGTCTACGCAGGACTAGAACGTGAAGCCTCCTCGGCGCACGACGGTTGCCGCTAACTTCTGCGCCACTGGACCGACTTATAATAATAATAATAATAATAATAATAATAATAATAATAATAATAATAATAATAATAATAATAATAATAATAATAATAATAATAATAATAATAATAATAATAATAATAATATTATTATTATTATAGTAAATAAGTATCTACCCTTTCTGACTACCTACACGTTCTCTTTCGAGCCCAGTCACATTCTATTCCGGAGAGGGGTTAACGTGTGTCATTATTGGGAGCAGTTTTTCGGCTGAATCCCTTGGTAAGACAAGGTTATTACGCCGTGAATTATGAATTATATGAGAGGATATATGGAAGATTGTGAGAGGTGATCGAGGGCTATTTGAACCATCCCAACCGTCGCCTGCATGACCGAGGGAAACCACGAAAACTCCGGACAGTACGGCCGTCCCGGGGATCGAGCCCAGGCCTCCCGACTGTGAAGTCAGCGAGCTGTGCACTCTCTTGGCTTGGTTTTATTATTATTATTATTATTATTATTATTATTATTATTATTATTATTATTTCTTAATTCACATAAATTTACATTGTTACGGAAGTAGTAGTAACAATCGCTTTTATTTACAATTGTATATTCTACCCAAACATTCGACTCGGATTCACCTTTACGTCAAATCTTTTGCTTCGTTATCCTTCTTCTATAATTCTCCATAAACCCAAGCCTTCTCGAAAATTCGTTTAATTTTCTCTTGTACTCCCCACTCTCCTTGACCGTTCATACATCTCTCCAACACGTATTTCCAATTTTCTTCCTGCAACCGACTAATTATGCCTTTTTTCTTTCTTTTCTCTTTCTTTCTCTTTTCTTTCTTTCTTTTCCAACCGATATTTGTCATCTTTTAACTCATTCCCTGGCCTATACCTATATGTAGTTCTACTGACTGCTCCTCCTTTCTTTTTTAAATATTTCGATAACACAACCTGTAGACTCATTTTCTGTACATTATTGTAACTAAACTCTCTACTCCTTCCCTACATGACTCTGCTCCTGAATATCCATATTTTTACTAGCTAGCAATCTATTTATTTCATCTTCTTCCTACCTCCAATATTCTCATCTTTGTTGCTAATTCGGTCTCATTAAATGTTTTTCCTTGCCTGATCCCAAACTGAGCCTGTATTCTATATCCTATGTACCGTTATTACCCATCAATAATTTGGATGTAAGAAATGAAGATTGTCGATAATGCGGATTTGATTCTGACCAAAAATCACATGAAGTGAGTGCAGTGTATAAGTTCATATTTCTTTCAAAGCGCTGACACTACTTATTAATTTTATTAAAATTATTGATTGCAGAAAATTAAATAATACATGTGTTTTATGACTGTATTTTACTGAACATAGGTCTAATTTACTTTTATACGTAAAATAATACCCAATGCATACGCAATATTGTGCATACAGTTTTTCTCTAATTGAAAACATACTAACTATAAAATCTTACTATTTTAATGGGCTTTTTGTAATCACTGGAGTGATTTTGAACAATTTGTGCAATATTTCGTACTTTGAAGCAGTCTACCATCTCTTTTATTGTTTTTTTCCAAAATCTGTACAATTTAATAATCTGGAAGAGTTCAGGTCCCATTTGATTGGAATTATCGACATAGTGAAATCTGATTTGAACTTAGTTTTAAATTTCCTATACAATATAAAAAAGTTCGAAGTTTATACAAAATTTTAATTAAATTTCAAATGTTTGTTTTGTTGGTGTTTAAACTAAATACATGTTTATTTTGTAGGAGCTCTAAGAACATTCATTATTTTGTGCAGAATTACTCTGGTTCAAACGTCTATCGGAAGCTAATTTCTATTTGTCGCTCTCAGTTATATACATCTCCTGTAGTTGTATGAATTTCTATGAATTATACACTCTTTCGTTGGTATTCTAAATTATAATGTGAAAAGTGATGGGGTTAGGATTCAAGAAATGGATAATTACTATGGCATTTCTTTTGAGAACGTTTCATCTCCACAAGATACAGACATCTTCCGGGTTGTGACTGTATTATTCTTAATTGACGTTCAAACTTAACATATGTTGTCTGTTTAGAAACTTTGTAGTCTCATAATGACAAAATGTGCGTCAATGATGTAGCCATATGGGCTTGAACTTCAAAAAGGGTATAATTACAACCATAGAGATAACATTTTTTCTTCGTTTATTGCCTTCACGTTTCGCTTGTGGCGATGTATGTTCTTTACGTTTATTTAACAAGTACTGGTTTTGCTATCGTATATAATAGTAATTTTACTTCTTCATTAACAGTTATTATTATGGAAATTCTTCATAAATATTTATTATCAATTCTTTTTTTGATGAAATATTGGATTATAAATTAAAAACCGTCAAACATGAAATAAAATTTATGATAATTTAATTCTCCAAAGCATGAAAATTTGAGTACTGTTCGCGTAATTTTGCCTGAAAGTACGGGGGAGAAAGTACGTGCTGTTTTAGCACCACTTTTATTTGTTTTAGCACCACCACTATGGGATCTGCTGCCGGTGTTTGACGGCAACCTGCAACTCTGCATCACTGTTATTCCTGAACGTTACTCTGCAACACTGTTTAATTAGCAAAGGGCCATTCAGAACAGTTGACGCGGGATGCTCAGTATAGATGTTGCCTTCCTCAAGATGTCGTGTGTCTGTCCTGGGGATCTGCGAGATACAATGCTTGATTGTAAAGTACGTCAAATATGATTAGAGGTAGCGGTAAATTAGTTACTTTTTTGACAAATTTTATAGTAAATGTTTGTAGAAAATCAGTCTAATTTAGATTACTAAATATTGTAGTACTAATTAAGGCGATAATGTTCCCAAGTTAGAATATAAACGAAAATATTATAACTACTAATATCCAAAGAAACATACTTACTAGAGAGTTATGAAAAACACAAAGATAATAAATGGTAATGGATTCAGCAACCAAGAAATTGGAAGAGATTCAAGAATGAAACAGAGACCACAGGGTTGCTAATTACAGAGATACAAGTGTTAATTATTTTTTGGTTACATACTTTTCTCTAAACTTCATACACGAGAAAGTGTAATACACAAAATATCGAATAATGGAAAAAAAGGATTCCATTTGAATAGTCAGCGATAATAAACCTCACATTTTATGTTGAATTCTTTATTCACAGTGTGTCCCTCTATGTTCGTAAAAGTTTGGAATATGTGGATTGCTGTCGAAAAACAAATAAAAAAGCAACATGTATTAAATTCAATGGTTTTCAATGATTAAAAGCTTGAATGTTAAAACTTCGGCGGAAAATTTCAAAAAAATGTTATTTAGCTTTCACAAAATATTAGTACATTCATTCAACATCACTTGTTAGTTTGTTTATCCTATACACCACATTATGGTTGATTTGAATAATTGGTAAATGACGTGTTTGATTAAAGTATGTAAAAGTACAACAAAATGTGATGAATATACTGTTCTGAAATTGAAGGGCACAGTAGAACAAGGGGATATCCCAGATAGGCATAATTCTGACATAATGATGGTTTTACCTGTATGATTCCCCTCATATAACTCAATACATTTTTAAACTTTTAACGACAGAAGACTTGCGTATAAGTCCACACTGAATTCAAATAACATATTACGCTAAAAGAATAATATTTGAAGTTTTGTATAATAACTCAATTTCTCCAAAAAATGTGGGATATGCCCTTGTTCTATTGAGGTCTTCATTTTTGTGTTTAACTTGAATTTTGTCTTCTATTTTCGTTAACGTTTTTGAAATCTGACGTACCCCACTGGTAAACATTTTGGTAACCTAACCAATGCAAATTGGAACTGTGAGAATGAAGTGTCGATATCTGATTGGAATATAGTTTGTTCTCAAAGGCATCGTTTATTATAGTGGTATGGATGTATTATTAGTGGAATGAGCTATACAAGGTTTTTTTCCTTCACTCCTTAGTGCAATGGCTAATAAGAAAAATATATTTATTTCTTTTACTTATAGTATTTCTTTGTATTTTAATTATTATACTAATATTTAATAATTCTATTAAGTTATGTTAACGTCTGTCCTATCGTTCATCTGTCAGTAAATAACACTAGCGGTTGTACCGCAAACAGGATTTTCTCCAAAATTGATACTCCTCAAAAGATTTGGCTCCTTGAATTTGAAGTCAATATTTTAATTTTTGGGGGCACTTTACATGAAGTATCAAGGACATTTTACAAAATTTCTAAAAAATGGCTCAAAATTTTGCAATTAAATTTTGTTCTTGAAAACTGTAAAGGAGGCTTGGTACAGGTCTAGGTTTCCTTGTAATCTCGAAAAGTTCAAAATTTGTAGTTGGCATATTACTACAACTATAGTATTGAATATAGTTTTTTTTTTCTTTTCAATAAAACCTTTTCTTCAAAATTACATATTAATTGAGAGCCAACGCATTTTTTAAAATATGAATAGTTGCCGAGTTATTTTTGCGTGAAATAAAGACAATTTTAAACTAGTGGTCGTACAGGATGGCACAGACTTTCTGGTAATAAAACTTTTTAAAATCCTTGGTGTGGGATGGCTTTACGGTCTTGCCCCCATTTTCTTGGCGGCTGCCATCTATTGCCACCTGTCACATTATAAAGATTTTCTCAATTTTTCTTGTTCCTAATGGTAGAATCGAAATATTAATTTTAAAATATAAAAGAATACTAAAACGTCGTCCTATATGGAAATTTTCGTTGACAAATTTGGAATAGCTTTTAAGAACAATCGTTTAACCTTTAGTGTAAATACAAAATTTGAACTTTTTTCCACAAGGATCTTTGTTTTTTCAAAAAAACTTCATTTAAAATCATTTAAAGGTCTCTCACTCACAAAGACAATAATGTATACAAATTACTGGAAATGTCCATATTAATGGAGTGAGAGATATTAAAAAATTGTGTAATTTGTGAAAAAGCAAAATGACACAACACAATTAATCTTATGCCATCTCAAAGAGAGTAGTTAGCTTTATATGGACGCATAGTTTGAAGAAACAATTTGGTGCCATTTTTGAGAAAATAGCAATTGATCGTTTCTGAAAAAATGAGAAATTTTGTGTTCGTTTTTACAGAAAACTTTTGAGTTTTCGATAAACTTTATATGAAATTATTTAAATCACATGTACTCATAAATGCAATAATATGTACAAATCGCCGCTAGTGTAAATATTAACGACGCGAGAGACAAGTCAAAATAATTACATTTTTGTAATTTTTGAAAAAACATATCAATTGAGCGAAATGGCGTTTATGTCAACTCATAGAGTAAATTTTACACTATCTCTACCATAAGTTTAAGATAAAGTTGGAACCCTTTTGGAGAAAATCTTGTTTTTGTTATTTTTTCATATTGCTCATATTGCTCTCAATATTGTTCGAGAACTACTAAAATTTTCAAAAAATGTACATGACCTTAATGAAAAAACTAATTATGAACGTCAAATTTCAATTGAAGGTAAAAGCTGTATCTTCAATTTTGTAACGCCGAAAAAATCAAACTTTTGCAGTTTTCGAAAGTTTAGAGATAACTGTGAAAATCGGACCTGTGCCAACTATATAAGTTTACATAACTCAATTCTTACAAGATATGTAAAGAAAAAAATTGAGGCCATTTTCACAAAATTTTGAAAATGTCCCAAGGGCTCATTTTAAAGTACCCCCCAAGTTAAAAAAAAATGTAGTTCATAATGTCTAAGTTTCAACTCGAGCCAGATGAGCTATAAATGAAAAAAATCTACGTATGGTTTAGGTGCTGGCGTGTTACCTTTACGACATCCTTCCTGTTCAACTGGCTACAGATATGTTCCCAATAATGCAGCTTTCTGAATGGTCCGCAAATGCTTTTCAGTTACTTTTAATTTCTTCGCGGTCTCTTGCCATTCCGTAGTGACCAATCCATTCGCTGATGCCAACACTGGAAGCACTTCCATTGCGCACTATCCATACATGTCCTTCAATTACACAGCCACTGGTTGGTATTTCTTCTTATTCTCAGCAACAGTTGTTACAAGCCTGTCATCTGTAAGGACCGCAACACCCATGATGTTTGAGATATTTTATCAAACAGAACATATCTGGTCTATTTGCTTCCACAGTTCGGTCAGTGACGATTATACGCTCTCACAAAATTCGAGCTCGATCATTGTTGATTACTTGCTCTGGTTTGCACTTATAATAAGGTTGCTCACTCTTTACGAGATCATATCTCTTGGCAAGGGCTTGATGGATTACTTAGGCGACGCAGTTTTGTCTCATAAAATATTCTGTTTGAGCAAATGTGGGGCATCCACTGCAAATATGCGGATTGACTCGGTGGTGGATTTACATAGGCGACATCGGCTATTAATTTGCTGATCAATAATGCATTTTTTATATGCTCTGGTTTTGACAACTAGGTCTTGAATGGAGAAAAGAAACCCTTCAGTCTCACTAAAGAGACCTCCGGTTGGAAGCCACTCCACCGGTCTTTCCTTATTAATCTTCACCGAGGTTATAATTTTTAAAAAAGTCTACCATGAAGTTTCCTTCCTTGTCAGATATTCACGTGGTCTTGATCCGTCAGGTAATCAAAATCTTTGCTTAGTTGTGCCGGTCATAATGGGGTCATCCTTTTATCTTGATCACAGATAGCTTTGTGAACAGGCGAGTTAATGGACAGAAAGTGTCGACAGAGCTTTTCTTTTTGCTGTTGGCATAATGCCTTCTAGATAAGGAGTCCTCTTTCTGCACAACCTCGAGGTAGGTTCAGCATGTGCACTGAACTCTGAGGGTGGTGAAGGTTATCCTTGTATGCGTAGTTCTTATTTACCTGTGAAAAGTGTACAAAGATGTTTCTGTCTATTGTATTGCACTAAATGTGTAAGTTGCTATGGAAATAGTCCAAGTATTAAGAGCAGATATTTTGCTTCTTGAATTGATCTATGTTTTGCAGATTTTATTTACTTTCGGTAGCACGTTCTGTACAATCTTGTTCCTAAAGTTTGAATCAATACTTCCCATCAACTCTAGCATTCCCAGATATTTCTACGAATCTTCAATGCCTATATTTTTAATAATTGTGTCACCAGATATTTGCATATTTTGTCCTCCATTTTGGACTTACCCGCAAACAACATTAAGGGTAACGCATTTTTCAGTCCTAACATCCATACAAACTGCATCGCTGAAAGTCTTGACAAGTTCGAACTCGTTTGGTAAGTGATCTCTATTAAAATCATATAGTTTGAGATCATCCATATAGAGCTGGTGCGAGATAAGAAAATCATCGGTTTTCTTCACAGAAAACCCATGTACTGATTGAGCATTCCGCTCAAAGGAGTGAGTGCTATACATACTCATAACGGACTTAGGCTGTCCCCTTGAAAGATTCCACGACGAATTGCAATATATTCCGTCTAGTGACAGCAAGTTCCCTTCTTAATCTGCACTTCCCAGTCTTTTGAATGACCTGGAAGTTTAGGAAGGTTCTTACACACCTTTTGCGGAACAAATCTCAGAGCTCTAATTATTATCGGTACGACTTTGTGCTTTTGCGTACCATATTCGGCTGTTATCGATTTCCAAACTCTTGTATTTAAGACGCCTTTTTCTCTTCCTCCTTAGTTAAAACATTTCCATCGCAAGGCACAGCCATATCAACAAGTAGACCCAATTTTTCTCAAATTCCAAGATAGCAATACCCGGTTTGTTTGGCGCTATTGTGCGTACAGTTTGAATTTGTTGGTCTTACTACATTGGATTGAGTCCAACAGACGTCACCTGTTTTGGTGGCTGCTCGCTTCACTTCGGGCATGTGTTGACACTTCGAGAGCGATACAGATCTGCCATTGGAAGTAACACACACCCTGTCGTGTCTTTTCAAGTATTTGGTTTTGGTTGGAATTGGACAAGATGAGACGATGTAATCAATGGTTTCTACTTGTTCTTGGCTATTGCAGCGTTTATCGTCGTGGGACATTTTGAGAACAGCTGTATCATAATTTGTTCTCAACGCTTGATTTTGGGCAGCTATTAGAACTGATTCCTATTCTATCTTTATTCTTACTCTTTCAAGCCTCATAAATGATTGATATTTATTGATCTGCACTTTGTCCGTTCTTTTTAGATACTATTTATGGAGTGGTCTGTCTCTTCACGATTTCTGTAACATTTTTTGTGCCTCATATTTCATGTTTAGTAGCATCAGAAGTTCAGTGTCTGTGTTATTCTGCAAGTCTTGCATAGTTTTCTTTGCAATGCTTCTTGCTACACTTGCAATGCCTCTGTTTTCCATTCTTCAGTCAGATTTAATGACCTGTCTCATTAGTGAGTCATCTTGATGTCTGACTACATACTTTTCATCCCGACTACTGTATTGTGCCAGGAGGCTTCAATTTATCTGAGGCCTCCTCCTCTTTTCTTACGTGACCCATAAAGTCTATGAACATCAGCTCGAGGGTGGGTGAAATTATGGGTGTACATTGTAATCAGTTTTCTGGCTTTTCGATCCATGATTGAAATTTCTTGCTCAGTACAGTCCACGAGTTCGAAACTGCACTCGACTACAGGCACCGCCAAACTACCAATTGCAAATATTTTATTCCTGGAGATCAGTGCGAACGGCAGGACACACTTCTGTAAGACTCGCTGCAAATTTTATCGTTCATTGTGTCGTTCGTGATGTTCTCACATTCTTCAAAGTCCAGATGTTTGTAAATTTTACCTGGCTCAAGATCTTGAATTACTGTGTATATCAACTTCACTGCTCTCTAAAATCTCTTTGTCTCTCTTCAAATAGATTTTTGCTCACTTGTCAAGACTAATCTTCATGCAGATGTCATTGCTAATGCCATTCACGTCAGACAGCATTTGAGAGAGAATCGCTTCATTCTTGTGTGTGCGCGCTCTGTAATATGTTGAACTGATTCTGTTTGGCAACCATATCGACAGTGATCATTCTGCGCATTTCGAACTTTAACAATTAACTTCAAATAGCTTCACGTCGGGGGAACGTGGTCCGGAATGACTAATATAAAATTTCTTAAGTCTGTTCTGTTGTGAGCCCAACATTGGACGCTTTTATGTCGACATGTGCTTGACTCACCTCATGTATGTTTTAAAGAAATATATTTCGCGATTCATGAATCAGCTCTTAACGATCTCTGCATGTCTCTTGTCGGGAGAGCTCCAAAGGTGTAAAGATATGGGTCACCAACTGCTTTATGCAGATCTGATGTGTTTGTGGCAGGAATGGAAAACATTCTCATGTTATTCACTGCCTGACGAATTCGATTGTCAATATAAAGCAATTCTCTTCCACACATATTTATCGATAATTTAGTGCGTTTAACGGAAGACTCCGGGTGGTGCTTGCGTGGCTTGGACATTATACCACTCACCTTCCGTTGTAAGTTCTCAGTATCGGACCTGCTCTATTAAATATTGCCAAATGAATAGGTAAAGGCAGGACAGCATAGGTGTCAATAGTGTTGACTTCGCTAGATAAAGGTTGCTCAGGGCATCAAGTGATGTGCCTGCAGTGCTTCTAAACGGGAGGTTCTAGAGTTCGAGTCCCGATGATGGAAGGATTGTCGACATCTGCTTCATCTGCTAGGTTGAATTCAGCCGCTGTCTGGACAAGAATCTTAGCTTCCGGCTGCTCTAATCTGTATTTTTCACGTGGTTTCTTCGATCAACTCTAGGCGAATGCCGGGACAGTACCCAAAAAAGTGAAGCGCGAACCGCGCAGTCTTTCCTTTCTCTTTCTAGTCCTATCCTCGCGCCTTACATTTACACTCACATGCACTTGACAACCCCAATTGTCGGGATCTTAGAGCGCTTCCTGGATGGGACGGTGCCCTGGTGGGAGATACCTGGTTAGGGAAGGATCCCCCCAAGCCGACAGTCACCATCTAAAGGAGATTACCTCGCGATGAATGCATGCCCCACACCTACGAGACTAATGACCTTGGCAGTTGACGTGCCCGTAATCATCAATCAATCGCTTGTATCACGTCTGTCTTAAAGTTCGAAGACCCCTTCTTGAAGTTTTCCTTTCACAATATTTGTAGGTCGACATTTCTCCAGGCCATATTTCATACCGAAATCTCTCAAATGCATTCACCGTTCTCAGTAGATGTGCGAGTTGAGTCTTCTTCTTTTTACTATTATTATTATTATTATTATTATTATTATTATTAATATAATCAATTTCACAACAAAATCCTTTACAACCGTAATCGTTTGCATTCGTATTGCAATATGATCCGCCATGCAGTGTGTGTGGCGGCCGAGTGGGCCCAACAGCGGCGCGGGCGCTGGCAACTCGCCCCCGGGTGTTATTACTCACCCCCTCCCCCTTCGCCGCCTGCGCTGAGTAACGACTTCCGCGTGCCGCCGCAAAAATAACGCGCAGCGCTGCACTAAATACGCGCGCGCGCATCAGAATTTCAAATCGCCCTCTCCACTCCACCCCCCCCCCACACGCACACACACATGGACCCGGCCATCCACGCCTGGAGCAGGGCGCCGGAGGGTCCAGCGGTGGAAACAAGTAAACACAGTAATACATTGGATAGTTGGCTGTCCGGGAGGAGCCGCGTCTCAGTCGGTCGGGCTGACGTTTCGGCCATTGTGTTGTGGCCTTCTTCAGGTCTATACTGCTCAATATAGCAGCTGAGAAGTATAGCTCTGAAGAAAGCCCCAACACGGTGGCCAAAATGTCAGCGCGATCGACTGAGACGCGGTTTATCCCAGACATCCAAGTGTCCAATGACTCGAGCCGCGGAAGCCTACGAATACACAGTAATTTATGATTAATTATTTGGTGTTCCGGGGCGCGTCAATTGCCACGGTCATGAGTTTCATTTGTGTAGTGAATGTTTAATGCCGGGAGGTAGCGGTGTTCCTCCCCTGCTGGAGCGTAAGATATGGAGCCGGCCGACACATTATGTTTCGCAGATTTCCCCACTCCAGGTGTCTCTTCGGTGAGGCACCGCTCCAGATGGGACGATCTCTCAACTTCCGACTGGTCTCCTGAAATGTGTCGTAGTGTAGTGAATGTTAGTGTGGGTGTATGTAAAAGGAAGGAAAGATCACGCGCGGCCCGTAGACATATTTTAGGATATTGCTCCGGCATTCGTCTGGAATTGATAGGAGGAAACTACCTTCCACAGCAGCCGGCCGCTAGAATTATCCAGAAGCAAGTGAATTCACCTTACCTGTACTACCTGGTGACGTAAATGTGCAACCGTCGGAACTCGAACTCACCTTCAGAGACACTGCAGTGGTAACAGTTGTTCTCAGACGTTACATCAATAACATTTCATCGGAATGGCGAATTCGGACTATTAAAAGGAATCTAGAAATATTCGTCAAATTGAGTTGCTGATTCAATTATGCATTTTGTACCGGAATGTAAAGCAAGCCATCAATTGGTAATTTAAGAAACAAATAACTTAGCGATATGCTTTATTTGTCTTGCATATAAAATACCAATGGCCTGTCTATTTAATGAAGAATGCAACGACAACATTTATTTTTTCTGTAACACTTTTTAATATTCACAAGTTGAATAAATTTTTAAATTATTAAGATTTGATTTCATACGAACCTAAGAATTCCCTAATACGTAAGTATAAGCCTGACAATAATTAAAAAATCACAGATGAGTTATTCTTTCCAAAAAAAACAAAACACTCGTGTGTTCCTATTTTCTTGTAGTCTTAACGTCACTGTAACTTAAACCACATTTCCAAAATTTGGAGAGCTGATGGAGATCCTGGAGGTCATTGAAATCATTTGCGAGGCCATCAATTGTGCACTAAAAGTCTCACGGCAGGCTGGCAATGTCCGGCCGGATCGTTGGGGCGCGGAAATCTGGTTTGTTCTGCAAGTCCAACAATTCATAAATTTTAGCTTTCCTCCTGTTTTTATGAAAGTAGATTTGTTCCCACCCAACGGAAAGAAGTAGTGTAGGAAGACCATGCAGAAGATGCTTTGATATGTGAAGAAGGAACAGTCAACCGCCTAATCTTTGAAGTGCAGAAGAAGATTCATTCTTCGGCAATACTTATAATCACTGAGAGCCCTTCGATTCACTTCAAGCACAACCTACTGGACAATGCCGTCTGTTCATGCCAGTAGTCAACTTTTGACAGGTTCTAAAACAGTTGAGCACCTGCGCAAACCGCATCGCTTTCCGAAAGATATTTTCCTGCCCGTCAGATGAGCCTAGTTCAGCTGTTAATGCCTACACGAGTCCGTTCAGCGTGTGCAGTTGGAGGTTAGATTTAGATTTTATTTATTTATTTACGTAAAAAGCAGTTAAAAACTGTGTGTGACGTGCTATGGGGAGAAGTTAAATTGAAGTTACATTTATGAAGCAAAACAAGGGACCATTTCAGTATTTGCTCAAAGATAACAGAAACTGGACGAAAGCCTAATAGATATGAGGGTCATCGACCCAGAAGCTGAAGTACAAAACTTTACAGGTTTTTGAGAATTATACCAAATTGTAAATAATACACTAAATGTCGGTAGAAATAATATTACTTTCCTTTCGGGTGCTCGGTATAGTCTCTAATTGTATAGAAACAGTTGGGCAGCAGAAAAGATTTTACTTGGATCTGAAACTTTTGTATCGAATTTAATCGTTTAATGTCGTAGATTTAGTTTTCATTAGTGTTTTACATCATTCCGATACCTTTACCAAAGAGAAACGCAAGACTTTAAAAATTATTGTGAAAGCAAAAACCCAACATATCGGAACTAATATCGGAAGAACTAATATCAACAAGAATGAAAACAGAAATAAAGGGGAGAGTATTAAAATCTTCAAATCACTAAAAAACGGAAATCTCAGAATCTAATTAGAAGAGAGTATAACTTCTGACGAAATATGTGAAAGCATAAATGCGGTAATGAGCGGTAATGTGTTACTACGCTGGAAGCACAAACACTAAACTTGGGAAACGTCAGAATGATAATATCCAATGTTCTGAAAAGTACGTACTGAAGACATGAGAGAAACCATAATGTGCCAAAACCTAGACATCAACATTCAACAAGGAAATATGGGGCGAAATGTTTATTTAAAGGTCAAGCACAAATCTAGTAGTTAAGATCATAGCAGAAACACACAAACTAATCAAATTAATTTGGCTGAATATAACTTTTGTAATGGTGTTGATTACATTATAATACAGTCGGATAATTTGTTTGAAAAATAACAAATTTAATCACCATCCCAAATGAATGTAAACAAGCTCAAATATGCCTACTTTGTGCAGATAAACGCGTAATGCGTGACTGTGAAGCTTCAAAAGACTAGTGGCGTAGATTTAATTGCAGTTGATAAAACAAATTCAACAAATGCAAGATTACAAAAGAAAGCCACTCTGCTCTGATAAAAACTGTAACTAATATAAAACAATCTTAAAGAAAGCAATGCACTTACAACTGTCGTACCGAACACATCGCTCTATTATGCGCAATCAGCTACTGTGTCACGAGTGGTAATATGTGTGTAAAGTCAGTGCGATATAGAACTACTAATTCCATAGAAGAAATATTAAGCAGTGTTTACCAGGCAGCCGTCGCCACGGCTTGCCTCCTGCCGCCACGGATCTTCCGAACATGTCAACATAACCAAAGTTTCATCAAACGTTCAACCAAACGTGAAAGCCAAGAAATCTTACGTCAGCTCTGCATCGACCGAGATGTTCACTACTAAGGACCAGGCATTGTAATAGACACTCAAGAAGGAATAACTATAAAATACTACATAGGTAAGTAAGCCTCTATGGTTAATGCCAGTGACATAAGATTTGTATCCCGTTTATCCAATAACAGAATATGTGTCGTTCTCAGTACTAAGCAAATTTCAGACTACAAAACTAATATTTTCAAGTCCCTAAAACATATGTAACAACGTAATGTAACTTAATTATTTCAAATATTTGCCCTGTCATTTCTCATGTTGTAATTGCAAATGAATTGGTCATAGGAAATTGTCAATGCTCTAAATCTAAAATCAATTTTCTTGTAACTGATATTTCAGACCCAGGTTTTTTCTCATATCATGAGCTTTAAAAGAAAGGTATATGTACATTCTGATAATGTAAACAAACTACCGTACAGTTAGTATCAGTAGAAACTAATATAGTTAACAAATCCCTTATAAATAAACAGGGTGACAATTGTGGTACTCCTATAAGTTCCGGTTAACAAACAGAGCCTTTGTTTAATACAAATGACTCCCCCCCTCTTCAGAAAGGAGCATTATTCCCATAATCATCTTGACAGGAGACAAGTGACCAGAATAAATCCAAATTGCTAAGCAATGATGCTTCAAATCAACCAATAAAAAAACAGAAACAAGAGAAAGAAGAAGTCACTGTCATTAATAAAAATGTTTTAACAAAAACTATGGAAGATATCATTTAATTCAAAAGAAACAAAATTGAAAACAACTCAGAAAAAATTCCCTAAACTTTAAACAATGTTTTAACTTCTTAGAGAATTGTATAGCATCTAATAGCCCTGAAATGGTATTCAAATATTTTACTGATAATATTGAATCTGTTAAAAATATGTTGTTAGACACCTACTCTCTCCATGGAGATATATCTATCAAGAATAATTATAAATAAGCTGAAATCATCAGGAAGAATCTGAATCAGTCATTACAGAGTAAAACCTCAATTAAATTATAAATATGAAAGTTTTGAAGTGGAATATAAATGGTTTTTACCCGGGTCTGAAATAATTCAGCTCTTATGTATTACTTATAAACTTGAAATACTGTGTTTATAAGAAAGTTACTTTAAGGAAAACCGAACTGGCAGGATAAAAGATTAGATTAGATTTATTATTAATTCTGCAATTAAGTATCGCAACTTGGTGGCAGAATATCTTAACTTTACAAGCTTACATAATAACAAAGGATACTATAAGACAACTTCCTAAACGATTTATATTGTTGGGTGACTTTAATAGCCATAACACTCTCTATGTGTCCATAAGAAATTTCTCAAGAGGAATAAACATGGAAAACCTTATAAAATATAGGTCTATTACTGTTAAACAATGGACAATCCACACACTTCAATGTGAGCAATGGACAACTTAGTGCAATATGTCTCATATTATGCTCTAATGATGTGACAGCTAAATGTAATTGGTATGTTCTAAATGACTCTCATTACAGTGATTACTTCCCATCTTCATTAATATCGATACTCCTTGTGTAACCCCAAACTATGCCCAATAAATTAAAAGATGGAACTACAACAAAGCCAACTGGACATGCTATCAAAACATTACAACATCTTGAAATCAAAATGATAATTCTGAAAAATCAACAATATTGATAATACCATTAAATCATTCGTAGATATCATCGTTAATGCTGCCAGACGTTTATTGGAATACATCAGATATCCAAAAGGTAGGAAGATGGTTTTCTAGAGGAGTAAAAGATAGAAGGCCATTAAGATGTCTAAACGACCGGTATAAGAAACACCCAAATAGAAAACCAAATTGAATTAAAAAATTAAGAGCTACAAGAAGGACAAGTAAAGAAAGTAGAGCCAAATCATGGATTGATTATGTTTCCCCCATCACGACCAACAGTAACGATTCCTGGAAAAAGATTAACTCTACACAAGGCAACAAGACGTTACATCCACAATCCGACAATAAACAAATTCTTACCAAACCAGAAGAAATTGTCAAAGAACTTGCAAATGATTTTGCCAAGAATTCTAGTGCACTGGACTATTCCGAGGCCTTTAGGAAGTATAAACCAAAAGAAGAAGAACATTCTCTCACGGATGCCGGAAGTAACCATGCGCCAGATGGCCATAACGATGAATAAACTGTGTGATACTTTAGAAGCCTCTAAAAACTCGTCTTCTGGACCTGATAATGTATAACCGAATTTACTTCTCAAGAAGCACTCAACTGAATTGCTTTACCACCGTGACTTCTTGGAGCACATTAAAGGAAACCGGCCAGCGACTCCAGCTTCATTAATGATAATAATTTGTTCAGAATGTACTAAAATGCCTGGAGGTGGCTCATGGACAGCGCGCTAGCTCCCCGTGGGGTGGCCCCGGGTTCCATTACTTGTAGGGGCAAAAATAAAGCTTTAGCGTTCTAATATAATGGCCTCGGTTTCTATATCTGTGTGAGAAAAGAAGTGCTCCCACAGACGACATATATATATATATATATATATATATATATATATATATATATATATATATATATATATATCGTGTACCTGAGAAGGTCACAGCAAGATGGCCGAAACGTCAGTACAATTGACCGAGACGCGGCTCATCCCGGATAGCCAAGAATACATTGACTCCGGCCGCAGAAGCCTACGAACCCAATAATTACACTCTTTTTCGGTATCAGGGTACTACAATACAATTGTTTTAGGAAATCGCTGTTTTTTGCTGCAGCATTACATAACGTTCTCTAATAGAACATCATTGAGAATAAATATCATTAGCAACCCTGTAATATGTTGTCAAGTGAATATTATAGGTATCGACAGGGAACGGTAGTAAAAACCTTATTGCTTCACGTTCAACGCGAACAAATTAATAATGTTTATTACTTCTGGCATCCGTTCTTGCGTCGAAATGTGTTACAAAAACGTGCACGCAGAAAAGGTGTTTTTCCATAGTGGACTCCGTAATATCAAATAACACAATTCTCACATAACTTTTGGATTAGCCTATGGATGTTAATGTTAATCTCATAATGGAATGTATCTCGATTTATGATGTTCTTTTGAAGCTTGATACCCGCAAACCGGTTTTTTCGCAGCATTTGGAAGTCATACATGTGACGCGAGTTGCAGCATAACGTGTGTTGTGCACTGCCTGTGTATCTGATGATTTTTCCTAGAATAATCTATAAAATTTTAATTTTCAATTTCCATCTTATTTTTGTTTCACGTACTCCTGGGTCGGGGTAATTTCCTAATGATGCAACAGTAAGGCACTAGGCACTTACAATAAGGAATTTACAGATTTGTATTGATGGCGTCATATAAAATGTCCATCATCTTTTCATCTTGGGTTAGTGTTTTATTTAAGAAGAGTTGTATATTAAATGTTTAATTTGATATTATAAATATATTTTTGTAAAAGATGTAGCACTTATATTGTTAGCAGGAAAATAAGTATCGACCACCGAAATCAACATGGCAGATCAATATGGTTCATTCAAAGTACTAATGTATACACTAGAATGTTAGTCATTATTGCATTCAATAGGAAATTATATACACAGGATAATCGGGTAATCTACGTAGAAAAACAAAATTCTTGATGTATTTGAATGGAATTTTGTTGAATATGTGTATGTTCTAGTTGACATGACAGGTTGCAGAAAATACCAATATAATGTCTTTGACAAGCGCAATTTCTTTATCGACAGGGAGAAAATTAGGAAAATTAGTAGTCACATTTGCAGTTTTAAACCGTGTGAGGGTACAGTGTGAGTTAGATTTTTTTCTTTTGCCTAAGACTAATCGACGCACCACTGATCAATAAGAAGTATCGAAACTGCAGAATTGAAATGTGGAAGCAAGGCACATAAACGTTCTGAGCTCTATTACAATGGATTTGGAGCAACGAAGATATAATCAACATTCAGTTTAATTTAATGAAGATTAGTAAAATGAGATTTTGATGTATTCCATCACATTTCACGCATAAATATTAATTAAATGTTTACCATATTTTAATATATCAAATTCAAATACACCAGGGGGCAAGTACTGCAACATCCCGATTGCATTGTACAATTTATTTCTTCGTGCAGATACAACACATATAGACAGAATACCACACATGATTACACTGGCAGAGTCATGTGAGACACGCACGCCCAGCCACTGAGAGAACCAGGGACCGGAAACGAAACATCAGTACTGTGTGTACCCGCCGAGGGCAGTACAACAAGCCTAGATGCGGGCTGGCATCCCATCATGCAGGTGGCGAATTGTGTCCTGCGGTTCACTGTTCCACGCCTCCTGCATCGCCACGCGCAGCGCAGGCAGAGTTGTAGGGGGAATTGCAGCAGGGGTCAGGCGTTGGACCATCATGTCACACACATGCTCGATCGAGGACAAATCAGGCGAGCGTGCCGGCCAGGGCAGATGACGAACATCGCGGAGAGCGTGTTGCGTAGCGCGGGCAGAGTGTGATCGGGCATTGTCCTGCTGGAGTAGCGCACCACCCTCTCGTTGCACGAGAGATATCAGCACAGCCCCCACAACGTGCTGGACGTATCTGGCGCTGGTCCATCCACAAACATCAAAGACGAACGCGCGTTGTAGCTGATGGCATCCCACATCATCAGTCCCGGTGTGGCTCTACGTGACGTGGACGAACAAACTCCGGACGCACTGTGCGACACCGCACACGCACACGGCCATCACTGGCGTGCAGGTAGAAGTGGCTATCATCTCTAAACACCACTGCTCGGTATTTTGTCTTCCAGTTGACCCGCACATTGTACCACGCCACGTGCCTGATGATGGTTCGGCGAGAGTGGCAGTCGGGCTAGCGGAATGCGTGATTGTAATCCTGCAGCAAGTAACCGGTTCCCAACGGTGCGTGGAGACACATTGGGGACCACTTGTGCCTGTATGTCGGCGCGGGTGGCCGTACAGTCTGCCCTCACGAAGCGTCGATCTTGACGTTCGTCAGTGCTCCGCAGTCGCCCCGAATTGGGTCTACGGCTACGGAAATGCTCGTCTACCCATCGTTACCAGCACCGCAGACGGACGTCGCACTTTGGCTCTCGTGGTCAGCAGTGCGCCGAAGGACCACTCGGCTTCGCGCCGGCTGACAATCCGACGCCGCTCCAACTGGTTCAATTGCTCAAAAGACGAACGAGTGTGACACCGTGGCATACCTGAGTCCCGACGTGACCTAATCGCAGTGGACAGCTCCTTTTAAAGCCGCGGTTTAGATGGCGCATCCGGGCCAGTTCATCACGCTAACCATTACGTCAGCAGTCATCTGTCCATCGTGAAATGTTAATCATGGCTACTACCAAGTCCATCCCTAACGTCACTTATCGCCTCTTGATTTCTCGTGCCATTCTCGGTGTTGAAATATTTTTTTCCCCGACAGTATAATTTTTAATTTTTAGACGTACAATGTTTCTTTGTTCAGAGAAAAGAGTTGCAATTGAAAAGGCGAGGAATCTGTAGATGTGTTTTATGCGCAAAGACCTTTCATGTTTACGCCATTATCAAGACGCAACTTTATTTAGTTGTTATTGAAAATTGTGTATTGATAAGATGTAATTAAATGAAAAAAGACATTTACTGATTTGTACACGTCATGTCATAGGAACGTATTTAAGTTTTTAATTTACATTTTCTTATATAGGGAGCAAGCAAACTTAGTGCACCACCAAGCAAACTTAGTGCAAGAATTTCATAATAGAGAGTACACTCCCACTGTAGTTCTCAATTAATCAAATCATATTACTAAAATTTCTAAGAATCAAGCATATTACATTATCGGATCAGAAATGTTAGGAAATAAATATAGCAATATGAAGGGGTTTTATTTTTATAGAGGTTTGAATTTAACTTTCTAACATCGGGATTAGAATCTTCTGGCTTTTCACACTCAAAGGCTTCTCCTAGTTTGAAAATTTTAGTTGCTGGAGGGCGAGGTTGAAAATTAAACCATTTATTTAACAGGTATTTAATGCAATAGCCAACTGTGGGTAGATCAAACTCTATGAGTCATTGCTTGCTATAAACATATCACTGTAACGTAACTGACTTTGAAAATGTCCGATAATAAATATTAAATCAATTGTCTGTTTCTTTCTTACTCTAGTATTATTTTTCTTTTGCATATTTTGTTAAAAATAGCCCGGGCAATTCGATTTTCCTTGTTATACTTTTTGTCATGGTAATAACATAAATTTTGTTTTGTGCTTCAGATGCCGGAATGTGAACGACGCCACCAGAGACATTGGTTTTACATGTAAGTTCACTAATATTAGAAACTGAGTTTTATTATCGTATTGCTTGGTACTTCGAATTCAGTATCTAGAAGCTGAAAATAAACATTTCTCAAAATTAAACGCATCGCGTATTTCCATATTGGATTTACTATTTTGAAAATTATATAAATATCTTTAATATTGTATTCTACTGAAAAATAGCATTTCAATTGTCGAATACAACAATAAAAATAAAATGTCTGCAGAAGATATACAGGCAAATGTTTTTTAAACGATTTTGAATATGAACTGCGCAACATCTTTAGCCCTGGAAAATGTTATTTGCAAGACACGATGAATATCTTTTCATCGTGTACATCGTATCGTACAAATTTCATGAATAGGTATAATAGGTTGTATTATATCACTTGTTTATCCCATAATTCATAACTCAAAGAAAATTAATCAGACAAGTAAAACTGCGGTATTAGAATGTTTAATGAAGTTTTCTGAGGGAGAATATATTGTATAATCTTCATAGAAAACAAAATAAATCAAGAAACAAAAAGGAACATGCATTTTCATAAATAATATCACTTTGGATGATAATGGGTTTGACGTTTTAGTGGATCAACCCATTACATGACGCAAATAGATAATTAAGAAAACAGGATATATAAGAATTACTTAAAATTGCTACGAAAAAGTGTACTTGGAACATGATTACTTAAAAGACATCTTTAGCTACAATTGAATTGCTTCGATTCGGGTCATAACGGACGGGGAATGTCAAAACTTTAACGTACGCCCGGCGATAAGAGTGGCGTTTCGTTCTTCTGCTTGGCTGTGTTTGATATATCAGTACAATTACATGTATCACTGCGAAAACGATATATCAGTACATTTTTCATATCAAAACTTGCGCGTCACGCATGAAAATATCCCTCAAATACAGCGTTTAAGGGCCTGAAACAAGCCTGGCACGTCTGATATTTACTTGAAAACATAACTATATTTCCAGTCATTAACACATAGAGCCAATATTGAGAATTTGAGTATAAATCCTACATCTTTAGGAAAATGTAGAGTTTACGTCTTAATGTAAATACGAGTACGTAAACTAAGCAAAATAAGCAACAAATTCGTAAAATGATATTTTCTGTATTAATATGTACTACTACATTAATAGGCACTTGCCTAATCATAAATATTAGAGTTTGTATTAGAGACTTAATGTATAGGAAAATTATGCTACAATAACTGGAATTGTAGAAAATTGTTTTCCGTTTGCACTGCACATACGTAGTTGCTTCACGGAGGCGTGTGACGGTATTGTTCTCTATGATAATGTCCTGATCTACTAATTGGGAAAACAGCAGTTCATGTACGGCAACGAAGAATTTATTTGATTTTCCACTATCATTTTTAATAAAACAAGAAAAAAGTATGTGGAAAAGCTCAGCGCAATAAATGGTTTAATTTATTTAATACAAAATCTTTGATAGTGTACTTTTTTAGCTTTCTCACGTGATAGTGTTAGTATTTGTCTCAATCAGTTTATGAACAAGAGAGTTTTAAAAAATGCAGTTAAATCAAAGCGTTCTGCAATTTGAGAGGAAATGTCTTTTAGTGAAATTAAAAATTGTAATTCCAATAAATGCTTTTACATGTGAAAATTATCGATCATTCCTCCGGCAAATTTCAATTTTAAACTAAGGAATATCACTCCACTTTAAGAAGAGACTCTTTGACGTCAGCTGCTTACTCTGAACGATACAAGTACAGAAAGTAGACGAGTAGATAACATAGGAGTGATAAGCACTACGAATTAGAAATACATTGAAGATTGAATATCATAACATCTTAATTGAAAAGGAAGATCTGTACACAACAGTTATTTACTGCCAACTAGATCTCAACAAGGAAATGAGTCTAGGACCTGTTCCGAATTTCCTAAAGCAACTCGCATTAAAAGACCCAGATCGCAGAAACACGCGAAACCAAATTAACTCTTATTCGTGCAATTAGCCTTCGCCGTGCGAGTGTTGACGAGACCGGTTCTGACAGATTCCGAATTCCAACTGTAGCACGTCCTCGCAATAGATTTCCCTCTCCTTTAGGGGAGGGCTGCACGACGAGTCCGCTGGGCTCGCGCTTTCCCTCTCTCTCCCCCCTCTCTCTCTCACTCTTTGCCTCTCCGCGGCGCACAGTGGGCTGCAAAGAGCTGTGGCTAAGGTAATAATGTTTTAATACTGCAAGTGATCGTATGCTACGTGACCGTTTAGCACAAATACGAAAAGAATAATGGACGTCATCTCAGTCGACTTAATATTCCCTTGATGGAGATGACATACAATTATACATATATATATATATATATATATATATATATATATATATATATATATATATTACGAGTTATAATTATCAGTATTGCAATTTAATATTATAATTACGTGAAGAATACCGCATTAGAATTCCAACAATACAAATATAATATGCAAATATAATCTGTGGTGCTACAACAGCCCACACTTTGTCGCAGGATTACTAATTGTTGCAACTCTCGAAAATCCAGAGTCCAATCATCATGGAACCTGTGTGGTTTTAAGCATCCTTTTTTCATTATCCCTGAAAAAAAAATTGGAGCCATTTTTGAAATATTTTTTATGACTTGTATTAACTTCAGTCAGAAATTACACGAAAGCTACTAGTTAAAAACACTGTACCTAACTATTTTAATTAAATTTTTAAAACGATTTTAAGAAAAAATCGCTATCATCTATAATGTACTTTTGTAATGTTAATTCTTTGCCGTTTTCCAAAACAGAAAGTACCCCGAAAACGGGACTACCATCAAATTTTTTAACCTTCTTTGCTACATACGAGAAAACATTTTGATGAAGAAATGGAGCTGTTCGTGATAAAATATATATTTCTTAAATGCCTATATTTTTCGCAAAATTATCCGAAACCTTTTCATATTTTCAAAAAAATATGCTTGACCCTTTTTTCGTAATTATGTTTGAACAATAGATTTTATTAAGAAAAATCTATCTTTAATATGTAGTTATAAGCATGTTTTTCTCTCTCGGGAGTTGACGCTGATGTTTCGCCCGTATGGCGAAATCCGGCGCCAACAGACCGTCGACCTGCGAGGTTTTCCCCAACTAGGTATCTCCCACCAGCGGGGCACCGCCCCAGTCGAGACGAGCTGTAAGCTCCCGACCGGTCTCACCGGCAGTGTGGTAGTGTATGCATGTGTGTGTGTAAGTAAGGGATTGAAATAGGACAAGGAAGAGGAAGGTGAGATCGCAGGCTGTCCGTGGCCCGTCTATTATGGAACTGATCCGGCATTCGAATGGTGTTGATTAAAGAAATCACGGAAAACTACCGATCGGAGCACCTGGTCGCTCGAATTCTCCTCCAAACAGCTACTGAATTCGACCTAACAAGCTAGTGTCGAAAAATACTGACACCGTCGGGGCTCGAACCTAGGTTCTCCCGGTCAGAGGAACTGCAATATCATCAGTTGATGCCCTGAGCCATCTCTTACCGTTTGAAACTTTAAAAGTTTTGAATTTTTTTCGAAATTTAGAGATATCAGCGAAAATTAACATATTTAAAACATAGTTTACGCTATGTAAATAGTTAAACTAGTGTTAATACACTTACTTTCCCGCCATTAGTAATAGTTATGTAATACAATTAATCCACCATTCTCTCTCTTTTTTTAAAAAAAAAACTCATTTGAAATCATTGACCATTTGGTGCAAAAAAATAATCGACCTGCGAGAAATTAAAATTATTATAAGTTAATAAATAATATAATACTGATAGCGTTGGCAAACAAATAGATCGAAAAGTGTATACTAGTAATAATTAAAGACTATTGTATTGTAATAGTTTACTTATATTGTTATAAAATTATTCGTTTTTATTATCGCGAATGAAAGGTAGCCGTCGTTATCGCCTTTTCTTATCTGTGCGGCGTTAAATGAATGGGTAACAATCTACAATGATCCTCATGTAATCGTATTCCCATTTAACACAACATTAAAAATCACAATCTAAAATAATGTAACTTAAATATAATACAGATAATTATATGAAAATGAAATATGAAATAATATATAAATTTAACTTGTGTAGCATCCAACTCCTAACAAAACAACTGCGCTTCATAACCACTCCAAAATCACGATCAAGAAGCGCAGGCTTTTCAGAGGCAGCGACTAGTTTTGACACCCAATTTCTTCAAAATTACTCATATTCTCGAAAAATTCAACATGACCTTATGTTTTTGGTAAACATAGTATTTTCAGTCAACATGAGACCTGCGCCATTTTCTTAAACGTCGTTCAGACTATTTAACAACAATATTTACACAAAATCGATTGCGCCGTATACGATTTTGAAAATGTTCCAGGGACTTCATGTAAAGTACCCACCAAAATTAAAATATCGACTTCAAATTCAAGAAGCCCTGAATTCAGTCAGACCCATTGGCGAATGTTTGGAGAAAATTGGCAGAACGGTTTTGCCACTAACGTTCACAGACGGACGGCAGACGTTTTGCCGTCAATTGATTTTCCGGTATCAAGGACCCACAAAACATGGATTTTGGCTATACTACGTGTTAGAGAATTATTTTATAAATTTATCAAATATATTTATCCACTTTTTCGTAACCAGGGTCCTGTAATAAAAGTTTTGCTTCCAAAAATTCGCCTTTTCATCTGCATTACAGCATTACATAACTTTCTCTTCTTATATATTTCCTTCTTAAGCACGAGAAAAAGAAAACTAATTTAGTACATTTAGATAAGAGATTCTGTCACTTTTACTTTCCCGACCTTGAATTGTTAAGATGTGATTTAACGAAAAAGTTGCCAATTGAAAGAACTACATTTTACTCTTGAATGCAGCTACGAGCACTTGTCACTACTCAAACTACAGCATATTGAAAACAAATTATTTGAAATATCAGAAAATTCAGTTTTTACTCAATTACAGTAAAATAAATATTACCATATCTTCTCTAATTTTCAGAAATTCTAAATGTCACCGAATTAAAGTTCAGTGCTAAAGCTAATAGATACGTAGTGTTCTATTTTTAGAAGAATGAAATATACAACTTTCTGTCTCTACTCTGCACGACAGCGCCGAACGGGCCAGGGCCTACCAACATCGTCCTTGCTGCCTCGCGGCCATGGTTTTTTAAGGGGTATGAGTGGTTAGCAGGGAGACATCTCCAAGCTGTATTCTGGTCTTCTGAAACTGAGAAGTGAGTTTTCTCATCGTCACATAGCAACATAATGAGACATTGAAAGGAAAACGCACGCTATAATCACAACCAGGGGTCGAACCTGGGGTCGCATCATGGAAAGCGACCACGCTGACCAATGAGTTAAATTGAGAACGCAATATACAACTAAATTTAGTAAATAAAGTTCATGCATGGTAATTATATAATAAATAAAATGAAAAAAATATTATTTATTAGAATAATTATCATAGTCTCTTATTCGAGCTCATGTAATTGATTTCAGGAAAAGTAATTGAATAAGGGGGTAGCGCCATCTGAAATTCGAAATTTCTGAAAATCATTACTTTAGACCTTAGATTAAGTATCAGTGATCAGAATCAACATTTTGGACGCATTATTTTAAAACTTATGTAGTATCCTTTCGTTGTTTAGGCAACCAACGCGTAAAGTATTGGGCGTCCAGATTCTGTTTGCCCCTGCTTTCCTAACGTAATACGTTTCTCACCTCTTTCTCAGTTTCTCTGTGATGGGAGATTCTGATGACTGTTGTTGTGGTTAGTTGATTTTGCTTATAAATGCCCATCGCAAAATATTTGTATTTTAATAATGCAGAAGCTTATTTTCGAGGGAAGGGCCGACAATCAGGAGTTAAGTGTTCAGCCGACTTAATTTTTTTTCTTCTAAAGAATTGGTCTTCTATGCTGACTATAAAATACTTTTTTAATATATATGTGCATCCGTATGTACGTATGAAACTGGCATTTTAGGGACGAATCAATACGACTTTTGCTTGCTAGCGATATTCCCAGGGGTGGGTCCTGTTTTTTTTATTTATTATCCACGCCACGAAATGAAAACATGTGATGAGCATGACGAATTTCCTTCGCCGTACATGCCTACCGGAAAGGTGGCTCAGTGCATCAAGCGATGTCAATGCGGTGCCTCTGAACGGGAGGTCCTAGGATTGAGTTCCGACAGTGGTAAGAATTTCGACACTAGCTTGTCAGCTAGTTAGAATTTAGTCGCTATTTGGAGGAGAATTATAGACGTCGACTGCTCTGATCAGTAGTTTTCCGAGGTTTCTCCGATCACAACCAGGTGAATGTCGAACCAGTACCCTAACAAACGAGCCACTGACGAGCGATCTTTCCTTCCTCTTCCTTGTTCTATCCTCACCCCTTACACACTCTTACATTAACAAGCACTCCACTACCACACTTACCGGGAGACCGGAAGAGAGCTTAGAGTTAGTCCAAGCTGGGGTGGTGCCTCTCTGGTGGGAGATACCAGGTAAGGGGAAACTCCGCTAGCCGATGGTTGTAATAGGAAGCTACAGATATGTTTTTACCCCGACCGGGATGCAATCGGGCTCTGCCTTTTTTAGGGATGCGCTAAACGACCCAGGGAAACTTGTCAGCGGGATGCAATCGCGTTCTGCCTGTTTTTAAATGAGGTGAACGGCTCAGGGGTACTTGCTAGTGGGATGCAATCGAGCTCTGCCTTTTAGGAGATGCGGTAAATAGCTCAGGTGAACTTATCAGTGGGATGCAATCGGGCTCTGCCGTTTTGGAGATGCTCAGCGAAAGTTCTCCGCGGACTTCCATCAGGCTCAGGTTGTTTCGGAGATGCGGTACATAGCTGAGGGGACGTTTGTCCGCTGGTTGCAATCGAGATCCGTCCCATTCTATCCCACTGTGCGATGGGAGTGGAGGGGGCAAGCGAGAGAAATCTCAGAGACAGAGACGGGACTGTGGAGCAGGGTGGAGCGGGGCCGGGGGCGGGGCGGCACGTCAAAGGGGCGTTGCCGCGAGTTGGCAAGTTGGGGCCCTCCTCGTTACCGCCGCGTCCGTGCTTGTGTCCGCCGCCTCGGCGCGTGCTCAGATGCAGATGCGATGCAGATTCCCCGGTGACCGACTGGCGCTCGCAGACAATCCCGCGCGCGCTCGGGAAGTTGGCCGTTTAGCGCCGGTTGTCCCGGAAAGTGCTCCTCGGTAAACATTGATTTCACAGGCGCGCTTCACTGTGCTAGAGAGAAAACCATTTAGCACATGATTGCCGTGGAAATAACCACTATTATATGTAAATGGTTGCTCTGTTGGTGGCAGACAGCCGGGTACGACAATTCGTACTTCGGTACAGGTTATAAAGAAACCCACTTACATTTTATAACAATCGACCATTTCTAGTATTTTATGCAATTAGTTTGTAATTTTAAGTTTTATTGCATGAGTACGTGTTTTAAAAACGGGCGACGTCAGGACCGAGTTTTCAAGTTTGTACGATTGCAATAAAGCAGTATTATAAACGAGTTGCATACGCTATTTGTTTTGTATAAATTTAGAATATCATTTTGTACGAATTTAGAATCATTATAAATTTAGAAGAGAATCATACTTAATTTCACCAAACAGCTTTCTTGTGTCGTCCCCCATTTGACATGTGAGGGAGAAAACGGTGTTCCGTTTTCTGCTCCCCCCCCCCCCCATACACACACACACGATTCGTTCACAATTCGTTTAAAATGCCACTTCATGAACGATTTTTTAGCAACAAGAAAGACCAGTTATATATTCATAATACTGGTATACAAAAAATAATTTAGGAAATTAGAATTGATTAGAATCCGAAATTCAACAATTATAGTACGAGACCGTAAAACCGAGTTTGATAACGACTGGAGTACTTTTACTAGAAGTGACAATACGAATCGTAAAACGTTTTATGCACTTTGTTAAAGATCCAATGTATTATAATTTTTGTTTATATTTGCCTTTTCATCTTAGTAAAGGCGACAAACTAATGATGATTGTAGTTAATTGGAGGCCATGGATGTAGAACACATGATTTAATAATAACATGTAATAACACTGATCGCAGTATCGCCAAGGTAAACTTCATACAATCATATGTAATAATAGTATATTATGAAACGCTCGTGTACTTATGGGTGTTAATAAACTCGGATAAAGGAATAGTGAAATGATAGGTATTAAGACATATTATATGCGATTCATACAATACTTTTTCTAATTAAAATAAAAATTGAATCTTCTTATTTATGACTTTCTTCGAATGTTTGACATTGTTAATTGCATGTATAATTCACTCCCATTCAACATTTTTTAATTTTACTCTGTCGTTGCAGTTCACAGTTAGGTTCTCGTTGGTCTTCTTTGGATTTTAATTCTAGTTTACACAATTAAAAACATTTACTAGAACGCTGATCAATGATTTATTACGTGAAAATACTTGCTTAGCCCGTATTACTGCGCTTGCCCGAAAACCTGTATTTCAATGAAATTGTGTTATAATTATTTAATTATTTTCGTACTAGATCTTTAAATGGAATAACGACAGTTAAATATCCTGAAATTGAATTGTGAGATGTGGTAGCAAATATTACGTATTACGTAAATATTTTACAAACTTTTACGAGGAATATTTGAACGATACTTTAAATGGTGTGTTTGATATTTCTTCGTTATAACAAATTAAAAGTTATGTTCAGTTTCATTAGGTTGGTTTAAATAAAAAGGAATATAATAGTAATAAAGATAAAGGACCAAATATGTGCTATTTTGTATTTACATATTGCGAAGATAACTTCAAAATAATTTATTTAAATTTTAAATAAATAAATATAAGTGAATAAGATTATGTGGAAGTGGTAATGAAATGGATCATAAACGTGGGTGAAAGAAAAAGTGTGAAAGAAGTTATCTGCAAAACATAATTTAAGCCTATAAAACACGTTTCCGAATTACATACAACAATTATGCTTTTCCGTTGATATTGTTGCCACATTCCTAGAGATTATTCAAAACGTGAAGATACTGTCTGCGTAAATACCTTTAATTACACTCTATGCTGTTAGCCATGCACACACTGGTCGTCGTTACTTCAAGCGGCCAAACAGTCAGCCGCTACTAATATCACGTGACATATGTCTGAACAAGGCTTAACTAGGTCGCTGTCAAGATTTGAATATTGGCTTCACAACTCAAAACGAAGACGGGAGACATTTAAATTCAATGAGCGTATAATCGGAGGAAGGATTCATTGGAATAATAATAGATTCGTTTGCACTGCTAGTTGTCGTAATGTCGGGTTCAATTACGTTTCCTCTGATGGTACTCACCCGCAAGATGGGCAAATTTGTAACATTCAGCTTTCCGAAAGGCATTAAACAGGTGGCTGAGATATCTCAGAGTTAAAGCGAGTCTTTTGTTTGCCGGGTTATTTAATCCTTATTTCCTTTTTATTTCATTATTTATATAGAGAATTTAACTGACTTAGTTTAACGGCTTTTAAGTCATTGCGACGTATTACTTTCTCGTATACATAATGTACAGAATGTTAGGTAATGATGCCAAAAAAAAAATGATGTCGATATCTGAAGTGTTTTTAAATGCAAAGATTAGCGAGTGTATATAAGCTCCATACCCACAGTCCATTAGCACTCCTTAAAATTATTTATATTATGCATTAGGTTTTCGAATTAAGGCAGTATTTATTGTCATATTCCAAAACTTTTCAATTCCATTCTGTTCACTGTGTGTGTTCATTGTGGATAGTGATTGGACTGTTCCACAATGGGCAAGCCTCGCTCAATAAACTATCCTTGATCCTTAATAAGAACTATTATAATGCAATATTTTTTCTGTTTTAGATTTTAATTTAATGCATACAGGGTGTGCAGGGAGGAAACAAGAAAACTTCGAAAATAAGCTCTAAAGTAACTTTTAAAGGTATTTTATGTAATAAACTCCTCCGAGATTTCCAATGCCTGAGCCACAATAACCTCTGAAACGTTGGTTTGAAAAAATACTTTCTAAGCAAAAATGTACTCCTCAAACACACATAACAGTCCAGAAACATGTATATTGTTTATTATTTACAAAATAAATTAATATATTAATTCACAAAGAAAAAATTACACAGAAATAAAAATTACCCAATTTCCTGAATTCATTTGCTTTTTTTATTTCTGCGTTAATTTTTCTTGTAAACAAGTATATTCATTTATTTTGAAAATAATATACCATTTATATGTTTCTGGGGTAATTGAAGGTTTTTGCAATGCAATTTTTTGCATAAAAAGTTGTTTTTCAAACCACCTTTTGAGTGGTTAATGCAGCTCAGTCATTTGAAATTTCGAAGGATTTAATTGCACAATATATGCTTAAAATTGAGCTTGTTTCAGTTTCGCTGTTTCCTCTCTGGATATCCTACATACTCTATTTTTTAGTAGAAGGTTTCTACAATTCTCCCTTTAGTATCAATTTCCCAGGCAATTCTCTATTTAATATCAATGTTCCCAGTGCGATTTAATCGCGAGGGTTCAAGTATATTATGTTATTGACTCTTAAAATAATATTCTATAAACAACACGTGAATAAACACTTCTATGAACGTCAAATTTTCTTTATAAAAACGGGGGTTTGTAGAATTTTGTTGAACAAATACGGGTGTTACGGCAATATGTGCCTTAATAACCTTAAAAATTCCTTGGGTGAAATCCACTAAAGAGTGAAAATTCCTGGTACATCAGTAAAATGTAACTCGGGTGTGAAAACTGACTTCATTGATTCGTGCAAGCTTTCTTGACTTCAATTTTGTAAGTAAAGGGGATTCTCTCGAATTTAGACCATTCAAAGAAAATAATAAATCACCAAAGATTCTGCTTTTGATAATCCTTTCCCAGGACAATATTTTTGCAACGCATTCCTTTGTACAACAACGCACATCGTACTCATACGTACGTCAATATGTCAATATGTGACAATATGTCAATACTCATACGTACGTTAATATGTTACTGCATAGAAAATGACGGACTTGTGCGGGGTGAACGTACGATGGTGAGAAGAACGGTAGTTGTAATGAAAGACAGAATGTGGCGATTTAAGAATTATTTTTGTGATCTCAACTCTCGAGAATTCCTATTTACTAATTTTGTTAATGTTAATCAATTTGGAATGGAAGAAGACGACCCGAGACGATGAAACAACATGCAGATGAATGAAATTAACGAAATCTACATAGCCCAAAATAAACTGAGCTCACTGAAATAGCTTTCAATGTAAAGAACTCTTGGTAGGGAATCTTTTCAAAATAAATATTTTAGAAAATAAACGGATACTTCACTTCGGAAAGACCTGTCAACTAAATATTAAGAAGTAACAAAATTATGTTCTTGAAAAGTGTTTAAAGAAAAATAAGCTAATATTTCAACCTCAAAAACACTAAACATCTTCCTCCCCTCAAACTATTTCAATATTGAATCCCATGTTACTTATCCATCAATGTATTTGTTATCAGAAGTTTCACATTACATAAGTAGCAGTAATTGGTAATAAAAATGTAAAATATACAAACTGATTTCACGTATGACCGCGGTATAGACATATTTCCCCCTATCATTGTAACATACATCAGGAAATCTCTAAGACTCATACCCAAATATACATTATCTAATTAATGAATAATAGCCCGGCGGGTTCTTCAGTTGTGACGGCTAGTGACAATGTTGAGTTATTTTGAGCTATCTATTGACATGTCCAAATTATAAGACCGAAACATTATTTCATGTTTTTCAATAAATGTCTCACAAATACTGCTTTGTAGTAGTCTAATTCACCAGACTAATGCATTTAGTACTTGCACTAGACTACTAGACTGTCACTATGACTTGCAACAAAAAAGACAAAGAAAGTAATGATGTTGAAAGTTGTCGATGCAGCCCTGATATCCTGTTTGCTTAAATGTTACATACCGTCCTACTTATCAGCTATTCATTCAAACTTGAACTCTTTGAGAGTAACCGCTGGTTTTAGTATTGTGAGTATTGTAAGTTGAAGAGATCTAAAGATTAGTGTTAATATTATTCAAATCATTATAATTATCATTTTGCGTCGAGTTAAAGTTGTTTTATAATAACTAATCCACAAATAGCACCAAGATGAAGAAATTTAAACTGCTTGTAAAAAACGAGTGAAAAATATGCCTAAAAGGCTTAAAAGGATTATTAAGAACAAGGTAATGCAACTAAGTATTAAAAAATTCGAATTTTCTGTCAAACATTTTTTGTACCAGTTAATTAAAGAATCTTGCAATTGAAACGCTCGTAGTTCAATAATTTGTACAAGACTGCATATTACAAATTTCCAATGCCCGCAGAAATTGAAAGAAAACTATACAACTCGCGGTCACGTGAGAAAGGTCAATGATATTGTTAGGCACCCAGAAATTCGGAGAAAGTAAAAAAACAAAGTATTTAAGTGAAAAAATGAAAATATTTAATTAAATTATTTCACCTACTCTCATATTGCGCAAACTGACTGAATTCTCATACTCAGAGTACCACTGCTTAAGACACAGCTAAGACATGCGACAGCAATGATTCAAGGAAGAGCCTGCCCGCCGTTAATAAATGTACCTTCAAATTAACAGCTCCCCATAGCACGTCACACACAGATTTTAACTGTTTTTGACGTAAATAAATACATAAATAAATTATTTGCTATTCACGTGTCGCGTTTTGGAACGACAACGTTTAGGATATTCTTGATGTGTATAGAATTGTTGCCCTGTGTTCCTGTATACTATGCTTAGTTGTTGCAGTATTAATGAAGACGGTTTTGTTAAATATTCAATTTTTTTAAAGTTCTATCAGAAAAATTATATTATGCAATCATATTATGTAAATGCTAATAATATTGCAGTTGTGCGAAACTTTTGCAGTTTTCAAATTTAAAAATTCCTTTAAATGTGAATATAGCTTCGTACAGTAACCGAACAAACTAATGCCAGGAGTTTTTCTTCACTTTTCATAAATCCATTGATCAAATGCTAAGACTTATTTTGCTTCTGAGCACAAAACGTAGCTCTCATGTACCAAACGTCACACTTAGATTTCATTGTTGTCGAGGTTAAATAATAAATTGGTCCGGTTTTGAATATGAATTTTAATGTGCCTAAATTAAATTATTAACAAACAGAAAGACGGTGATCCGTTGGATTAACTTGCCCCAAATATCAAATCACAAACCTAATTTTACATAGAATTTGGGATTCTGAACGTTTCTTATCACTCATGGTATGGAGTGGGGGTATCAAGCAGAGTAAAACTTTCAGAAATGAAGTATAATTATAAAAAAAAATATTTTGTAGAATCCTAACTCTTGTTTTAATATACAAGGACTGAATGTTTTCAAGTTATGCATTTATGAGTTTCGTGTGTTATTTGTGCGCCTTCCGATTTCATTATAATTGTACTTGTAGCATAATGTACAAAATTCAACATTTTGCGTCTCACTGTCAGATCAGTTGAACATACCCTTGGGATGTAATTATTAATCTGGCAGTAGCCAATTTACAGGGTTTCATGTGGCGTTTTATAAGCAAAACTCATATTCCTTCTTATCGTATTAAACACAATTATAGAGAAGATATTCCAATTATGAAGGAACTACATTCATAGGCTACTAATATTAGGTCTTCTTTCAAAACCAGTAAAAACTGTTAGAGACTATCATTATCCAGTGTGATACTTATATTAGTCATTTGTAATGTGGTCTGCAATGTTCTGTAAATTGTAGAAATCAATGAATGGCACAGGTTTATGCAATTTGTTATAAATTATCTCTTTTGTGACAAATAAACAAAAATTATCTTGCTATCGCTACTGTTTCCGCATAGGATACTACAATTAATAGCATTTGAACATTTTACTACTTTACACTTAGAACAGGGAATGTTATTTATTCCTCCCCAAACTATATCATGATATTTTCCTAGGAAATAAACGATTTTGGATAGTGGGGACTGCTAATAAATACAAAATAGTGTTATTTTTTATAAACGTCTAAATATAATCTTAAATAATATAACAAAAGTCTGAAAACTCAATTGCGAAAGTTAATTTTTTTTAAGTTCTCCGGTTTACTTTTATTATATATTCTTGAAAATTTCAAAGCGTATTGTAAAGATTGCTCTTTTTATGGTTTTATGTTCGTAGCACCGTTTACCTACTGGGAGCAGCGCTACAATGAACGGATCGGAAGGTGTTTGTTAGTGGTTGCGTGGTTGCCTTCTCCGTCTGAACCGTCAATATCTGTCCTATCCTTCATTTACCTCTCATGGTCATACTTACTAATATGCTTTCAGTGAGAGCCAACGGTAAGCCTCCGTCGTGTTCATTTGGCCAAGAAATAAAAGCTGGGGGTGTCACAAACCGAAAATTGAATCACATGACGTGCATGCCTTTTTGATTAAAAGTATGACAGTACAAATAGACTTCTCACGCTTTCCAGACTTCAGACCTCAGATGGAATGTAACCATGGACAAATAATATATATATATATATATATATATATATATATATATATATATATATATATATATATATATATATATATATATGAATATGGTTTTAGGTTACTCACTTGGCATTTCAACATTTAAACTGTAATGATTTCATCCCTAGAATTTTTAGCATTGTAGCGACTGTAGCAACTAATTATATTCAATGACGTACAGATTATTCTATCAGTTCTGTTCAGTATTATTCTGTCAGTGGCAGATCCAACCCCCCTTTTAGGTAATATATTTATTTATTCAAAGCATTAATACATGTTGATCACATTAATTTCAAATAATATTTCTTTTACATATATTGTTTCAAGGTAACATTTTTTAGAGTAGTTTTTTTTTATTTCAAAAACATTTGTGTACTGTGAGTCCGCAATTTAATTGCTTTTTCTTCATCAACATTTTTTCTGGATTGGTCTATGTTCCGAATTGACAAAACAGTTTTAATGAATTAATGTTTTCTATTGTAGGAATCTAATTGATATTAATATGCGGATGCAAGTAAGTTTCTGCGTTTTTAACTTTTTAATCAAGACACGCAAAAAGTTCCGGCCAAAATCTATTACAAAATTGTAAGAGGTTCTGTCAACGGTAATATTTTGTATCTATGTGTTATTATGAGTCTATCTGTGTTAATATTGATTATTTAAGTAAGATTCTAGCCTTCATTTTACTTAAAATCCTTATCCCCTGAAATAATATTCATTTCTTAGAATTTGAATGTTTTTGTTAATTTCTAATTGGTGAACAGGATATTTCACAAAACTCATTACACAAAACATTCATCATGACATTGAAACTGCAGAGAAGGAAATCATTTTGTTTTTTATGATTTGTTTGTATCTATAACACTTTTTTGCATTTATACCCTTCTCAATAAACTCTTATTTACTTGGTGTTAATAGGTAAACAGCATCATTTCAAAATATGTATATAACTTTCGATTCTTCGTATTTTACATCTTGTTCTATTTAAAACAATTCCATGCGTTGTATTTTACTCCTATAATCGTTATCGGCAATTACTTCTATTGAAAACGTTCACATTTCATTAACTTTGAAACGAATAGAAAAGTATGAACAATCTTAAATAATTTTGACTTTAGGTTGCTTTGTTATTAAAGAATTTGAATCTTTTAGTTTTTGTGTCTACAATATTTACTGATTTATCAAAATAATCACGCACTCTTGCAACTTTCTAAACCCTCACGCACCTTAGTTCTCAGAGTATTTGGACTCAATTATTTAATTATTTCATTGCATAAATATACAAACGATGAATGTACAACTTATTTTAATCTGCTAAATTATATGGAGACATTTTTAAATAATACAGTACTAATAAACAGGATTAAACTTTCCTTATGACACTGTTCCTAGCTGTATCATATTGGTTTTCTTTACTTCACACATTTCATAATACATTTCAATTTCAAAGTGCAATTTACATGATATTCTTTTCATAAATGAATAAACGATTTAACCTGTTTTGAATGTCTAAATAGCAAGGGAACATAAATGTGTTAGGAAGGTTCCAAACACGAAACCATTATTTGCTTAGGCTATGCTTGAATGTAATTAACAACAAAAATATATTTATTTCCTTTTTTCAGATACTTATTAATTTCCTCTATTTGGAAAACATTACAGCGGGAGGAATTTAGTGAAAAATCTGTGTGTTATATATTAATACTCCTTCAGAAACAGAATATATTACATCAAGTTGTAGATATTTTATAAATCTTGCATGTATTTTTTATGTAAAGGTAGGAAGTAGACTATAAAAGATGAAATTAATATTTACTGGAAGAAAGAATTTTCAATAAAATGAATTAAATAAGAGTGAAGAAAAATATCTTCAAATTGTAATATTTCTCTAACAAATCAGCTTTTGAGAAATTTAAGGAAAACTACTTTGGAAAGTGGTTGGTATTCAACTCACAAGGGTTCACTTTTTATGAAGGAAACGTACTAAACACACAGCAAGAAAGATCAAAATATGACTGACGATAATAAACCCAGAACTGTTTTCTAACTAAAAACGTTCATTTCATGCAAAAGAATGGTATATTTTCTATATGTGACGAATATTTCGAAAAATTCACTGGCCTATGAGTTCACCGAAAAGGAAAACACTGAACGTTATGTATGGAAAAGATACGATATTCGACATGGATTCGACAACACAATATCGACATTATATCGAATTCATCACATTATCGATATTCGACAACATCGATATTCGAGTGCATCGACAACACAACAAAGGTCGCTACCCGTTCAAATTCAATTTTAATTCGCTTAGGGCATTAGCGACTGGCAGTGAACACCAAATCCAGAGATAATTTTATATTGATCAATTGCATCTTACAGTTTAAGACAGTACGCTGAAGTGTATTATGAAGTGTATTATGCGTTAATCTGACCTTTTACAATACATTGCAAGGAAATCACAATTTGCTCGTTTTGCTGTAATGTTCTTTGATGCTAAGTTTGAGATGCTAAGAGAATTTGTATTCTGTGAAAATATTATTGCTGCTAATGATGATTAGTGTACTTGCAATTGCTCTTTCATCTTCAAAGTCAACCATCTCATTTCCACAAAAGTAGCATTTTATATTGCAGTAAACTATACTGAAAACTGAATGTGCCTGATGTTTTCGGATCACGTGGTCATCGACTGAGGCAGACCAAAGCCGAGTAGAATTAGGTAAATAACATTCATCTTTAGACCGAGTGGCAAATGGTAATTTGTACACTCTCACCTCCGACTCAAATTTACGTATTTTGCACTATACTTCATAATAAGTCAAACATCACATTTGCGTTGAACACACTGAAACAAAAGAACGGAGTCAATTTACCCATGTGTCCAGTGGAGGTGCAGTAGACGTTTTGTCAGTAGATCCCGATGGAATTATTTAATAATGTAAAACTTTGAATTTTCAATATTAAAGTAAGTGTTGTCGTTGAAAATCAGTCTTCGAAAATCAGCACACGGAAATTATTTCATTAATGCTGATTTTGAAAGGTGATCAGACCCATCAGTTTGGGGAACTCGGGTTCAAATGTTTGATTTGTGGTGGACATAGGTTCTGTTGGAGTTCTTCCACTTCCACTACCTCTCTTTACAATATTGTTCCAATATCTTCTCGAATTATCATAATCACCTATCCATCAAAACATGCATCCACTTCGGTGATAGAAGGCTTAAGGCTTAGCAAATAATGCTTAGCGACTGGCATCATAATAAAGAATAAGTTACTATTATTGAATATCAACGGACTGTTTTAATCAAGTTGTAATAAGGTTTGGGTATTGAGTTGGCATTATATGCTTGCTGTTCCGGCCTAAGCCGAGAAAGTTTTCTACCTAGGCTGTAAATGAGAAATGTTTCATGGATTAGGGTAAAAACACCAGTGGTAGCCACAATTATCAACATTTTAAATGTTCCCTTGATATTCTTGGGCTACAGTATGAAATTCATTATGATAAACTGAAAGAACAGTTAACATATCTCCGCATTCTCATCTAGATCCGTTCCCTAAAAATAGACAATTTTTAATCTTTTTTATTGTCTATTAATTTATTTTTAATGTTGATCCAGTTGTAGCAATGTTAAATATTTTACACCTTTGCTAAAAATCACATTATTGACTTAGTAATGGCCTCTCAGTATTGTACCAACTGCGTGATCGAGAGCCACAAATTGCACAGAGCCACAAATTGAACCACCGAGTCCGAAAGAGTAGCAGTGAATGTCACAGTATTGCAATGCCAATATGAGATATTTTCAACTTATTTTTTTTTTAAATAGAAGAGAACACAACTTATTTTCGTGCTACACGTCGCCAGGAGAAGACATAAGCTTCCTGCTGCGCCCCTTAGTAGTCTCCAATTGTTCCTCCTCAAAACGCCGGGTTTCAAGTGGCCGCTTCTGTGCGTACCCTACAGCCGGTCCATGAAAACTCTGGAAATGAACGCCGAAAACACACACACACACACACACACACAAAAAAAAAACAACCACCAACCCACCGCAGTGCCGCGTGGGTGCAGGGGGCGGGCCCTTGTTGCCCGCCGGCTGCCACCCGCCCGCCGCCCGCCCCCGCCCGCCCGTCGCCGCCGGCTCGCCCGCCTGCCGGGCCAAAAAAGCCCCACGGGCGGCGGCGCGTGGGCGTCCCCGTGCGGTGCGGTGCGGAGCGGGGCCCAGGTGCGGGGCGGCGGCGCGGTCGTCGGCCTCGTTGACCCGGGCGGCGCGGGGTCGACGCTCCGCCTGCGCCCGGGGCCCGCTCGCTCGCCCGCTCGCCGCGCGCGCCGCGCGCGCCGCGCCGTACGAGCAACGTAGCGCCGGCGGTTTAGGCCTAGGCGGCCGACGCCTCGGCGCGGCGGCGCCCGGCGGCCCGACGCCCCGACGCCCGCCCGCGCGGTTTTTCTTTTCCCCTCCACAGTATCCCTGTGAAGGGGAATTTATTTTCTTATGAATATTTTTTATAATACGCTGCTGCCTTGCGGCTTAAGCAGCTACAGGCGGGCTTTTTCTTACAACTAACTTACAATCTAGACCTAAAGTTATCTTAATTGCACTTTGGCATTACTAACTGACACTAAAATCATTTTTCTAGTTCTATTTTATATATTCTACGTAATTATTATTTTATATAGTTGGTAAATTGTTTTTTCTTCTTCTACATTCACACATCATTTGCCCGCGCGGGCTGCGTGTCGGGCCTGCGCTCCTCCGGAAAGGGTTTTTAGTGGGTGTTTAGAGGGAGTTTAGTGGGGGGTTTAGTGGGTGTTCTACATGTTCGTGAAATTGGAAATTGCGCACATACCTTAGATTGTAGAAGAATGATGTATTTTAGTGTTGTATACAATAGTACTTTTTGAAATTCCTACACATTTGTGTCAGACTAGAATACGGCTTAGGAATGTCTCTGGGCTAAACATACGTACCCCTTGGCCCATGGCGGCAATGCCGGAACCCCACTGGTGGGCCTCGATCCAGTCAGAGGATGTTGTGCCTGTACAGACAGGTAGACATATTTGTGCAATTGGAAATTACGCACAATCAAAGGTGCATTGGTATTTTGTAAAGTGCCTTATTTTGGAACTTTTGGAAAATTTTGCAATTAATTAAAGAAATAAATTAAACCTAATAAAGGAAGCAAAGGTGAGGATTGGGCGAATAATTGTTTCCTATAAAAGCATACAATATGTCAATTTTAGTGTAGAATTTCGGTTAAGAAGGGGGTTAAGACGTATAGGTTACTAAAGGATGATGTGATTATTATTTTTAATGTAATTGGACCAAATTTCAAATAAACACATCGTTTTTCTTTCATTTTATTTAACGGTACATATATATCAGATTAAAAATATGTATCTTACTCATTGCTACTGGCCCCTAGCAGTCTACTGGGTACCAGTTCTCCTGCATCGCTACTGGCCTCTGGTGGGCTACGTGCTGCTACTGACCTCTAGCAAATCTATTAGGTACCAGTTCTGCTGCACCGTACTAGCCTCTGGTGGAATATTTTAGGAACAAATGTACTTTTGGTGACTAGCGAAAAAATAATTATCACGACGCATCTTTCAACACATTTATTTCCTGCGTTTGTGTTGTATTAATCTTTAGCAAACTTTGCAAGGACACTGCGACAACCCTGAAGAAGAGTCTACACAAATTTCGTGTCTATGCATGCACTACTTTTTGAGGTATCAATGAGGTTACATGTTGAATTCACTTTTATTAATATATATTTATTGTCAAAAAAACAGTTTAAAACTGTGTGGTGTACAATGGGGAAAAGTGCAATATGTGCATGGTTTCTTGAGCTCTGAGATGTCTGTCTTAACCCATATACATAATAAGCTGAATTATGAATACAGATAGCAGAGAGCATTTTGGCAAAAATTGGTATGAAAATATTCTCTCTCCTGCAATATAAACTATTTGCAAATGCAAATCAGCTATGTATTTGGCTATTACACCTTATTCTTTGCATGAAGCAATCGACTTACTGCCGCAATAAAATCGAAAACGTTTATTCCAATATCTACGTTCCGGAAAGAACTCAAGAAAACGTACACAGGAAGTGAAGCTACATTTATGTTCAGAAACAGAACAAGAGCCATCCCAGCATTTGCTAAAAGGCTTCTCCCGCACTTAGAGTTATCAGGGCATGTCCTGATGTCTTCACCCTCTCCTGACGGTCCAGATGTTCCAAATATGTATTATCTATTTACTCTTTAATTTAATTTAAATATGTTTTATATAAATAAACAAAAAAATAAAATTGCTTTGGAGAAAAAAGTGATATTGAAAGTGAACCTCAAGAGGCTATAACTATTAGAAAAATATGAATGTCTCATTCTTATATATTTGCGAGAATATTGAACCAGAAATAGGAAGAACGCTTAATAATAAAGCTGCTGCAATATTACACTTTCCATGGATGATAATGTTATAATAATATCAACAATAATAATAATAATAATAATAATAATAATAATAATAATAATAATAATAATAATAATTAGTTTTATTGCATATACATCTATGAGGTGGTTTTCAAAATTTTCAGTCGAGCTACGCCATCACACCTGTCACCTCCTTGTGCCTGCAGTTGGCATTCAGTGCACTAGAAAATTACGATGACATAGGTACCCATATTTCAGGTACACTTCATTAGTTTTTTGAATATCTCTTGACGGCCACTTCATTTCTATAGTAGAATTATAAATCTCGATTCAACCGAGTGCCATATTTTTAAGATGTAAAAGGAGAATGAGTTACAGAAAGTTGTCTCTGTTGTGCTAATTTCATCGCGTCCTCTTATGATGATCATTTCCGCACTTTTGTCGAGCAGAACTGCGCTGTAGTGCATTTTTCCGAGCTTCTTTTGTTCCCACGTCCCGTTCTCACGAGTGAATCTAGCGAATTCCTCTCGTGATTTGCATGAAGTTGTAGACTACATGAGTCCACATCACTTGCGAAGAAAATCGTATTAGTGCAGGTTTGTGATTCGCGAGGGGCTAATGAAATTCCAGGCCGCGAGGGGCGCGGGCCACGCCCTCTCCGACCGCCGCCGCCGCCCGCGCTCCTCGCGGCCGCGGGGGCGGACAGGCCCTGCGCCGCCCCGGCAGCAGCCGCGCTCGCCGAGCCTTTTACTTTCTCGCTGCGGAGTTGAGAGAAAGTTACGTAATGCTGCAAGGAAAAACGACGGATTTTCGGCAGAAATTAGCACAATAGAGACATCTTTCTGTAACTCATTCTCATTTTACATCTTAAAAATATGGCACTCGGTTGAATCGAGATTCATAATTTTACAACAGAAATGAAGTGGCCGTCCAGAGATATTCAAAAAAGTAATGAAGTGTATCTAAAATACGGGTACCTATGTCAACGTAATTTTCTAGTGCACTGAATGCCAACTGCAGCTGCTAGTGTCGAAGGCGTGTGCACAAGAAGGTGACAGGTGTGGTGGCGAACTATTGTTACAGGGCCCTGGTAACGAAAAAGTGGATAAATCCAGTTGCTAAATTTAGAAAAGAAAATCCTGTCACGTGGTGTAGCGAGAATCCATGTTATGTGGATCCTTGATATCGAATGACGGCAAAACGTCTGTCTGTCTGTCCGCCTGTGAACAACGCTAACACCTAAACCGTTCATCTGATTTTCTTCAAACCTGATGTTCTCCAATCGATCTGGCTGCTATCGCTGCAACTTGAATTTGCAATCGATATTTTAATTTTGGAGGGTATGTGGAAGATCTGGGACATTTTATAAATTTTCAAAAAAATGGTTCCATCATGTTTGATTAAGTGTTGTTGATGGAGAGTGCGAATAACGTTTAAGAGAATGTGCAGATCTAATGTTCGTTAAAAAACGATTTTTCGAAAATTGTAAATGTTCAAACTTTTTTCGGTGGCTTCCTACGACAAAATATTAAAGATATAATTTTTTCCCTTAATGAGGTATGCTCTTTAAAGATAGATTTTAAAATGGTATGATCTATAATTTTTCGAAAATTTGAGTACTTTTCGCGTAATTTTACATAAAAACTTGGCGAGAAAGCACGTGCACCAATAATTTTTCTTACTTTTTCGCTCTTGCAATGGTGCTTCCTAAGAAGAGAAAATTATTGTTACTTTATAGACTCACGAGGGTTATTTGTAAACAGAGAAAAATACTGTAATAATAAAAATGGAAAATGTCCTTACAGACAAAATTACCCCCAACATAAGATTTGTTCATGATCTAAAGATGAGGTCTAAGCCGTTGAAAGCAATGCTTTGCAAAACACAGAATCTAGCTATGAACTATATGCGCACTACAATGAAAATGTGTTTAAGGTGATACTAAATAGTTATTTCTACAGCGAAAAGGTATAAAATTTATTTTAGACACCATGTGTTGAAATGTACATATCATTTTTATGTAACTTCTGCGATCTCAATTCATCAACGGTGGCGTAGGAAAGGGAGGGCAAACGAAAAGGAGGGGAGTACGAAAGGGAGGGATGTATGAAAGGGAGGGGCGTACGCAAGAGGGTTTTGAGTCCCCCTCAGAAGCTAATCACATCTATTTTCAAAAATGTAATTTTCAGTGCGTTTTTTATGTTAATGAGGGTCATTTTATATTTCAATTCAATAACTATTAATACACACAAAAAATTCCAGCAACAATAAAAAACTCGTTATAACAAGCATAAAGAAGGCTGAACACTAATCTTATAGCTCTACATCACAGAAAAAACATGGTTGCGCCAGTGTTCATTTGATTTCGATACTTTTACTTTCTCGTATGTATGGAGTAGTATCCGTGATATAAAATAGTTACGTAATGCTGCGCCGAAAAACTACGTTTTTGACAGAAAAACTTGTTTGTACATTTTATTTTTCAAGCTTTCATTTTCAAAATCAAATGTAGTAATACTAATCCTTGAGTTGTATGAAATTTTGAATAATGAAAAACATAAATTGAATTACACATACACTAATGAAAGCTGTGTATCATTTTGAAAATATGAAAAAAAAATTCTTTCATGAAATATATTAATGTATAAAAATTCAACCACATATTTTATTTATTTTTCATGCGTGATAATGTTTCATATTAAAGGTAGTTTCAACATTTTTGGTCATAATGGCATACTATTTTTTAATTTTTTAAATACCTTTAGAAAGACACTCCTCTAATTTCAGTACTTTTTCTACTCAGAAAACCGCCGAGCATTTGAAAGGCTAGTTCAGCGAATTCTCTGTCAGTGAGTATGACTCAGAACTGGGCCCATTGCAACCCTAAGCATTAATAGAGAGTGATGTTTCGAGAGATCCAATGAAACATCTGAGAAGGCAGCCATTTCTGTCCCAAAATCCATTTAATCAGGGGTGGAGAATCTAAACTACGCAATCGATCTTCGTTGAGAAATTACTAATAAAATATATTATTTGTAATATAGACTTATGGGTCGATAATATAATATGCAGTAAAACATACAATTCATGACATAACCAGGAAAGTAGGGACAGTAAGGTGTCCCGCTATTACCAGTATGATCGAGAGGCATTTATAACAAAGTAGGAAGGATACCTTCAAAATCGAGACGGATCGAAACCCTACTTAAACATTTTAATCCATCTTAGTAGAAATCTGACTCTTTTTCAAAGAAGCGGAACTTCCCAGTACACTCATTCAACACTAAAAGTATTTAAACTCTGCTAAATACTCGTACGTTAGCCTAGAATAATCTCGAACAAGATGTTAAAGTTGTAGGGAATTTCCAACTACTGCGGGAGGAATACCCGAGAGCATATTGCTTAACGTGACAATAAAGAAATGAGAAATATGAACGTCACTTTCATAGTACACAGTTACACTGTTCCTTTTAAAAAAAATATTTAGGAATATATTCACAAACTTCTGTATATTATTTCCACATCATGTCAAGTATGATATAATTAACTTGCTGCAATGCCAAGCTATGAAGCAGTGGCATATCGCACCATGATCCGAAGAATATCGCACTTACTTTTCACAAGGACGAGCAGGAAAAGTGAGCCTAGAAATATAAAGGAACTGTTGTAACACGCAGATGTACGCTTTGTTTAATTCTATTATATCACTGTGCATGAAGATTATACCTTGCAAAAGGAAATGACGTCTGAGTTGAGAACAAAATTCATAAAAACTGACTGTGGATCAAAAGAAAATGAGTGATAAATAAGCTCTTAATTACTATAGAATCAAATTTTGCTTGACTGTAAAATGTCTACTGCAAACTATCACATTTTACGTTCTCGCTACGACTACCGCTGTAGATATGCTGCGCAAAAAACCGTGAATTTGTGCAAAACCACTCTTCGTACAGGGCCCTGGTAACGAAAATGTTGATAAATCCAATTGCTAAATTTATGAATAACATCCTCTAACATGTGGTGTAGTCAGAATCCGTTTTGTTAGTCCTTTTTCCCGAAAAGTAGATTGACGGTGAAATGTCTCTCCGTCTGTTCGACCGTCCGTCGGTCTGTCTCTCTATGAACACTGCTGGCGTCTAAACCATTGAGTCAATTTTCTCCAAAATTGATCTTCCCCGATCGATCTGCAGATGATCCGGCTCCTTGAATTTGAAATCGATATTTTTAACTTTGAGGGATACCTTACATCAAGTCCCTGGGACATTTTCAAAATTAAAAAAAAATTGGGCCATTGCCTTTAACTAAATTTTGTTGTTGACACTGTAAAGGACGTTTAACAGAATGTGCAGGTCTCATGTTCGTTAATAACTCTATATTTTCGAAAATTGCAAAAATTCAAAATACTTTTAGGCCTGTTCCTACAACACAAATATTAAAAATAGAGATTTATTCTCTTAATAAAATCTGTTCGCGAGATTTTGAAATAAGGTCACGTACAGTTTTGCGAAAATTTGAGTATTTTTCGCGTAATTTTAAGTAAAATATAAGAATTTTAAAATTATTTTTAAGAAATAGTTTTGCTCAAACCGACTCCATGGTTTTTGATGAAATTTTGTTGTTGGATAGTCTGAAGCACGTTTAAGTAAAAGGTGTAGGACTCTTGTTGATTAAAAACCCTAATGTTTCGAAAATTCAAAAAATTCAAACTTTGTTTGACATCTTCCTTGAACTACAATTATTAAGATATAATTTTTTCTAAATAAAATGTGTTCAGCAAAAACAGATCTTCAAATAAGGTCACGTTGATTTTTTGAAAATATGAATATTTTTGTGCCATTTCATGAGAAACATGATAGCCGTTCTCAATTCTTTACGTCAACGATAATTCCAGCAGGATGCTTCGTAAGTTATAATTTGTGTAGTATTTCATATTTATTTGTTCGTTTCTTACATTTGAGCTTTTGTTAAACGTTTACAAATCAAAATTTTATTATTTATTTAAAACCTATTTTAAATTGCTATCTTTAATTAGGTTCAATGTGAAAACAGATGATTTCGCTTTGCAAAATAATATGTGGGAATGAAGAATAATGCACGTAAAAACCGAGAAGTTTTGATGAATATAATAATATTATATTTAATTATGATATATTTGTATTCATTTTCATTTTCTTGCGTGGGTATCAACAATGCTAATTTGCAAAATGTATCCCATACGAATCATAAACGTTTGGATTTAAAAGCGTATATGTATTTTTCACACTTCATTTGTTCAAGATTTTTTCAAATGGTAATTAAAGTGTATGAGAGAAATTGTCATATTGTAATATTACAGGGTTTTTTGCATGTACGTGCTGTTGTAGCACCACTTGTTTCTATTAATTTTAATGAAAAATATGATATAAACAACTAGTTTACCATATTAAAAATATATTATTATATATTAAAAATTCATTCAAAGATATTGCTTATCGTCCGTGTAAAATTATTATTTTATTATACTCATTATTATATTCATTTTCATTATATTAATTTTTATATAAAAGCATTATTTCATTATATATATTACGTTTTTGACATAATGAAAATTAGCACTAAACAAATGTATCAGTACATTTCTCAAAAAAATAATTTTTACCCTTTTTTTCAAAAAGAACATTTATTATGTAAAAATCCTTTCTAATGAAGAAGGTTCGCTTGTCTCAGAAATTGACTATTTTATTACAAGTTGTTCAGTTAAATCTCAGTATCACAAATATTTATAAAATGTTCTATAATCTTGTTAATTTATTACAGATATATCAGATGCTAAGACCTGTATTTTCTGCATTTTTAATTAATTTTTTTAAAATGACAATACAACGTTCAGTCGCGAGGCTTCTCACTTGATTGGCTGAGAAATTTTGTACCTGCATAGTGTGAAAGGGTGTCTTGTTGTCACCTCCCGATAGTGATTTTGTAAGCTGAAACCTTCAGCCAAGGTTCTTGAGAGGATAATTCTGGAAACTGTTGTTAGAGAGCGTTGACAAGAGTTTAGAAAATATACAGTAGATGAGACAGTTAAATGTAGGAAATATTTTATCCTCATCTAAAGTCCGAGATATATTGAAGGATAGAGCTTCTTCCAACTAAAATGAACTCATACCATTAAAATAATCTATTTATTCACAATTACTGCAAACATGACAATGCTACAAATAATTTTACCTAAGGAGCTTGCATACAGTGAGCAGCATAGACAATAAAATATAATTTTAATTCCATTAAATAGTGTTATGTAAACTATTGTTTATTTTATTATTGACAAATTTTTTAAGAAAAACGTAATTCTTGAATATCCAATTGCAGTGCTTGGAGTTATTGGAAAGCCAGAAACGTTCTTATTCAAGAAAGTTCAAAGAATTTTACTAATCAGGTGATAAGAGTCAAAACCATATTACTTTACTAAAATATTCAGCATGCAAAAAACCTAATGGAAAATTTAAAGAATTCTATGTAATCAGGAGATCAACATAAATATCTTATTAATTGAGTTAAAACATTCTGCATGCAGTGGAATCATTTGAAGGCTTTAATTCCGTAAATCGGAAAATCAATAATGTAAAAAACACATTTATTGTATTGAAATATTCTGCATGCAGAAGTGGCAATTGAAAGTTTAAAGAATTCTGTAAATCAGGTGTTCAACGTAAAATCACGTTAATTGTATTTAAATTTACTGTTTAAATTACATTTTATTATACTACTTCGCGATTGGTTTGCTAACTTCTAGAAAATATGTGTAAATGAAAATATTTAAAATTTATTTGTTGGGGGCTTATATTTTCTAATTCCATGCCCTCAATTTACTAATTACCCTATTAAAGACCTCCACTTCACATAGCAGAGATATCTCTACAGCACGTGAACAAACCTCTAGTCCCAGATGAATTTGTCTGAGGTTGTGGATGAGGCCGCAAAACTTTTAAATGTGTTTAAGAAATGTAGTTTTGCAAATGTAACCAAAACTAATCAAATAATTACTAATGTATAACTTAATTTTAGAATGGATAATTTACGTAAAAGTTTGTTTTAGTTACTTCATTATTAGTTCCTGTGATAACTTCAATGTTCTTTTTATTTATTTTATGTCCGTTGAGGGTTCTCTGTAGTAAAAGAACGCATTCTAAATTTAAAAGCGCATTTTCATAAAATAATTATTTTAATGAAATTATATATAATTTTGTACGCAGTTTTGATGTGATTTTCAGGTTTAAAAGAGTGTTTTATAGAAATTGGGAAATTTTAAAAATGCATACGGTAGGTAATAAATATTTTCCTAAACATTTTTCTCGTGTTTCTGAACTTTTATCTCCATTATTTTCAAGGATATTGAAAACTTTTGTAAATCTTTATGTATTTTGGAGCAATTTTTGCCTAAGAATTTCCTTCAAAGTACAAGTAGCTCCGCTGTCTGTTAAAACTAGTGGTGCTAAAACACCACCTTTTTTCTCACATTATTTCTAACTTTTGCAAGTGTCAAAAATTCAGATAGTTCAGTGAAAACTAAACCAGCGCAATTCTTTCAAGCGTCCCTTCTATTCGTGAAAAAGTTAAAGAAACCATTTCGAGCAGTTATTGAGAATTCTTTTTATTTGCATCAACTTCAAACGGAAATTATGCAAAAACCGCTAATATTTTGAAAAAAAAAATACATTTCCTTTTTTTAAAATATGATTTTTTAGAACAGATTTCATTGCCTTATTTTGCCTTTTTTGTTTATTACAAGGATGAAATTTAAGGAAGACATTTACAGCCTTTTTTGAGTAAAACATTTTTTAAAACCACCTAAATTTTACGAAACTCTATCCACATTTTCGAAAAACTGTACTACATTATCTAATTGCAAAACTGACTTTAAGCTGGAGAATTCTTTAAAAAAATCATCAATTTTTAATATTGTACTTATTGAGAAATGCCGAAAATACTTTGAACTTACAATTTTCGAAATATCAGGGATTTTAACGAGAATGAGTCCTACACCATTCTATATATACAGGTTTCTATGATATCCGAGGTAAATGATTATTCCAAAATTTTTGAAACCATTTTAGAGAACTTTTTGAAAATTTTAATGGAACTTCGTGTGAAATTCCCTCAAAATGAAAATATCCGATTCCAACTCGCAGCTTTTTGAGTTTGGATAAAATTCATATGTTAATATCAATTTGAAGAAAATCACATCGTGTAGGTGGTAATTTTGACAGACGAGCAGGCTGACGTTTTGCCGTTAGTCAATTTCTCGGTGTCGAAGATCCACAAAACATCGATTCTGACTACACAACGTATTAGTTGATGTAATTTACTACAAATAGGAACAAGGTTTGCCCACTTTTTCGTTACCAGGGCCTGGTAATAAGTTTTTCTGCCAAAAACGTGCCGGCTTTTGCGCACGATTATAATACTCGTACTTTCACTTCGGACGATGTAAGATGAGAAATTTAAGTCGGAAAATGTCTCCATGGATAATCGCTCCTTAAGAATTCTAGTATTCTCTTACAGACAGAATGCTCATAAACACGTTGTGTATTTTAACATGTGTCATTAGAGATTAGTTGTGCAGTCGGAGGAACATAGTAAACGTTGACACAGATTTCCACGAAGGGTCGTGTCCATCTCCGTCTCTGTGGAAAGGACCGGAAGAATAGACAATGTTAAAAATACGGCTTTGCCATTCCTGAAAACCTGGAAATATTTAAACAAAAACTTGCAGAATATGATAGTAATACGTTGCTAAACAGTTAATAATAATAATAATAATAATAATAATAATATAAATATAATGTTTATATGAACAAATATACAAGATGTATAATGTAAATGGATGTATAATATATAAAAAGAATTTCGATTAAATGTCAATTTATTGTGGGGTCCGTCGCTGCCATTCCCTTCCCGACCGCACTTCCTCGAGAACCGGGGCGGCGCTGTCGCGGCCGTCGCAAGTCGTCGCCAGCGGGGCCTCCGGAAGCGACCGCCGGCCGGCGCTGCGCCCGACGCGAGCGGCCCAGCAGTCGCGTGCGCCCGCATCCCCGCGCTCCACGGCGCACGCGCAGTCGCATGCGACAAGCGCGCGGCTCCAAACCGCTCGCGCGCCCGCCCTCGGTAATGGAGCCGTCGCCCGCTTCCCAGGTAGCCCCGCGAAGGCGTCTGCTGCAGGGCCTCGCGACGCCGGCACTCTCTGGCCCCCCCCCCAAACGCGCGATCACCGCCATCCAATTGCGGATTTTTTTTCTTTCTCTCTCTCTCCGCCTCTCCTCCCTATTCCGCACCGCTCCCCTCGCCGCCACAAAGGAAACGCAAACATTACACTTGTATATTTATGAAGCGCGGTCGTTTAAAATACACCGCCGATGCAAAAAAGAGCCCGGAGTAACCCTTTTTAACCCGGCGCGCAGTAAATCAGTTCGTTTTTTCCCCGCCAGGGGCGCCGGGCGCCGATCAATGTCCGAGCGAGGCGGTGGCGGCGGTGGAGGGGGCGTGCGCGCGCGCGCCGGCGATTGGGGTGCGGGTGGGGTGGGGGCAGAGGGAGCCGAGCGGGCTGCACGCTCCTCCCCCTGGAAAAATCGCGCGCTTCCCCCAGTCCGAATTCCCGCGGAAGCCACCCCCGATTGGCCGGCAGTGCGCGCAGGTGGAACCGGAGGAAATTGAGGATCGTGAATAAAAAAGGGGAGGGGCGCGCCGGCGGGGGGAGGGGTGGGGAGGGGGAGCGGCATAAAAATATATATATGTATAGGAAATCGATGGCGCGCGGCGAGCGACGTAGAGAGGGGAAGGGAGACGACGCGGGAAGGGGGCGGGACCCCGCGCCAAAACCGCCCTCGCCGCGTTTCCCTTCTTTTCTGTTCGCGCCGCGCGCCGCCGGCACCACGCGCCGCCCGCCGCCCGCCGCCGCGCGAATCCTTATCAAGATATCGGGGAAGATGCGCGCGGTGACGCGGCGCGCGCGCTGATTAGATAAGGCGTCGCCATGGCGACCGCGATTGAAAGAGGGCGCGCGGGGGCCCGGCCCCCTCCCCCCGCGCCGCCCCAATTTGCCCCGCTTCATCCCCCCCCGCCCGGAGCGGCGCGGAGCGACGCGAAGAAGAGTGGGATGTTGTGACGAGTGCGTCGGACCGCTGTGCGGATTGCGAAGACGGACGAGCAGTGGCTGACGAAGGCTGAAACGGCTCAGGGCAACACTTTCGCGGCTGCTACCGACTATCACCAGGAAGGTTGTGGCATAGACTAAGGAGATAGTACCTTTTCTCTATCGTTCAGGAATGCAAGTCCCAACAGTGGCGGATATCCGGTCACTAACTACTTGCCTAGGTGCAATTCAGCTGCTTCCTGAACGACATAGGACAATCAGAAATAAGAAAAGACAGAGCAAGTGGTCCGTTGTCGGTTTGTTGGGGTACAGCTTCGGCGTTTCGTCTGGTATCGATTCGAACAAACCACGGAAAGAACTGATCAGAGCAAGCCGACTACGAGAATTATTTTTGGAGAGAAAAAACAGGATTCGCTGTAGAGTTACTCTAAGAAGGAACTGCTTTGATAGGTCGGATTAAAAAATCGTCATACAGGGCGATACACTGGAAAGAGATACTGATGAAGCCATTTACTATAAACTATCTGTAAACGAACACCCCGACAAAATGGTATGCGGACATAACCTGCAGATGTGTTGCCAGCGCCCACCTAGTAGCCGAGGTGGCTAGAGAATGTGCCGAATCAGTGCGCTCAGACTGAAGGGTCGGGGTTCAGTCCCGCCCTTGGGCATGTTTGTTTGTCCCTTTCTCTCCTGTTCGTGTTGTCGTTGAAGGCCTCGCGTTGTGCGTGACTGATTAGAGGAGCCCGCAAATATGTTGGTCTAGTGTAAGTCGAATATGTGTCCATCGGGACGCAAAGGGTACCGGATGGAAGAAGCCCCAAGAAGAAGAACGTTGCCAGTAGTGGCCAAACAGTAGCTGTCAAAACGGTCCGTTCTTAAGTAGTCTCTCCGTATCTGCTAGTGTTGAAAATGCGGCCACCGTCGGATACCGTGGCCCTGTAACCTGCCTGCAACCATGACGCTGGCAGGGCAACAGCAATGCTGCGTGAGCCGTTCACGCGGCTGAGGGGGCGCTGCGGAGAGGCTGGAGCGCGGGGTGGCGCCGTGCAATCAGCCGTCCGCCCCCGCCCGCCCCGCCGCCCCCGCCGCCCCCGCGCCCGCCGCCGCCCCGCCGCCCCGCCGGCCGCGCCCGCCGCCCCCGCCGCCGCCCGCCGCCGGCCCCGGCCCGCGCGCCCCGCCGCCCCCGCCTTCGCCACCCCCGCACGTCCTCCTGCTCAGCGAGCACCGGGAGCTCGGACTGCTGCAGCTCTGAGCTGACAGACGAGCACCAGCAGCACTCATGCTTACACTCCGACTTTAACATAGTGACACTTGAAGGTCACGAGCTGGAAGGACAGGGGGACATTGTCACCCAATCCAGGTTTCCAATGTCAAACATTGTAGTCGTAACGAAGCTCTCGATTGGATGACAGTGTTCTCCTCTCCGTCCAGCTCGTGACCTTGAAGTGCCACTGTGTTTAAATCGGAGTATAAGAACATATGGGTAGTTTTCTTAAAAATATGTAAATCATAGGAATGCAAATCCTAGGTCACAATCTAAATTGTCAGATGGTCACAGTCAATAATGATCAACTAAATGAGTAGAAAATTAATAGAAAAATGCGAAAAGTAGGAAGGCAACATAAATACAGATTAAGGAAATTTAAATTCTAGTTGGAGGAAATGATCGGATCTTGATAACACAAAGAAGTTGAAAAATAATGGCACGTAAAATAAGCCAATGTGGAAAGCCAATTTAGCTATGGAGCTGATTTATAGACTGCGAATACAAGAGTCAGAACCAGAATTGCAAGTACAGAAATGAAATATTGAAAAAGATTCTGTAAGGACTCTACAAAAGGAAGAATTCAAAAACAATCTATTAGATGTAGTCAAACCTGAAAAATGATGCAAAGAAACAGTGCTAAGGGCATTTAAAAAGTTAGTGAGCGACTGCCAAAGAAGGTATGTACGTACACGAAGAGAAAAGGTACGACCTTGAAGGAAACGGGAGAAGAAAGTCAGAGTAATGATGATGGCTAGAGGATCAGAGACTGAAGATTGGAAAGATAGAAAGAAATGGAGAACAGTCAGCGTTACACGGCGATAACAGTAACGAAACTCTATTTACTACGACTCTACCATTACTACTAAACACGTCACCATTACCTCCATCTCTTCCACTACCACTACTACTATCGCCGTCAGCACTACAACCACCAATACCACTACCGCTACTTCAATCACCATCACTACCACAACCATTACGTCCCAACCACTACGTCAAAACCACTACGTAATTCAAGAGGACCGCGATCTATCAGCTTGGAAAACAATCTAATCTTTGACCCCGAACGTGAAATCTTTCTTTGTTTTAAAAATGGTTGTTGATTGTTGAATATTCATTCGATGTTCTACTTCCTGAACGAGTTTGAGACACAAAAGTCAGTAAGTCCACAAAATATCAGTTCATCTTATATTATTGCAATGCGAATACTAGTAAGACGATATCGACTTCTTTGTATATAAAAAAATGGAAAAGAAAGAAATTATCTTCGCTCCAATCTTCCCTAGAAACAGGTATAAACTCCTCATTCTGCATGTTTCAAACAAATATGAAGTGTCCAATTTTGTTTTTACCAAATTGATGCTTGCCATCACAGAAGCAGTGACTACTACTGCTGTCTTCATTCTACAAATTGCAGAGAATGCGGTAAATAAAAAAAAAGTAATAAATGAGCAATTACGAACACGAAATAATCTAGCAATAATATACGTATGACATTGTGATTCACACTCTCAGGGTAGTAAAACGCAGTTGTTTTGTATTGCGTGACCATGAGGCTGCAACGCGTAATCTCGTAACAGCGCGAGAGCGTGATCGTCGGATTTGAGTATTTTTGAAAGGAACGTCCGCATTCGCGTCGGTGTTATGTTCAATAATATGCGTGGAGCGTCGCATTGCAAACCAGGGACATGGCGTATCGATTGCAACGGCCGAGCGCCCCCGCCCCCGGCCCTCCTCTCGCTCGCATCCAGGGCGCGTGGCCCGGCCCTCAGGCTTCGATCGCTGCGATGAATAAATAACCCCGCGCCACCCGAGTGTCCACTGTATGTCATTGCTATTAGCACGAACGGCCATTTGGATTTCTGATACACACACAAAGCGCTCCGCACGCGTTCCATCCATCGCCTATTCGTTTCATCAGCGCTGGCTACCAGAATTTGAAATGTGATGTACAATTAATATCCGAAAAGATAAGTAATTTAACATCAAATTATTTTTGTATAAAATAAGGAAACGAGAAATTTAAAAACATTCTAATTCAATAACACTTTGCCTCCAAGACATCCCAAAATAATTCATTTTTATTTTTCTCAATTAATATAAGATATCAAAATAATTAATATATTAATTAATATAGGAAAAATCTCAATTAATATAAGAAAAATAGCACGAATGGTTTTTAAATACCTCAATTAATCTTAAGAGTGTACGAAATAGCGTTAAATACGACGCATCTCGAGTTTTGGTATCGATGTAAGTCAGTGAAAGGTACAAATTCTTGTTAATAAAACTAGTGCTGCTACAATAGCTCGTACTTTCTCGCATCAGTAACCATTACGTAAAATTATAATAACGCAATTTCTGCCCAATATATTCTCCCTCTCTCTCTCTCTCTCTCTCTCTCTCGCTCTCCCTCTCCCTCTCTCTCTCTCTCTTTCTCTCCCTCTCTGCGCTACGCCGCTTTCCAGAGGTTGACATGAAGCGGTTTCGGAAGTTGGAAGGAGCTGTAGAACTGAGATAAAGCGAGAAAACGAAGTTGTGAGAGAACGCGATTTCCGAAACGGGACAAGAATTAGAATGGAAGGGGAATGCGTGGATGAGTTCGATGGATGATGTGATAAGTGAGCGAAATCACTATGTAAGACGAATAAAGAGAAAGAGAGAGAGAGAGAGAGAGAGAGAGAGAGAGAGAGAGAGAGAGAGGGTACATGCGTGAGAGCAAGTGCCAGAGCGTAGGGAAGGACGAGAGCAAATGTGAAGGAGGGAGAGAAGAAGACAGAGAGACCGACAGACAGGTGCAGGATGGCGCTGAATGGTTCCGAAGGTCGGGGCATGGAACTCCGTCGTCCTTTCTGCTCTACTCGTCCTCTCGCTCTCGTCCTGGCTCCCTCCTTCACATTTGCTCTCGTCCTTCCCTACGCTCTGGCACTTGCTCTCACGCACGTACCCTTCTCGGACCTCCCTCGTCTCGCTTTCTCTCTCCCTTACGGATTTGCACTCGTTCTCGCCTTTGCTCTCTTCCTTCCGTCATCACCATCGACTGCGCTCTTGCTTTCACCCTCGTCATCACTCTCATTTGCTCACTCTCTCACTTGTTCACCCTCTCGCTTGCTCTCTCTCACTGTCTCACTCTCGTCGTCACCCTCTTATTCATAGTCGGTCACATCCGCGCTCCCTCCCTCACACTAGCTCTTATTCCATCGTAAAAGAGATTGCCTGATAGCGCAGTAGTGAAACAATCTTACTACTTACTCTTACTACTACATACGAGGACTTCAGAGAGCAGGAGTGAACGGAAGTGCCATTAAAACCCAGAATAAATGTTTTCAACAAATTTTAAAAGAAGATAATTCAAGATTTCATAAGCTCTTAGTAACATTGAAATGCTATTTGGGTTCTTGTAAAAGAAGAGATCGTAAAACTTGAGGTTAGTACCTTGTTAGAGTAAAAATGGTAACATGACATACATCCACTGGGAGCAGTAATTTGGTTTTTGAAGCAATGTTGTAGATACAATTTACCCCGAAAATCAAATGTTTATTTCATTATTCCAAGTGGAAAATATTTTTAAAAATGTAAATCATTTATGTCGTAAGTGTGAAATATATTAAAGTAGTGCATATTCATTAGGGTAGTAACTGTGCACTGGAGGACCCTTTACTTTTCCCAACCCCACGCGATTGCCACCAGCTGCTGAAAAGAAGAGCACTCCATGTATTTTCTTTTCCGTCAGTAAGGAAATGCGTTAGCAAGTCCATTTAAACTTTTATTTCAAATGAGTGAAATTGTAATTACAGCACACCCTCCCTCCATTTCAATCACGAGAAATCTCTGACCAACCGCTCATTCTGCCCTACCTAACCGTTAACCTTAACTCTTCTCTCACTTATTGACTCTTTCTCATGTAGTCATACATCCACCCTCTGAGTCATCACCAGTTGATTTATTAATTCATTCGCTAATTAATTCTATGCTCACTTAACATGAAAATACAGTTTACCAATGATTTGCTTTAATTTTTACAAACGTTTATAAACATTATATGTTTCAAAACGTTGGCTGAAATGTTTCAAGTAATTATTTTTAGCCTTGTACATGGATTCAAAGGTCACTTACCTCCTTCATTTCAGTGCACTTAAATGTAAGTAGATTTATTACACGTTATTTTTCATTATAATTCTTGTTTGAATTTAAGAATTTTATTTTTATCCTCTAATTAATTAATGCAGTGCTACAGGCAGCAAGTTAAATTTTAATTTATTTTCATATAGACGTATAATAATTCTTTTACGATTTGTTGAAAGTAAAATGAATATTTATTAGCTGCTCAACTTCACTATAACTAAAAGAAGAAAGTTCAAAAGCCATTTCTTAAAAAAGGAAGTTTTTTTCTGGAATTAACTCTCAATCTACTGAGTCAAAGGAGCAGGAAAAGAAAGAGTCCCTGAGCACCCGAAGCGAATTCAGAGACTGGAGCTGCTTCAGGGCTGTTCAGGAATTAGGAACATTCTAATCAAGGGCAAATTGAAATTTTCTATTCACTTGCCGTCGGGCTAATACGATGAGGAAACTTTCCTTACGCTTCGAAAACACTTGAAAGCCCATCGAGTTCTCCCAATGCGACAGAGTGGGAGTCAACGGTGCCTCTAGAAGGGAATGGATTAATCCTTCCTTTGCCGAAGAAGATTTTAAACGAAGGGGAAGGAACGGAACCTGCCAAGTTAATACTGTTTGGCATAAATCGATTGCAGTGGTTTGATGAATAAACACTCTTATCAGTTATTGTTTCGTTTACGTTTCTGTTTTCTCTTATTTTTTGGCAAAAAAACTCAAGAAGCACTCGATGGCAACAGGGTGTCAATTGAAAATCAGAATAAGTTAATGAGATTAATCACAGAGAAGAAAGGAACAAGTATTGAACTTGATTTGAAAATCAAGTTTAATTGTTAATGTGATTCTTTCGTTTGTATGTCCTGAAAAAAATTAAAGTACAATTCACTTATTTGATTTGTGTCTTTTTTACTGAATTTAAATTCGTACTCGTAAAAATTTAATCTCTATTTAACAATAAGAATATTTAGAAACAGTAAGAATGATAGCAACTTCATTATTGTAATATATCGTTAAGTATTTGAAGCACATTTTACCAAAGTTTTCAGATATCCAAAATGTAAAATTACTCAAAATAATTAATATAAGTTCTACATCTGCATGATATAGTAGTTTGGTTTAATATTAGAACCATAATAAGACAATATCGATATATAAGTGCAACAAGTAGTGAGAACTGTTTCAGAATTGGCCACTTCCAGCACAACACTTTGGAAGCTTTCATCTTGTTCAGTGGCGGGTGGTGGAGGTGAGCTGCGGGACTGCCGCCCCCCAGTCCTTGTCAAAATTATTTAATTTCTCTTATTAAAATTAATATTAAAATAAAATATGCTAAATAGTGTTTCATTCAATTATTACGAATATGGCAAACTGCTGGTGCGTGTGCAACTTGCGGAAAGCTTCGCCGTGTTTCACTGCTATGCCATTTTCCTCCCTGTTCCAGCTCCATGCAACGAAGTATGAGCATAGTTGATTTCTCTTCCCCCGATGTTTATGTGTCTTAATATTGGGACTCTAGAAGCTGCTAGTAAGGCAGTCCCTTCCTCAGTTTTACGCTTTACTTGGTTTTTAAAGCTCTGGCGGACGTATGATATAGTTGAGGTACTGTATATTGTATTTTTCTATTTTTTTTTTACTTTTCCGCAACGGAGTAGAGAGAAAGTTGTGTAATGCAGCGCGAAATAACTGCGAATTTATGTCAGAAAAAGTCATATTACACGGCCTGCTAACGAGAAAGTGGATAAATCTAGTTGCTAAATTTAGGAATACAAATCCTTTAAGTGTTGCCAGAATCCATGTTTTGAGGGTGTTTACTACCGAAAAATTGAATGACGAGAAGTAATATCCGAACGCTCGTCCGCCTGTGTTCAACGCTAGCGGCTAAACCGTTCAGACGAATTTCTCCAAAATTGATATTCCTCAATCGATTTGACAGATGTTGCGACCCCTTGAATTTGAAACCGATATTTTATATTCTCAAAATTTTCATAAAAATGGCTCTATCGGTTCTGATTAAATTTTCTTAAGAGAATAGTGCTCGTCTCATTTTCGTTGAAAAGGCTAATTTTTCGATAACTGCAAAACTTCAAAAAATTTTCGGAGTCTTCTTAAAACTAAAATATGTCTATAAATTATTCCTCACTGAAATCTCTTCCGTAAAGATCGACTTTTAAATAAGAATATGTACAATTTTTTGTACATTTGAGCACTTTTCGCGTAATTTTGCGTGAAAATACGGACGAGAAAATACGTGCTGTTTTATCATCCCTGGTTTGGAGGTAGACCTACTATCGAACATAACTCAATTCATTTTTTATTTTTGCATGTAGCTCTCCCCTTTTAATTAAAGCCACTGCTCTTGTTTCATTTTTCAGAACGTAGAACTTCTCCCTTCTAGAAGTGAGGGCAAAAATGAGTATAAGTTGTTTCTTTCCCCTTTTTTTGTACTTAATGAATAAGCTGAAAACACGTTATTAATACTAACATTGCAATAATGTAACGTGAACCAGCACTCTTTGAGCTTTTTTGGTCTCAAACATGTATTTGGGTAGAATTCCGATTGGCTGTTCCTGATTCGGACACCTGACAACTACAAACATGTTGCGTTTCCAGAGGTTATTACTGGAACAAAATCGAGGTTTGGAAATAAAAGAAATTATAAATTGTTTTTTATTTTTAGATTAGAGAAGTTCTGAATGATATCTGACTCTCGCACTTTATAATTTTAATACTATAGCCCAACAATTTTGAGAAAACTCCGAAAATATTTTGAGGTCACTTGTGGTGATTTTACCTAACAACCCAAACTTAAAGAGTTATTCGCATCAACAACGTGGTTATTAGCGACTATTTCTGTTACAAATCCAATACTTGAGTATAAAATACAACAGTAAAATTTGCAGTCATCTTATAGTAGTAACAATTCAAATCAACAAAGACAATTCGTATGTATCCATTTGATTTAAATGTCAAGAAATATATTAATAGCTTTTCAAAATGTTCATTTGCACCTTTCTCGTGAACCTTGCGGGAGAGCCGTTCACGACGCAGCGAAAGCAGAGTCTCCCCGCCGGAGGGGAAGGGCTGGGTGAGCTCCGCCGATCTGCTCACGCGCAGGGGTGAGGCTGCAACCCGCGCCACAGCGCCTCGGCGCAGGGGAAGGGCAGGGAAGGGCTCGCAGGTACACACTCTTACAAAGCGATGGGGAAATGACAGGGGCCGTCTGAAAGAAAGTCGAGGTTTGCTGTCGGTTGCTTGAAACTAAAGGCAGAACCTGCACTACAACCTTTTCATATTCAACTGTAAGCCGCACAAAGAATGAAAGGAAATATTCATTCGTACTTTTAAAATACGTTATGAAAAAGTAGTGACAGTTTAATAATTGCTTTTGTTTAGAACAGGTTTATAATTGGTGTATAGCATTTCATCACACAATGCGTAGAGAAATACGACTAAAAATGTACTGGTCCTCAGGTTGAATACGTGTATAAAGTTATTTTGAATTTCAAATAATTTGTTACCTTATTGTCTTGCAAAAATATTCAAAAATAATATTTTTAATGTGGTCATACACGTGAAAAGTAATCTTTCATGGCCTTGCAGTTTGGAGATTGAAAATATTTTACAAACAGCATGCATGATTTTGCGCAAAAGTGAAATACTTTCTCGAGAAAGGAACTCTTTTAGTCAAAGGCAACTTTTTGACATTACTTTTGCATTCACTTTTTGATAGGTTTCTGGTATGAGCAAGTGGACCTACACGCGATTACAATGAGCAGATTCTTTTTGCAGTTGCTCGTTTCTTACTCTATATGACTGTAGAAGAAAATTTGATTGAGAAATCCTTCAATTAATTTTTCTTGATTTTTCGTGTTTATGAATTTCAATTCTACGTTTTAAAATTGCTATTTGGATAATGGCTTCTTAATTTGTTGGTTTTTGAATTGATTGCGGGGGGGATAAAATATAATTTATGGTTTACGACAAAAACACGCACTAGTAGCACAATGTTGTAAGAGACATGGAATTATCCGTCAAACTTCGAACATAATATTAAGACGTTTTAAACTTTTGTGTCACAATGATCTAAAAATATCAGCAATGAACTTGGTTAAACAGAAATGGAGCGTACTAATCTCAGCAATATGCAATATTTTATTAAATAATACAAGTATTCGTTTCTTTCCAGCTGTCAGTGACATTATATTTAGCCATATTTCGTGTGCGCAATTGAACTAAATAATTCTTTTAAAACTAACATTGCATAATTAATGGACTCAGACTTCTATGTTTCACTTTCATCGTTTTCGCAAAATGTATTTTTTATTTTCAACTAAAATTCTTGTTAAAAATGTCGAGTAAAACGTTCTGACGGAATGTTATATTCACTGACCGATCATCTTGAAACTAAAAGTATGAAAGATCCATTACATCATCCAATCACCGATACTTGATCTTACACCTTAGCGCAGACCCTTAAGACAAAGTTTCGAATCTTGAAAGCCTCGGGTCTTCTTTTCGCGCGCGTTGCGGACGTGTCGTCTGGCAAAAGAGAGAAGGTGGGATCCGGTACGACTCGGAGATTCATCACTTTCGAAGAGTGAGTGATCAAGCATTTCCTGTTTCCGTGCGCATCAACTACTTTGGTTTTTACTTTTGTAAGAGTTAGAGGCGTTATATGTGTGTGTGTGTGTGTGTGTGTGTGTGTGTGTGTGTCAGTGTTACGTCCCGCAGAAGGTGCGATCCGACACCGACATGCACGTCAGCTTGGGAAGTCTTCCTTGTTCTATTCTCACCCCGTACTTACATTCACTTACACTACCATGCACGACACTACCACACATATCGATAGACTGGTCGCAAGCTCAGAGCTTGCCCGGCTCGGGCGATACACTGCTGATGGGAGATGCCAATCAATCAATCAATCAAAAAACTATTCCTACGACTTCCGGGTCAGAGACGCTGCAGGGCCAACGGATGGCATCACCGAGCCATCTCAGACGCCCCGAGGACTCCAGCGCGCCGCGCCGCCCCTCCCGTCCCCCCTCCCCCCCTCTTCGCTCGGTCGCGCACTCGGTCGAGCGTCGCGCCGCCGCGTCAACCGAACGTATAATAATTAACGAGTTCGCGGGCACAATGTCGCACTTCCGGCGCCCGGCGCCGCCGCGTCGCTTTGTCCGCTACAATTCCCCGCACGCTCGCGCGGGCCTTTTCAAAAAAATCGCTTTTTGTCTTTCCGTCATCCCCCTCCTCTCGCGTTCTCCTTTTCCTTTCTCTCGCCGCGTCTTGACGCGCTGACAGGAAATGCGCAGATGTTGTTTTTTTTTTCGTCTGCTCCTTTTCTTTGAGTCGATCTATTTTATTTTATTTTTTTTATTTTTTTGTCTTTGGGCGTTTATGCAAATTCCGGGGAGTGTCCCTGGCGTCTGGAGGAGCGGTGGCGGCCGCGCCCCGGCGGAGGCATGCAAATGAGGAGGGAAGACGGGGGGAGCGAGGGCTGAGGACGGAGGGCTGGGAGGGCTTCCCACGCCGCCAGCGAAGTGCGGCAATGCGACAATGCGCGTCCCGGCTCAACCTGCGGCCGACGCGCGGCGTTCTGAAGCCCGCGTGGCCGCGTATTCGGGTTGGACCTGCACACGCCGGGCCCTGAGGTGGCATGTTCAAATACTACAAAGACGATACTAGACACTTCGAACCATTCTCGTACTGTTGATGGGAGACAAGTCCTCACTAGCAAACCGTGAGACGTGACCAGGCAAATAATTCAAATTTCAATGCATATGTCATACCTTTGGAATCTCTTTCCTAAACAGAAGTAAACATAATCGTACGTAAACTAAAAATATTTCAAACTTGTATACTTTTTACTTGTACTCGTAATGGCAGGTGGGGCCACTGCGGGCGCTAGCGTCAACCGTGCCCCATTATACCGCAGAGTGTTGTGTATTGTCTCTATACAATTCATGGCAATCGCTAGTCAAACACTGGACCATTTTTTATATCTACAGATTAACAATAACTGCTTGTAAACGTGAACGGGAGCATTTAAATAATTATTTGTAAATATTTAAAAGTATTGAAAAGTTTCTCTAGAAAAACAATGTGTACTAATAAATTTAGTCTCCCGCATAATTTTTCATTTTCATAAGTTGGTAATACGTAAAACAGGTTAGGATGACTTCGGCGCCCGTCCGTCTTCTCTGCGATGAATATAAGTCCACGTTGTTTACAATCAAAGTGAATTATCGTCAAGTAGTATGTGCTTGTGTGCTATAGCAAAGCTTAAGTTAGGTTGGTTTTATCTAGTACCCCAAGAGAAACTGTGGTGACAATAGGATGATTTCTATAGCATAACTCCTAGTCACAGAGACAGTACTTCTGTTTCCGATGACTTTCGTTGCAGTTTTTTTTATCAATTACTCCTCAGAATGCGCGATGAGGAATGTTGCACTTAATACCATCTGATTCCTAAAAACAATTACTACATATTGAATGAAAGAAAATAGTACATTCACTGAATTCCTTTTCCAATTATTTAATAAAAAATATTTTCCATAAGAGACTGTGGTAATTTAAACATATTTAATTCAAAAAAGTTTTCTTTCTATCCTGAAAAACAGAGAGTTTGCCCCCATTTAAAGTATTTTAGTGGGAACCGTGATCAATGTAACAAACATACTACTTTAAGTCCAGTCTTCGAGGTCCTCGTTTACCGTGATAACCTCCAACTCACTTCACTGTCGAATATTTCCGAAGATAAGATGACTTTCAGAAAAGAAGTATACATTTTCTTCAAGGTTTTATAGTTTGTCAAATAGGATGACCCCTGAACTATCAACGACCTATGAATTTACATCAGCAATCATTTCTTGCAATACTCATTACTTGCACTACATGTGGCAGCACTGACAAACACTTGAACTTCTATTGCACTGACAAACACTTGCATTGCACTATTTCTATAAGGGAAAAACGATCTTCAGCATTATTGCGTTTTTATCTGTAGATGCACACTCCGAAAAGTGGAAGTGGAAAGGCGAACAAAACCTTAAAAAAGTGTGCGATTTCTAATGCTGTGAATGACATTGAGTTCGATTTCGAAGAGAAAAGTGACTCGGTAAGTGAAGAATGAGACATATATGACGAACTTTTCAACAACAAAATTGAAGATGTTCTGCTGAAAGTATTTGTGTCAGACGATGAACGAGAAAATTTATTTAGTTTTTGCATCTGTTCTATAAGACGACCTCGCATTTTGGTGTATTTTTTGTGATTGATCTATTGTCTTTTCTGCGGAAACACACAGTATTTTGTTTCTTGTACACAATAATTATGATAAGTTAAATTTTTAAAAATAGAGAGTACGTAATTTCGCAAGATCTCAAAAATGAGTTTAGATTATTCACTTCCTTTTATTTCATGGCGCTTTCGTAAACTATTTTATTTTACACTAAAAAGGACAAATATTCAGCTGAAGATTAAATTCCGAAAGGGCTGTTCATTAACGGAAGTAATAGAAAATACAATTCCAATTGTATCTGTCATAGCTTAAGACAAAATGAACAAGAATAATACATTTGAATCAACATGAGAAGAAAGGAAGCAAGTCAAAAATGCAATACTTTTATTTTGTTTTGAAACGTTGTTCTTTAAGGCAAGGTAAATTGTATTATGAAGTAAGGAATCATTTCATAATAGAGTTTAGGCTATAAATTGCACGATAGAGTTAGTTATACTGCGGAGGACGGGATCAAGTCACAGACATGTTCCGTTATTCCTCAGTTCTAAAATTTTGGTTTCGAATATTTGTAATGTGTATCGCTATGCGTGCAGTGGCGCATCTACGGCATGGCAGACAGAGCGCATGCTGTGGATACCACTCACAGGGGCGACATTTAGAGTGTTCCCGTATAAACAAATAACTATCCAAATTTTAAGTATTCTGACAGGGCCGCAAATTCTATGCTTGCCATGGGTGCCTGACTATCTAGATGCGTCTCTACGTACATGCATGCAAGTATGCATGGTATTGCGTGCATATATGCAAGCTTGCATGGTTTCTCTAAAGAAAAACGTATATAGGTTAGCAAATCTTCTCCTTCCTGGCAAAAGCTCACGTGATAATTAGGCAGCAATCCTAATAAAGCTCAAATTTTTGAGTACACATTACAATTAATAAATGTGCATATAAGTAGTTTTCCTATCAGTAAATTCAAGTACAGCAACCGATAAATGGAGTATATTGACGGTCACTTAAATATTAAAATTACGTATGATCATTTTCTAATGAAATATCTAGATACTGATATTAAATGACTTTTTAAAAAATATTTTTTTCGAAAATTTTAAACTTAGATTTGGTAGACCTCAACTGAATATTTGATTCAAATGTGAAATGCTTGAAACAAAAATTAAAAGTTAATTAAGAGTAAATTTATGTGTGACAACGCTAGACGTGCAGGAGTGTCTAAACTGCATACCCACAAGAGTTGATAAATTTTATAAAACAATGCATGAAGCTAAAGAGAATTGGCCAAGATATTGTTCTTTTCCAAACTCTTCACAGTATGTACGTCATTTGCATTTGTTGCTACACAAATATATACTTCGTTGGATATGTGATTGTTCTAAACGAATATAATATTCTTAAATATTATGTAAAATATATTGCGTTTATGATTTCGGTATCTTTTCCTTTATACTCGATTCTGACACTGAGGAGGAAGGCAACATGTCAACAACAATTAAAATTGAATTATGACCGCATAAAAGTCATCTAGAAGAAAATATATTAAAAATAATTGTTCTATCCCAGTGAATTCACTCAGAAAAAAGTAATTCGATTACATTTTCCAAAATTTTGAAATTTGCACCGTTTAATTTCGTAATGAGAACATTACATAAAAAATATCTCGACTTTTATTTCAAAGTTTTTCCGTACATAACTTCACTATCTCTCCATTCATCTGTTTTACAAATTTCCAGGGTGAAGAACTTTCGGTAGATTGCAATTCGACCGAAACCTCCATGTTTGAATATCCGTCTTCACTGGCGTACTCTCTCTCTCTATGTTTTAGGTAGGACGTTATTGTTTCATCGTTTACGACTTTTACTATTACAACCTTTCTTAAAAGTAAATATGAGTTTCATCTTTTAAAGCTAATCGGACTTTTGCAAAACGCCAAATCGTCGCCATGCGAAATGATATAATGGAAACCCGGCCTTTTCTTCTTTTTATTGAAAAAAAAAAAATAACTGTTGTAAGAAAAAAGGTAACTGTTTTCCATTGTGTATTGTTTGTTTGTGTATCTAAAATATTTTCTGACAAATTATATTTTATATATTAAAAAACTTTTCTAAAGTTAATTAGAATGACCAATAATTACCGGTTCTTCTCTAAGGATCGCGGTGTTCGCCACATGTGGCTGAAACATATGAGCACCATAGCAGCCGTGGGACTAAATTGATCGAACAAGAAACAATACAAATAAAACTTTTGGAATCCTTCAAACAATGACAGTGGCACGGGTGATGCCATTTGAGTTGAAATAATGTATTTAAAATGTTTTGACCAAAACACTAGCAGATGTGAGTCTGAGTTACGATTTCTGAGCAACCACAACTTTGATCAGTGTCCGGTGAGTGTAGTGCGTGCTGTAGACGGGCAGAATTACTCTCTCGACGGAGGATGAGACGACACACACATAGGTAATTTTTATTCCACGTAACTCCCCAGAAGGAACATCGTACCGAACGGAACAACGAAACAACTGAACTTCGACATGTACGGTGGTACAGTGCACGTACTGTGAGTTCTGCAAGAACACACTTGCCGAGTTTTCTTACAGCCAAGTTTGCTCACAAATGAGTTCCAATCTTATTTTAGAAACCGAGAATGCCGAGCAAAGGCGTGAATATTGAACTAGAAAAGCAACGAGCCCATCTGTGTCAAAGCAGAAAGGAACGCAAGTCCAGAACATTTTATAAACAAATATTTAGTGATTGATTAAAGATTCCGGGCGCATCAAGTGGGAAAGGACATTATAATGGAAGTTAGAACCAGTCAGAGTTGTCATGTATATTTACTTGCATCTACTAACAGTAATATAACATGCACAGTAACTATACATAAGTTCGTATTGGAACAAAAAAATCTTTGAACTGTAAAATTAGGTAAGAGTGACATTGTGCCCTTTATATTTGAAATGCAGAATGAGATGTTTAATCCACATAGTAAGAGTAAACGTGAATTTTGTAATGATAATACATTGTCTATCTTAAACTAATTGAATATGATGAACAACATATTGAGAATACGTAGAAATATCTGTGCTTTCTCAACATTCTTTGTGCCACTTTTTTGTTCTGAATTCATTTTCCTTCAGCCATCTCTCATCTTACCTCAAAGCCATCTTCTTCCTTCACATTAAAATTTTTATTATCAGATCTCTTTAAAATTCACAACTTGTCTCCCAGACTCTTCCAATTAAGTTAAAATTACTGCAGTACTCATTTCCATTTTCAACTTCACTGCGCCTACCGATTCTCAAATGCCAGTGGCTGTTCGTGCCGTCGCAAAATTAACGCGGCGAAAAATTAATTCTACTCTTGAGCTGCGAGCATTTCGTATTGGCCGCAGCCAGAGTTGCCAACCGAGAATTCCTTCTCATTTGCCTTCGAGAAAATTTCAACGATTCCGCTTTTTCAAGGGTAGGATTCTGCAAAGTCAGAAAAAAATGCCTTTCGGATGACGAATCTTATATTACAACAATGATACTTAGATTACTACGAATATGGTTCCTTATATGCTAGTATATACAGTCAAATTGGTCTGAATTACGTTTAATCCAAAAATGCGTTTGAGTTACGTTGAATCGCAATTTCTTCTTGAAGTGTGTATTGTAGTCTTCCTCTGCAATGGAATGTGACCAGATTGAATAGTAGATATGAATGCCCCCTTGAAAATATTAAATATTTATAAGAACATTATTTACGATGCTATAATTAGGATGGCGAGAATTATTCGGAATATCTTGATATCTGGATGTAATCGGACTGGGTACTCTTCACCAAATTGCATCTAACTGGATTGTTTGATTAGTGATTCCGGGCGCGTCAACTGCTAAAGTAATGAGTCCCGTGAATGTTGAGCACTTTTTTATCGCGAAAGGTGACGGCAATCGGATGGTGAAATCCGGTGCCGACCTATACATCGACTTGCAGGGTTTTCCTCAACCAGGGATCTCCCACCAGTGGGGCACCGCTCCAGCCAGGACAAACTCTAAGCTCCCGACTGGTCTCGGGAAGGTGAGGTAGTGTAGAACATATGTGTGTAAGAAAGGGGTGAAGGAAGGACGGATGAGGAAGGGAAGATCGCGCGCGCCCATTTTTTACGGTACTGCTCCGGCATTTGTCTGGTGTCGATCGGAGAAACCACAGATCAGACCGGTCGCCCGTAAGCAGTGGCTTACGTCGATCCATCATCAAACTAGAAACGTGAAAAGTGTAAATAATGAAACTTGAAGCAGCTGACTGAAGCGCGGAAGCTGTCCTATGTGCCAAGTCGCCCAGATGGAAATGGACTCCCGCGAGGGTACTGAGAAGGAGTCGAAGGGACATTGAAGAAGCGACGGAGGAGGAAGGTTGAAGGAGCGACGAGAGTGAACGAGAGAGTGTGCAGGAGCGGCAGCGACGTGGTGAGGCAAGCGGAGCCGAAGAGCTGCAGGAGGAGTGCGGCGACGGCGGTGATCGGGGACGGAGACGGCAAAGCCGCGCGAACCACTGAGCCAGCGAGAGTGTGAAGGTACATCACCTGCCCTTCACACTAGCCACGTGAGTGCATTTATATCTCGGAAGATGGCGGTGTTCCTCTTCCGGACCGTAAAATCCGCCACTGGTATATATTTCGACTTAAATTCTCGGCTATCCGGGAGACGTGTCGTCACTGCCCTGAGGAAGGCAGCGACATGTCAGGTGAAGCGTCGGCCTCCCAGCCAACGACGCGGCGTCTCCCGGATAGCCGAGAATTTATGGATTCGAGCCGTGGAAGCTTACGTGTGCATATATTTCGACTTCCCAGGAGTTCCTCATGCAGGTATCTCCCCTAACTGAGCACCTACTCAGCGGAGACAAAATCTAAATTTCCGAGTGATCTCCCAACCTATAGATGGTAGTGTATATTTTGTATCAAACTTCTTTGTGCTTGGCGTACGTGCTCACGCCAGCAGTGTCCTAGTGGCACGCACTAGCAGCTACTTTTTCAGTGACCTAATGCTCCATTTCTGCCAGAGCGCATCTGCCGTTTATGACCCCAACATCAGCATTTCCCCTTGTTAAAAGCACCCAGTCAGTGTAGGTATCGAACAGAAAAAAGATCAACAGCAAAGGACTGAAATCTAGTATTAGCTTCACATTGACTGCGAAAGATCTTGCAGCGCGCACGTGACAAGAGCAGTACGACTCAACAACTCTTCCTCCGCCAAGACCCATCCGTCAACTACGCAGACGAATGATAAATCACATACATAGTACAAATAGCACTACATATTTGTGATTGCAACGCAGAGCGCATATATGTACGTATCAATGGTACGGGAGAAGGATGAAAAATTGTCCGGATGTTGAGGAACTGCTCACGCATTCGCATGGAGTAACCATGATCAGAGCAGCCGGAACGTCAGCTAGAACGCGCCTCCTATAGGAGACTGAATGAATGATAGTTATGTTGTTTGTATTTTCATATTGTATCGTAAATATCCGGATATTAAATTTTCTAATAATTTCCATTTTAATTACATTGAAATTAATTATTAAAAATTCGATTTCATTAAAACCGCTAAATTTTCGAAATTTAGTGGTTACTTCGGTCTAGCATAGCGGATATAATTTTAATGAGCTAATCACTAAAATTTTAAACTGCTAATCATTTTACATTTAATGCGTGGCATTGAAATCTGCCTAACTTTCCGCGGCTGAATACGGGGATAAATGATACGTGTTAGTTTAGAAAATATTTTGTATTTGCTTGATATTCATCATGAGTCATTCAGTATTTGTGACAGTGCGTTAGGACTAGTGTGGAAGGAAGATAGTGAGTGAATTCCGAAACACAAGCACGCAACCCCATTGCAGTCTCGTCTCTAAATGTTGATACAACATGTCAAGCCTCTCAAAGCTACATACATACCGCGCCGTCCGACTCCACGGGCTTTAATTCTCGGGGATGCATTCCAGTCGGTCTGCTCTGTTAGCAGGCAGAGTCGGTACGCGCCAACCGTTGGAAATGGGTGGCATGAAACGGAATACTCGAACCACGGAGCTGCGAGGCTGCTTCAAGTGAGTTCCCTGCCCTAAGAAATGAATGAAGTGGTGGCTGATAGATTCTGCAAACCTATTTAATATGAATAAATGTAAAATATGAAAGGAAATAATGAATATGATAATAATGAATATAAAAGGAATGTAAAGTATTTCTTACAAATCCATCTGATATACCATTTTAAACTTATTTCAAATAAATTAACTGCATACTACAGTCATTAGGCCAGTTGGAGTAATGAATGTCACATCCCGGGAGGTGGCGGTGTTCCCCCCTTGCTGGAACGTGTGGTGCGGCGCCAACCTACTCCTCGGCCTGCCGGGTTGTTCGTTTCCGGGTGTAACCCCCCGTGACTGACCTATCCGGGACAAGCTCTAAGGACCGAACAATAGGCGTAGTGTAGATCGTGTAGGTATGTATAAATGGAGAGATGAGAGGACAAGGGCGAGGAAGGATAGATCTCGCGCGGTCCACGGTCCGCTTGTTATAGTACTGCTCCGGACACTCCATCTTTTCAAATTGGAGCAACCAAAGAAAAGTACCGTATGGAAAAAGTGGTAACTCGAATCTTCCTTCCGTCCAAGGCGGCTCAGAGCGTCAACTGATGTAAACGCAGTTCTTCTTGCTGGGAGGTCCAGGGGTTCGAATCTGACAGTGGCAGGATTTTCGACACTAGCTAGTTAGATAGGTCGAGTTCTATCAATGTCTGGAGGAGACTTCTAGTGGCCGGCTGCTCTGATCGGTAGTTTTTCGTGGTTTCTCGATCAACACCAGGCGAATACCAGAGCAGTTCACTAACAGATACGCCATGGACCGCGCACGATCTTTCCTACCTCTTTCTTGTCCTATCTTCACCCCTTACACACACACACACTCACATGCACTACACTAACACACTTGTCGGGACATCACTCGGAGGCTTAGTCCCGCCTGGGGCGGCGCCCTACTTGTGGGAGATACCTGGTTGGTGAACGTCTCTGCAAACCGACGAGTAAGTCTGCGCATGAACTCGTCATCCAGCTGGGGTAGTTCACCGGCTCCTCCCGCGATAAAACCATGCACTACACTTACGATCTTAGCACTTGATGCGTCCGAAATCACTAATTAATCTATCTATCTATCTATCTATCTATCTATCTATCTATCTATCTATCTATCTATCTATCTATTCTAATCATCTATCTATTCTATTATCTCTATCTATCTATCTATCTATCTATCTATCTATCTATCTATCTATCTATCTATCTATCTATCTGTACAACTTCCCAGTGAACGCCGTTGCAGACGCAGGCTCAGTGCCTTTGTAGCCCGCGGGGGCGGCCGGTGGCGGCGCGCGCGGTGAGGGGGCGAAGTGCAGGGGCGACGCGCCTATTTCCCGCGCCGTAACTCAGCTCCGCCCGGTGGCGCGCAGGACGCCGCCGGCAGCCGCGTGAGCGCGGGGCCCCGGAGGGGGGGGAGGGAAAAAGCGCCCGGAAAACCGTAATATCCCACGAGCGCCGCCCCTGACAGGCGCCAACAAATCGTCCTCGCCCCCGCGTCCTCGTCCGCGCCCATCGCCGCTCTCGCTCTCGCCCGCGCCGCCCGCAGCTCCCCAATAGGCAAGAGGGGACGAAACGCAAAAAAAAAAACAATACAGAAATAAATCTTCCACCCACTGCAAGGCGACACTGGTGAAGTCACTCGTGTCATGAAGTATTTCATGATGTGCTTGAAACCCATGTTGGGGATGGGGGATTCGATGTGTGTGTACGATACTCTGTCCTGTCCGGCTGTTTGGTTCGTCAGTCCGATAAGGGCCTTCGCCGACCAGCGGTGTCCCAGCTTCTTGGCCACCGGATAAGGGGTACGTGTGGTTGACACGAAGACATCACGCCACTGGTCTTATTTGCCTAAGTATGGGCTTTCTCATCGTCACAGCACAATAGATATTGGGACTTTTCTAAGGAAAGCGCACAGTTATAATTTGGCTCGGCCGGGAATCGAAGCCAGAGTTGCGCCGTCAAAAGCGAGCAAGTTCACTAACGAGCCACCGAAGGCGCGTATAAGATAATCTTGTTAACTTACATTCTGCCATCACATCGCCCATCATTCTTTGGTGGCAGACTTGGCTGTGGCCAAGATGTTCAAGATTCAAGTGTGGGCGTCGGATTTTCTACAGCAGCAAGATAGGTAGACTTTATCAGCTGACCTTGAGAATTTCAGCGTCCGACTGTTCTGGTCCACAGTTTTCCATGTCTTCTCCGATAAATATCAGGCAAATACGGGGTCAGAATCGTATCAATTGGCCATGGATTCTGAACCATCTTTCTTTCCTCATCCTCTTATGTTACCTTACATGGAGTTCAGCCGCTGTCTGGAGAATTTTAGAGGCCGGTATTGTGCGTGGTTTCTGCGATCAACACCAGGCGGATGCCGGACCAGTACCTATGAAACTGGCCACAATTTCCGCACGACCTTTCAGCCCTCTTCTTTGTTTTATCCTCAGCACGTAGTCACACACACTGACATGCATTACATTACCACACATGCCGGCAGACCATTCGGGAACTATCAGGTGGGAGAGACCAGGTTTAGGAAAACCTCGGTAGCCGACGTGCCGGACGGAGTCGGATCTGACTATTCAGCTGGCGGATATCACCACCACCTCCCTACCGTAAGAACATCTTCTACACTTACGGGACCATTGTTCAATGTAGTTGATGGGAAGCATGACAGTCGCTTGAATCGCTTGCTCTGGATGCAAAGCCGTGCATGGAGGCCAGCCGACAACGTGGGAGGGAGCTCAAGCTAATGCGAGTATTTCAGCGTCTGTTCTGCTCTCCCCTGGAGACGAACGGGTTGCTGTCTTGAGGAGAATTCTAGCGGCTGGCTGCTCTGATTGGTAATTTTCCGTGGTTTCTCCTATCACCACCAGGCGAATGCCGGAGCAGCACCTACGGACCGCGCGTGATCTTTCTTACCTCTTCCTTCTCATATCCTCTCTCCTTACACACATACACACTACAACGCACTACACAAGCACACATGCCGGGAAACCGGTCGGGAGCTTACAGCTTGTCTCGGCTGGGGCGGTGACCCGTTGGTGGGAGATACCTGGTTCAGGAAAACTCACTAGCTGACGGCAAGGTATTGTAAAATAATGTACATGTATTATATGTGAATGTTTTGTAGTGAGTTGTTGATACTGTCACCTGATTAATATGATTACTACGTCGAGTGTTGTAGTTATAGACAACGGCGTTTGCTAAAAATATATTCCCGCCCTTAAGTAAGTCATTTTTGACAAAAACCACTGATTCGAATATCAAGGGACAAGGTAATGATAAAATACCTAGATGAATAAAGAGAGGCTTGCAAGAATCACGTGAGTGGGATTTACTTATTGTTCGTACAATCGTTTTTGTAGTCTAAAAGTCTGGGAGCTATAAGATGTATTTCCCCAGTATATTATGCCATATTTCAGGAGGGAATGAACATTCGCGAAATATACACAACGAGCAGTGTGTAGGCTGACTGAATTTAAAAGAATTCTGAAAGCGTATCATAAAGAACTTAATTTAGTGTTCAATTCATTTAAATGGACGTTCCATTTAAGATTTTACTGAATTGAAAGACCTAAAAAATTTGTTACCTTAACATCAGTCTATGGCACACCGTTCATTTTCAGTGAAGTGCAGAGCTATTTATTTGAAATGTAAAACTGCATTGAAACAGTTTTATTTTCATTTACTATTAATTTGTTATTACGGAACCAATTTGAAATATCTGCTATTGTACTATTTACGGTTTTATTATTGCAAAGAATATTCGTATCATCCGCAAAGAGAATTGTTCTTCCGTTTTTAATTCTCGAGGGCATGTCGTTTAAATGTAGAAGGAAGAGAATAGGGCCTAAAATCGACCCCTGCGGGAGCCCTGAGCCCTATTGATACCCTGAGCCACCTTTGCCAGAGCTTCCTTTGTTCGCCTCAAGATATAATCCTCTCATTGACATTTAGAATGACACATAGAATATTTTCTATATGTTCTATTATATACTCGAATTTGCAGTTCCTCTGGATATATGTAATATGTAGCAGGTGTGTGTAGAAACATGCAAAATTTGGATATTAGAGTGTTAGCAAATACTGAGCAATATTAAATTGTTTGCCCAAGTTCATACCCGCGTTCGCTAGGAGTATCTGGAGACTAGCGTACACACTAATCAGGGTATGGCAGTAAAAGAAGATACCCGTACTATACAATGTAATGAACAGTTCAGAGCCTGCCCGTTCGAAGATAGATTATACTACGACGTTATTTTATGTTTTAAAACAATTTTTGCAAAGTACGTAATATTAGCTCTTATCCAACTAGTGCAGAGAATGTCTCAGAATAAATGTTACAAACTTATAAGCATTCTGAGATGTGAAAATAATCATTTTTAGTAAATGTGTGATAATATAAAATAACGACGTTACATACGTGTAATTTGCCCTAGATATACAGACTTATCTGGTTTCTCCCAAGTACAGGAAATCTATTTGACGTTCCTGAAATTACCCAAAACATGTTCAGTTTCAAAAATTGATCATTTTGTACTCCACTACATACCATAGTCCTTTTTATTCAGGGACATCTCTATAATGGGCTAAAGAAAAATGACGGCTTTGTACGATTCATTATACATCTGCACAAAATCCGTAAGTGAGTACAATTAATCCTGGATTAGAGGTTATCCCCGTAAGCGCATTAAACAGATTAAGGGGATACATTTAGATTGTCGTAAGTATGATGTAAAGTAAACAGCATAGGCAAATGCAACCAGCCATGTTATTTGAATCATTCTCAGGCATAACTCGCAAATGATGCGTCCGAGGTCTTTGAAATCCGGTTTCCGTGACCAGAAACACATATAGTGCGCCAGGAAATTCTCCCCATACTGGCTATTTGTTGGTGAGTGTGCTTGCAACAGAAATTATGTTGGTAGCACAAGTCGTAGCTTGTAACATCATAAAATGTAAATTTCGTACTCTCTACAATCATTACGTATGTGGGAAGTGTTGTCCCTTTCACTTGTTTCCGAGTGATCTGGTTTCTACCTACTCATAAGCAATATTTAATAGGAGGATCTGACTCAGCCTAGTGCTGAGGGACTTTCCCGGAGCATTGTATTTAGAGTATTTAGTAGTATTTAGTTGTATTCCACGAAATTAGGCTTTAGAGAAACTTTTTGAGTTTTTTAATTCATTATTTTTTCCCTACTATTCGTTTATTTGCAAAAGTGATCACTTTTGACTCGTCTTCATATCCTGGGAGTTTGTAATATTAACTTTTCTGTAATATTCTTAAAAACATATTTCAATTCTATTATTTGAGGACCGAAGCATTAACAAAATGTGAAAAAAATTCCCATGTTCTTATTTGCGTCGCTAGGTAGCTGCTGGGAAGATGGTTGGGCAATACGGGAAGAACTATCCTAGACTAAAGAGATTAGAGAACTAATTAGCGCCAGAAAGTCTGTGCCATTCTGTAGTTTCCTCTTTTTAATGAATTGCTAAATATCACCAAAGGATTGGGAGAATAATTTAAGTACATTTACTAGATGAGGGGATATACTTCAAGGATAGACTAGTGTCTCATTCATTATGTCATTTCATTAATGAATATTTCAGAAGATACCTGTGAAGATCGTCTCTCCATTATTTTGTGATCAAATAACAGGAGGATATTCGTCATGATAACATGGCAATTTTGTTATTTTAGTGTAATATCAAAATACCAATTTGGCTTGCATACTTGTCTAATAAGATTTATTTTATCGTTTACATCTTGGAGAAGATTATGAAAACTATTCTTTTATTTTCTTATTTGCTTGCAGATGACGCTATCTTCTGGACAGCAGGCTCTTACGTTTTCAATATAAAACAGTGGTGTGGCATTAAACGTAAGTGTCATGAAAAGTGTTTTTAACTTGTTAGTGAATATAGTTACTTCAAATTAGAACAACAAAAGCTCAGAAAGTTCATTTTGAGATAATTCTATTTATAACGTTTGATTTCATATGAAAAAGAAACTGTTGAGTTTTCCAAAAAAATTATTGTTTCAGCAAATATGTACCAAGTCATTCAAATATTTTCTGAGGAATAATCGCAATAAAATTATTAATGATGTCTTATAATTTTAAATGAATTGTGGACTTGTAGTATTTTTGTATTAAATATTCCAACTAAATTTCATGCAAAATAACAATGTATTACCAAAAACACATATTATTGTTGTAAGAGTGCACATAAATAATATAACTTGGGTTCGTCAAAATTTCTAGTATAATATTTAAACTCAGTTCGTTTATTATACTCTTTTCCTTTTCAACATGTTTTTGTGAACAGGTTGTTTTTTGACGTTCAATTCACTCGGCATAAACTTCACAGAATGTGATGTGTAGTGTAGAACTTTCGTTGGGAAGGATTTGTTTTCATTGGAAAGGATTTCGTTGGAAATGATGAAAATTCATTTATTTTAGCAAGATTTTCGTACTTGACAGCATGAGGTCGGTTAATATTCTTTCCTCTTCCATCGTTTGGGGATAGATCCGTCCGCGAGGACATTTCTTCCCGTTGTTGCTGAAGGGACTGTTTCTCTCCAAAGTACTTTTTCTTTATTCTTTCTCCGTCTGATTCAGACATCCGTCGAGTAGTTGTGTAGGGGCGGTGTCCCATCACATTTGACGTAATATTTCAACTTTCTCTAGCGGCATGCTTCCGCGAAGTGATAGTTTTTAGAACTTTGTGACGTAACTGCTAAATGTCCGGCCGCTTCTAAGCTTAAGGCGTGGCGTCGGCAGCTCAACCATACGCTTAAATTGCCCTCGTTTGCACAGACAAGGCACACTGGCAAGTGCTTTTATTTGTCAATTTCCTTTGAAAGCTCTTTTGTGACAGTCCGGCGTAACACTGACCATTCTGGTGGCACCAGATAGAGTGTCTGGGTATAGCTTTCTTTCTGCAATTTCAATCTCGTATTGTTGGTACACTGTCCTAGACACCCTACGAGTTTGGATTCATTCGGGTTATTCTTTCTGGGTTCGCTTGATGTCTGCAGGCACGTCACCTGTAGAGCCATTTGTGTCCAGAATGTGTTCTCACCAGAGCTGGCGGCGATTCCTCACCCGCTGGATGGAGAAATCCGGTGCCGACCTTCAGGTCGGATTGCGGGGAAATTCCACTCTAGACACTCCCCACTCCCCCAGAGCGGAACCGCTCCCGCCCCAGCCGGGACAAGCTTTAAGCTCTCGACCCGTCTTCCGACATGTGATAGCATTGCGCTTGTAAGTGTAAATGGTTGTATGGAAGATGAGAGTGCAGAACAACGAACAGGAAGGAAGGACCGCGCGCATTCCGTGTCCTGTTTTTAAGGAACTGCCCTTGCATTCGCATGGTATTGATAAAAAAACACGTAAACTTATTAGAGTACCCGCCACTAGAATTCTTCTCCAGGCAGCGGCTAATTTCCACTTAGGTACCGAGTGTGAAATCATTCATTCTGAGTGTTGCAGTTGTCACCAATATCAGGGTTTGCTTTGCCTTGCCTTTGTTCAAGCTCACATAATTTTTTGTTTCTCACTTTCGGAGTTCACTTCACGACCGTAGATCTCTTGATTTGCAAGATCTACCCAACAAATAAACTAGTAGTGGTACAGATTGGCACAGACAAACTCATGTTTGTTTGTAGTCTCTGTTGAACGGGTAAGCTATTCTGGTTTGTCCCGCTCTCTTCCCAAATATTATCTATTGGCGCCTAAAATAGATTTTTTACTTTCTCGCCTTATTTCTTTAGAAGAGAAAGTATTGTAATTTTGCCCCGAAATTCGATGATTTTTTGACAGAAAAAAACTTATTGGAGGACTCTGGTAATGAAAAAGTGTTTATATCCTGTTCTTGTATATAGTAAATTACTTTCTCTTGCATGTTGAGTAGTAATAATTCATGTTTTGTGAGTCTTCGATACCAAAAAATCGATTGCCGACGAACGGTCTTTCTGTTTCGCCGTTGGTCTGTCTGTCGTTAACGCTAGGGCTTAGCCCTATACTGTTTCTCAAAAGATTATCTCCAAAATTTATATATGCGATCGATTTGAACAAGCTCAAGTCATTGGAGTTTCAAACGAATATATTAATTTTTGGAGGTACTTTACATAAAGTTACATTTTCAAAATGTTCATATTTTTTATTGCATTGGTTCTCAGATTGCATAAAGGGCGCTAAAGAGAATGGCTCAGTCTCATATCTAAAATCACTGATTTTTCGAAAATTACACAAGTTCAAATTTTTACTACCAGATCATTGACGATAGAGAATTTTCTACTGAATAACGTTTGTTGTTAAAAGTCAGATCTTAAAATAATTTTCGGTTCTTCAAAAATATGAATTGTTTTTTAATAACTTTGCATGCAATACTGACAATTTTTCAGCAATTATTTTCTCCAAAACGTATCCAAATGTTTCTCTAAATTTTTTACAGGCATAATTTTCGTTGAACTCTTAGTTTTGTTAATTGCTTAAGTTAGAAATAATGCGAGAAAGTGTGTGCTGGTGTTCCACCACTAATTTTAATTGTAATGAATTTTAAAGATAAGCGCCACAACTAGGGATTGAAACTAACGTTGTATGCAATAACAGTCCATGCAGAAAATTCATCTGATGAGTGGTGGAGTTTCGTGTTATTTCTGCTCTGCTGGTTGTGGAACTCGGCCGCAGACGAGTTGGCCCTCGCTGCGGTTCTGTAGCGGGCATTGCAAAATCGCTCCAGTAGCCAGACTTCGCGCCACGCTGCTGAATATAACATTGAATATTCATAGGAATTAAACACTCACTCGTATCTCTAAAAGAAGCAGGAGAAGAAATACGAAACTACTCTCCCGCTTGATTTTCTTTTCTTTCCGAACTTCCCCATGCGTACAGTGCATACCTGCATAGTGTCTTTTTAAGCCAAATGGCCTCACTAGCTTTCGTAAACATTTGTGTCGTAAATACGGAGTATGTTTTCGGAAAACCGTTTTAATTTCTCTATCACGTTGTGTAATCGGAATACATGTTTAGTGGGACCTTGATACCGAAAAAATGACTGCAAAACTTCTGCCCGTAGTTCTAGTCTGTCAGTCAGTGTGGTCAATGCTAGCGCCTAAATTGTTTAAACGATTTTCTCCAAAATTAATATTCCACGATCTACTTGAACGAACTGGAGGCCCTTCAGTTTGAAATGTATACTTTGCTTTTTGAGGGTAATTTACGTGAAGCCTAAAAACATTTTCCAATTTTTCTCAAATATTACTCCAAATTTTTGTATTAAACTTTACCCTCGGATAGCTTAATGATCTCTCAAGCATTAGAGCATGATTTATTTTCATTGAAATCTGTGCATTTTTTCAATGTACAAATTTCTACATTTTTTTGCTTCTACCTACAACTACTATATTCAAAATACAGATTTGTTCCTGAATGAAATCTGGGGTTCAAAGACAGATCTTGAAATAAGGTGAGGTACATTGTTTCACAAATATGAGTAGTTTTCACGTAATCTTGCGGGAAATATACGCCATTTGTAAGCATATATTTTCTTAAAAATGCCTCAAATTTGGCTCAAATGGCTTAAAGTTTTCCTTCGTATGTGTCAAGGAAGGTACAAAATTAGTGATGGTACCATTGTAGGCAAACTCTCTGTATTTTTGAAAATTGCAATAATATTAACATTGCAAAAATACAATATTGATGGGAGAAATTTTTCGTTAAATGAAATGAGATTAAAAAAATATCTTTAAGAAAGGTAATGTACAACTTTAATTTTACACGTTACTTTTTTTACATGACCATGAGTGCGAGTTCTTGGCGCGAGAGCCCGCTACGAGCATTGGCCGACTAGCGGAGGCCCAGTGTCTCGAACATGGGGTAAGGGGTTCGTGTGGTTAGCATGAAGACATCCCTTCGCCGTATATGCTAGTCTTCGTAACCTTAGAGTGGACTTTCACGTAGTAACACAGCAATAGATACTGAGACATTTGTAAGGAAAGCATACAGTTATAATTTTGCCCCGGCTGGGCACCGAACCCGGGATTGTGCGGTGGAAAGTGAGCACACTAACCAACGAGCCACCCGAGAGCGTTGCATGAGTAGTTTGGCATATTTCATTTTCTTTGAATTTACACATTCGAATTTCCCGCATTTGCGCTAGAATCTATCAGGAGTTGGGTCGCAATACAACATTAAGAATACCGTGACATGGGAGTTTGTAATACTCAGAATAATTTCTCGCTTGAGTGAGGCGTCTCTGAGTGATTGGAAAGAAGTTTTGAATTATCGAATTTGTGTTGAATTTCGATTTATCGAAAGTGATTATCGACTTTGTTTTGTGGCATATTACCTTTAAATTAATTCAATTTTTGCGTCTCATGCGCCACGATTGCTAATGAGATTTACAACTGCTGTCTTCGATGTGTTAATATGGGCAGAAATTGCTATATTACAATTTTACGTAAACGTTTCTAAGGCGAGAAAGTACATACTGTTGTAGAACCACATGCCAGTGTTCGCATTTCTTGTAATGGTAAGAATTTGTGCATCGTGGTCACAGTAGCCAAAGTCTTTCGTTACAATTTCTTCTCTAGAATAAGTTTTATTAATTGTTATATGATCGATTGCCTTCTTCAAATTAAGTATGACCCATGTAGGTAAATGTATTGTAATACCTAAACTGAAGGAATTAATTACATTAAGAAATTGTTGTTGTTTTTTTGGCAAGACTGAACCAGAAAATCAATGTTTAAATCTCTCTCACATATATTACATTCAAAGAGGCAAATTTTGGCTTTGTTTAGAGTCATCGCTATTTTTTTCTGAGAATGTGATACAAGCTTTAGCTCGCATTGGTGGATGCTTGGAGATTCATATATTTTTATTTTATTTCTTTACGTCAAAAACAGTTAAAAACTGTGTGTGACGTGCTATGGGGAGATGTTGAATTGAAGTTTGACTTTTATGTCCAGAAGCAAAACAAGGGGCCATCGCAGCATTTGCTCAAGGATCAGGGAAACTGGACGAAAATCTGATCGAGATGGAGGTCAAATGCAAAGTAATTCATAGTAATAACTAAAGTTCTTGGACAGACACAAACAAGTGCTTGCGTGCAAGGCCTGGTCTTTACGTAACCCTTCATTCATTTGGTGTCATAAAACTGCAAAATAAAATCGCCGTGTTTTGTTCTTTGCATATTGTAATATTATTAATAATTAATCAATAGTTTAAGAGTGGGTAGCTAGGTTTTATTATACGGCGTATTGCGACATCCTACCTTTTCGACCTACAATGTACCTATTAAAACTTATATACATTGGTTATTTTTTTCAAAAATGTCTTCAATTATGTGCTAATAATAGAAATAAACATGAAATGGGAATATGCAGGGTAGTAAATTCATGACAAAATAGTAAATACCCAAATTTGTCATGTGAATTATTAGGTTTGTTCAAATTCATTGCACGTCAGATAACTTCACATAAAATAACAATTCAAAAGTTACAATATTGGGCATAGTTTAAAAAACATTTTAAAGAATTGAATAATTATCTATGAAGTCGTCCTTGAATAGGTCGTATGATTTCAGTACACGGACACAAGAACGTATAAGTGTGTTATGTTTCCCTCTGCATTAGTGATTTCTTACTTTTATAAAAATAATTAAGTTATTTCATCGAAAGTAAGTACACTTTGATTATTTTCCATAAAAAACAAAATTATTTATCGATACTATTAAATATATTTCAGAAGTTTGATTTGTAAAACTATAAATTTAAATGAAAACACATACCGAAACATTTGTCCGTGTCAAAGCAGTACGAGAACCTGACAGTGGCAATTGTTTTCACTCATCACAATTAGTTTAATCATGGGACGTGGAACATAACTTGTGCATGAATTTATTGGATACCGTTATTTTAGGTCTGTCGAAATTGACGTTGACGAAATTAAAATCCAGTTATATCCTTCAGGCAATCATACCGCTTTCTACCAACGCGTATCGACTGTCAGCCGATCGAAGTACCTCGTACTGTTCACCTACAACCGCCCTACATCCGTCAAACAGTCAAACAGTCTGCCAACAACTGTTTAAAACAGAACGACACACCAGCTCTCACTATCCCCAGCAACTCACACACACACACACAAACACACTCCCAGCCACAATTGCTCTTATGGGCTCGCCCGCCCCACTACCCGTC
>BOPP01000078.1:2559367-2580301 GCA_017312745.1 Gryllus bimaculatus | reverse complement strand
TTTTGCCTAATTCTTCATTTCTGTTTGACCAACTACTACTTTTAACCTCCCTTGTTTACTCCCTTTCCACATTGTGTGTCCCTTAACGCTTTGCCCACTTTTCTTCTCGCTTGTGTAACTACTTTACAATCTGCTCACCTTTTTCAATCACTTTTTCCTTTTGCTTACTTTTTAACCCTTCCATCACTTCTTAACCTCTCTCACTTTCCTTAACGTCGTCACTCTTTTAACCTTTCTATCTTCGTTGAAACCTCCGAGCTATTCTTTTAGACCTCACTTTAACCTTCGATGCGTGTTTTAAATTTCCTCCACCTTTTCACACCCATCACATCAGTTTTTGTCTTGTCTACCTACCAGCCCACTTTTAGACTCGTACTTTTCTTATCCCACTCTGCTCACTTTTCTTTGAACTAGTCGTCCACAATTCCATACTTTTAACTTCCATTAACTCAATTCTTTATCTGCGTTGTATCTTTCCTTAGATGCTCTTCGATCACTTCTTAACGTTCTAAGTCCCGCTTGAGGACTCTGCGAACTTTCCTTGAGAACTCACAGCTTGTTGAACCTGCCACCGGCGTGTTTGTGTACACCGTCGAGTATCGGTTTTAACTCTGTCGAGTTCTTTTAAAGCAAGCCCTGCGGAGAGTTTTTATTACCTTCTTACCTCTTCTAATTCGTCGAGACTTGTGTGAAGGCTCTTGGAACTTTTTTAACACTTGATCTCTCTTAACCTCACTTTTCTCGTGTAAGACTGTTTCACTATGTCTGAGATCCTCTTCTTACGTGCGGTTGTTTACGATCCGTTTTTCACTTTTATACTCTCACTTCGGCGTGCTATTGCTGACGCTTGTCCTACTCCCTTTCTATTAACCCTCGCAGACTATTTGTGTGCTAAGCCTCTCAGTATTCTTTCTATACTTCTTTCATACTTTGTGTTAACTTGCTCTGCATTGCCCACTTTTCCTAGACCTCACTTTTAGAACTCACTTTTATAGCCCCTTCTCACGTTTCTGAAACCCCCTTTGGGTAAGTACAGCGCCCACGTCCTGTTAGATATTTAGCGCTCTTGCTCCATTGTGTGTACAAACGCCTCGAGACCTCCTTTAATTCGTCGGGAACAAATTTTCACCGACCTATCTTTGTTAGCAACCGACGTGTCCTTAAAACTTCAGTCCAATTTTCCTTATGTAAACGCGCGACGCCCTGCAGTGCACCTCTAATGTGTAACCTCGCAACTCGAGCTTGTTTTAACCGTAAACCCTCCATGTGCTATACACTCACCCTCACTTTTAACGCTCTACTTTTCGTAACCTCGCTAACTCAACCTCTGTGTAAGCTGCCTCTTCCACTTTTAGACATTGCCTTTTCTCTCGGCATCTATTTTTTACAACTGATATCTTTTGTCAACGTCATCTTTTTTAGAGAGCTCATTTTCTAGTTAAACTACATCACATTAATTTTTAATACGCGACACCCCCTTCTTTTTTCCGCACATCCACAGAAAGCTGTCCTCTGATAACCCCATCTCACTATCTTAATTGCTCTTTTAATTTACTTCTAATTACTGTCCGAGCTCTTATAACTCTTTTCATTTATTTTTCACCTCACTTTCCTTAACGCTTCTTTTAACCCGCTGATTTTTCTCATTTATTTAATTCTTTTTACCGCGTTTTGACCTTCCTCTCTAGTCGTGTTTATTTACCCTCCACAACCATTTTAACCTCATTTTAACGCTCCTCATTTATTTTATTTTTGAACGGACTCCAATACGTTCATTCAAACTTCCACGTGTGTGTGTGAGAGACCCTCTCACGTGCATTGTTTTTTTAGAGCCTGCACTTCCTCTAACGCCCACGTCAACTTTTTCTAACCCTCTTCAGCTATTTTATTACCTACATTACTATTAACCATCGAGTTACTTTTTATTTACTTGGTCATACTCTGTTCATACTTCTCACTTTTTTTTACCGCTCCACTATGTGTGATACTACTTCTCCTCATGTGTGTTGTAACGCTCCAGTGTGTTTTTACGTTACGTTCCTTAACCTTCACCATACTTATCTTAACTTGAGTCTTCACTTTTCTTTTATCAATCACATGCTATTTTCTAACCTCACTCTTTTTTCTACTCTCTACTCTTTCTTTTTAATTCTCACTTCAGTCTATCTTGTTAGCTGCATCACTTTTATATCCCTTTAGTGTTAACTACTGGCAGGTCCGCAGACTACTTCTATAACTTCTTCAATTCTTTATTTGAGAGCCGTCACTTGACTTAACAACCTTCACTACTGTGCTATTAAACCCTTTTTCATACCTCCAACCTCTGTTTTTAACCCTCACTTTTATACTCGTCAACTTTTAACCATGCAGCCTTTTCTCACCCTCTTTTCACATCCTTTTTCTTGTCAACCTGCCTCTCTTCAACTTTAACTCTTCTTCCGACTTTTACTCCCTCTTACCTCTTTTTATGCGAGAGCTTATCGTTCCCTTTATCTAACATCGTTCACGCTTGTTTAACGTTACGCCGGTCTACATCCCTTTGTTCTATACTTTTCCTCATTTCTGTGTTGGAGAGCATCACCACGCACTTTTAACGAACGGCACTCTTGTTAATCCATTTCTTACAAATTATCATACTCTCTATACACAACTTACATTTAACTTCAATTAAACTTCACTTTCATAGAGACATTCCTACTTTTAACACGTTTCCTGTCATCATGAAACTTTCTGAGGATATAAATCCGGCTTTCTCATTCACTTTTCAACCTTTAACACTACTTTCTTACCTCACATTTTTAACCTCCTGAGTGCTTGTGAGCCCATCTCACCCTCGTGATTATCTTATATCGAATTTCCACTTTTTTAAAGCTCCTGTTCTTCTCCTTCACTTTTTGTGATTCCTAACCTCTTCACCTATTTAAACTCACTTGTTTTATTACTATCCCCCTCTTTGCACCTTTTTTACCTCACATTCATTTCTTTCTGGTCTAAACGCTTTTCCTCACCTTCTTCGTGATACACTTGTTGACTCTTCAACACTGTACTAATAAGACCTCAACTCTTCTTTAACTCCATTCTACTTTCTTTAACTTCTCTCTCTACTTATCTCAACATAAATTACGCTCTCAGCACAAACCTTTTACATTCCGCCTACCACCTCTTTCCTAATATCTTACTGCACTCCTTTGTAGATCTCCATACTTTTAACCATCTTTTTTTTATCTTTCTGAACACCTCCATCCTTTTTTTCCATAGCTGACTTGATTCACATTTTAAACGCTCACTTTAAGCCTCACAATTTTTAGACTCTCATTCTATCTTTATTATCCCAACTCAATCTTTTTAACTTCCTCTCACTTTAACTCGTGCGAGCCTCATTCTAACTCTTTTTCCTCCTCAGACACCTTTTTATATCTCTCCACTCAATTATAACTTACATCTGTTCACTTTATACATCGGACGCACCTCATTTGGTTTGCACACTTTTTACTCTACTTTGAAGTTTTCTTTGTGTGAGTAAGATCGTCCACGTTTCCCTCATTAAAAGTCCTTTGTGCAAACTCTTTACACAATATCGCTCAACTTTTTTTATTAAGCGCACCTTCTACCTCTTGAAACCTCCTTGTTACCTTCATCTAACCATCTTCTCAGTTCTTTTAACCCTCAGCTTTTAACGCTCACTTTTAACCTGCACCTTTTAAAGCCTGCATTTTACTCACTTTTAACCTCACTTTTAACCATCACTTTTAACCGTCACATTTAACTGCTCAGTTTTAACCTCAGTTTTAACCTACCTTTAACCCTCACCTTTAAGCCCTCACTTTTTAACCCTCACTTTTAACCTCACTTTAACCTCACTTTTAACGGCTCAAGCTTTTAACCTCCATGGACACCTTTTATATACTCCACGGCACATGCGTCGATTTTTTATCTTTATAACCATCACTTCTTAACGCCGAGTTTCCAAACACACAATTGTGGTTAGAGAGCGCCTTCTATCTTTATAAATTTCACGTCTTCACTGTGTGAGAGCCTCCGGCAAGCGCTTTTGATACGTACGTGGTCACTCTCCTTTATACTCCTCGACTCCGTCTCTAACCTCACAACTACCTTTTTTAACGTACGATTTTTTGAGAACCATCATATCTTGTGTGTCTCAAGTTCACTCTGTTACTTGCCCACTTTCTTCAACCCTCCTCTCACTTTTGATTTCAGCTCCTATTCGTGTGTGGTAACGAATCGCTGTACGGACTTTTTATTCGTCGTTGAGTGATTTCTAACTGATCTACTTCTTAACCTTTTTCGTTCGCACTTTTTCTCAAGAACTCACTCTTTATAACTTGCACCCTCCCGACCAGACCTGCTTTTGATTCTCTGCATCAGTGTTTGAGACTCGCTTTCTTCCAGCTTCCTCATCACGTCCTTTCCCCTCCCTACTCTTCTTTCTACACCTCCACATCCTTAACCCTGCACGTGTCTTAGAGCGCGTCAACCCTTTCTAAACCCTACGGACTTATTATACTCGTTTATTCTTTTAATCTAACTCAGGTCGCTCACTCTTCGTTATTTAATACTTCCTGTGGCAAGCTAATTTATTAACCTTGCTACTTTCTCTACACGGCGTCACGACTTGTTGTAACCTTTCACCCTCTTTAATCGCTTGTCTTTCACTTTTTCTATACGTCTCAAGTTTTCGCCCGTCCCCCCACGCGGCTTTTTTTTTCTACATTTTACAACCTTTCGCATCCTTAGTTTATACTAGAGAGCTTAGTCTCCCGCCTTACGCCATGCTTTCATCTTTTATTTGGCATTTCCCTTACGGCCTCGTCGTTATCGTCTCACTCAAGTCTGTGGCTCTAACCCGCTCTTACCGTTTGTCTCTGTGCCACACTCACTCTTCTTTATTACCGTTCTACTTTTCTGAGAGCTCAGACCTTGTGAGCGTCATCCTTATTACACTCGCTTTTCACATCTTTGTGTAATTCGCCGTGTGCAGCTCCATCGTTTTATATGCCGCACACTCCGACGCTCCTCTTAACGCCTCCAGCGCTGTGTGAGACAGGGTCGACCTTTGAGAGGCCTTCCATTCCACGCTTTTAACCCTCTTACTTAGTGACTGCGCTATGATCCCCCGGGTCTACTTTGTAAGCATCAACTTTTAACGAGGCTCAGAAGCTGCGTCTTGACACCTCAATACTTTAACTCGAGCGGGTTCTTTGGGGCCGGAGTGTTTATACGGTGAGCTTGTGCTCCTATACGCTCACTTTTAACCTTCTCACCTCATGTTGACCAATGGTTACTTGTTAGGACGCTGTCAACTTGTAGAGTGTGTCGCGGGACCGTTGTTGAGAGGGCAAGTGAGGGTTTGTGTCAACCTCGAGGGCGTTTGTGATTAACCTTCGATCCTGGTCTAGCACGTTTGGTTACTCTATCTCCAGGATGTTCTACTTTTGTTTTTAACTTTCTACTTTTAACTCTGCACTTTTAACCTCACTTTTAACCTTACTTTTAACCGTCACTCTTCCTGAATTCCTCTAAGTGTGTGTGAATCGGCCAGTCGAGTGGTGTTAGACCGGTCGGGCTTTGTTATACACTTCTCACTCTTTTGTGGTGAGCGGATCCACTTTTCCTACACGGCTCGTTCAGACTTGTAATTAACCTCTCATCGTGTGTTGACAATCCGGTCATTTTCTGTTTGTACGCTCCGACTTGGATTTACCTTTCTTACTTTTTAAGCGCTTTCTCACAAGTTTTACACCTCACTTTTGTGTTTGATGTGCAATTTTTAACCGGTGGTCACTGTGTACTTTTAACCGCTAACTTAACTGTGTACTACACCTGCACTTTTTAACCTCGTGTGTGTGAACCCATCAGGTTTTAACATCAGTTTTAACTTTTTCTCTTTTACTTGTGTGTTAACACCTTCGGTTTACCTCTTTAACCCTTGTCACTTTCTACGAACATTCCATCTATTCTCGGTATTAGACATTTCTCGACCCATGACTTTTGGTCTACCGTCACTTTTAGAGCTTACTCACTTTTGATTTAGACCCGTCTTTACTTTTAAGCCACGTGAGCGTTTCTTGCATATTTACACGCTTTTTTGCTGCTTTTTGTTGTCCGATCGCTGTTAGGCCACGGTAACATTGTGCAACTTGTCGCTACAGTTTCTATTTTGCAGTTTTGTCGTTCATTCGTCGCTCGTCCAGATCCTGACTTGACCGCTACCACCTTTGGTCTTAACCCTCTATCACGTCTTAATTATGCTGTCAATTCTTCTATCGTGAAGGCGACTGATCCGTACTCTGTAACCTCACTTTTAACGCCTGCACTATTAACCTCACTTTTAACCTCACTTTTAACCTCACTGTTAACGCTCACTTTTAACCTCACTTTTAACCATTCACTTTTAAGCGCTTACTTTCTTCAACCCTTTCTGTCTAAACCTTTTTTCTTTTATAATACATCTGTGTGCGTAAATTTTTATAATTTAACGAACTATTAAACTATTTGTGACTTTTTTTGACAGGCACGGAGTTAGCTCCTAAAATCTCACCTTAAAATTCTTGCCTTGGTTAATCACAATTGCAGTTTAAATTCTCTATTCTCGTGTTTACACGAGCGTTGTTTCTATTCCTACTTTTATACGCACTTAATCTTATAATGCTAACACTTCATGCAACCGATTGTGTCTAATCAATCGCTCTTGTTATCATGTATAGGAATACTAACTTTTTCTAATCTGTCGTTTTAAGTCGTTCTTATGTTCATTATCTTCCATTAAGCGAAGCATGTGGTTAAGCCTGCGAAAAGACAAGAAAACGATTTTTTAATATTTAAACAAGATGCAGAAAGCTTTGTTTACCCATTGGCCTGAGCATCACTTTTAACCTCAATTTTTTTTTTTAACCGTGTTAAATTCTTGTAAATCCACCCGCTCTCCGAGTATTCATTTGTGAGGGAGTTCAGGCTAACCAATTGTGGTGTTAGACCAAAGGTTTTTGACCTCCTTAGGTAGGGATGTACTCATTGTGGGTGCGAGAGCTAGTCAAGATCAACCTTGTTAAACTTCATCTATATTTAAACCTACACTGTTGGTGTAAGAGTCACAGCTTGGAGTAATATGACAAGCGTGCACGACTGTATTCCTATTAGCGAACTCTTCCAACGGAATACTATGTGTTAATAATAATTAAATTGAAGTCATTTTATTTGAAAAAGTTTTAAATTCGCTTTTTTACTACTTTTAACCTCACTATTTCAAATCAATTCAAATTACCTGTTTATAGCTTACCGTTAAATTTCTTGAGTAGATATTGATGAGTTGACCCGTCAAACTTTTTTTAAAACCATACAATTGAGAACTTTTATACCATCTTACTATATCTATACCATAACTTCATACATTTTTAAAACGCTCGACATTTTAACTCTCACCTCTTTTAATACCTCACTTTCTTTAAACCTCACTTATTTAAACTCTATCTAACTTTTATAACTGCACTTTTTTTCAACCACCCCTTGGACTTATTTTTAATGCCACCTTTCGACCTTTTTCAACCTCACTGGTGTCTAACTGAGCTTCAACTCCTCTCATAACTCTCACTATTTTAACCTCGCACTTTTATTAACCCTGCACTCTTTGCCTTTTATTCCCTTGCCCTTTTTTTATATTCTTCTTGCAGTGTGTGGATTTTATTGGATTCTTCGACTTGTGGTTAATGCGTTACTCTACTTTATATTCTGTTCACTTCGGTATCGTACTAATCTATCGACTTTGTCTTAGAGACCCTTATTAGTTTCTTTTGGCTTTTGTCTGACCTCTCTCTTTACTGTCTCTTTATATTCCCTTCAGGTATTTACTCTCTCTTATATCCTTCCTTACGTGTCTTAACTACTGCTGTACTCTTTTCTCTCAATCCTCTTGACGCTCTTTTAACTTTTTGACGATTCTCCTCAATACTAATCCCCTCCAAGGTGTGATTTAACCGGACAATCATTTAACAGACTCACTTTTTAAAGACGCCATTGGCTTTCAACTATTTAGAGCGTTCGGCGTTCTACTTTTTCACTTATTTTCACTTTATAAACTTGCCACAGTTCGAGACTGTCTCTACACGCCGCATCACTTACAACCTGAGATTCCAAGCGAGGCCTGCGGCGATCACTGTTTGAGCGTCAATCTCTCGGACTTTTACAACCTCACCTTTGCTGAAGCCGTCGACTGCGTTGTTAATTCTTCTTCGACCTTCGATGGGCTTTTTCCGTTTGGCCGCACGGCGTGCGTGCGTTGCGAGCTGGCCCGCTTCGCCGCTGCGGACGGACCTTTGGGGCGCTCCGCCGGGGGCGGGGCGGCGGCGGTGGGGCGGCGCTGATCCGGGCGGCGCGTGCACTTCGCCTTGTTGTTCACTATGCCCCGCGATCCTCTCCGACTTGCCCTTTCGCTGCCCGCGCCGGGCAGCGCTGGGAAGGCCGCCGCCGGTGACGCCCGGCCTTTCACCGGGCGGAACCGGAGCCATGGGTGCTTTCATTGTACATCGTGGAACTGGGCATGGATTCACTTGTCTTCCAAACTGTATTAGAAACTTTTTCTCTTCTTGATTGTTATAACCGTATCAGCCTGCTTCTAAAATTGTTGATAAGGGAAAATTGTGGCACCTGCAAGTTACGATGTTATATCCATGTAAAGTGTAGTGGTGTTTTTTCTTGAGCTGGTGGCTTGACGTGAAAATTGCGCGATGTCTGGCGATCTAAATGTCGTAGCGGGTTGTAATCACCATCACAGGTATATCAGCGGGGCACGGCAGCGGAAATGTTCTAACTCCCAACTGATCTTCCCGGCATTGGGTGGTAGTAGTGTGCATAGTGTGTAATTATTAAAAAACCAACCCCCCCACCGTCCCGGGAGGGGCCCATACGCAAAGAGGAAGAGGATGTAAAGTAGCCGCAAGTGGATGGCGTATCCTGATTACGTACTGCTCAGCTTCCGCTTGTGTTAGAGATAGCATTGAAACTAATAAGAGCAGCCCGGCCGTTATGCCAGAAGTGCTAAATCCGAACGTACTCTCTTGCTTGTGTTCGGAAATCATCTTCAACGGGACTCGAACTAGATTCAGAGCATGCATAACATATTATAACCGGTCTAGTAATGCAACATCACGCTGCATTAATTGCATCATTAGTTCCATTCAAGCCTTCATTCGACATAGAAAGCTTCAGAAATATAAATTGCAAAACAGTAAAATATTCATACTCTATAAAATTATCAAGATAAAAAAAATGTACTCCGAAAACAAGAAATGATGGTAAAATTATAAGAATTTGCTAACCAAAGATCATTCAAGTTAAACTAGTAATTAAAAAAAATTCTTGATTTCTGAGTACTGAACCGTTACATTACCGTTAAGAATGTTTTGGCACATTCATTTCTAAGCTACCCGTATTTAAAGATGATCAATGAATCAAAAGAGTTTTGTTTTTCCTTCAAGCGATTGCTGACAATATCGCTGCTGTGGTCGGTCTATATAGGCGCGGGGCCGGCGGACCGGAGACTAGTCCGACGGGGACGATGGATTTATGCAGCACGTGGGGGTGGCCGCCGGTTTGTGTTGGAGAGGGTTGCCAAATATTGGCGTTATCGTGTACGCATCAAGAAAGGGATTTTGCGCTGCGTGTGTCGTTGCCGTAAATGAGGGTGGAAATTTAGAAATGGAGCATTGGGGGGGTTGCCGTGGCGGGGGGATAGGTACGACTGGGCGGGAGCGGGCGGGGGGTTTGGAGTGGGGTGGGGCGGGTGGGAGAGGGTGACTGGCGGAGGGTGTGGGAGGGGGGGGGTGGTGGGGTGGGGTGGCGGAGGTGGGGGGGGCGGAGGGTGGGGCTGGGGGGCCGGGGCGGCGGGCCGTGATGATAGGACCGAGGGCGGCAGCGAGCGAGTAGGGTTGGCAGGCGATCGCTTTAGAAGAGAAAAAGCAACTTTTTTGTTGTGAGTTTTGATCAGCTTGGTAAAGTTACGGGTAGCTTTAGAAATCTGAAATGTGTGCCAAAACATTTCTTAACGGTAATCGAATCGTTTCAGTACTCAGACGGAATCATAGAAGTGGTTTGTTTCTAAATTCAACCTAGTTTAACTTTGAAGTGATCCTTTTGGTTGGGCAAAACTGTTCTATACATTTTACCTCATTTCTTTGTTTTGTCGGAGTACATTTTTTTTCACTTGATAGATTGTATAGAGTACTTAATATGTTAATGATTTTGCAAATTTATATTTCTGAAGGCTTTCTTGATGTCAATGAAACGCTTGAAATGGAACTAATGGATGGCAATAAAGTGGCTCAGGGCTGATGTTACTGCGATTACCTCTGACCGGTTTTTAATGTTACTGCAGTGCCTCGAATCCTAGGTTCGAGTCCCGGCATGATTTCGGCGAAGGCATGATTTCCGACACAAGCAAGAGAGCTAGTTCGGATTTAGTCACTGTCTGGAGGAGAATTCTAGCGGCCGGCTGCTCTTATTGGTAGTTTTCAGTGCTTCCATCGATCAACACAAGGCGAATGCTGGAGCAGTACTGTAACAAACGGGCCACGGACCGCGGGCGATCTTTACATCCTCTTCCTTGTCGTATCCCCACCCACTTACACACGTATGCACTACACTACCACCCATGACGGAAGATCAGTTGGGAGCTTAGAACATGTTCCGGCTGGGGCGGTGCCCCGCTTGTGGGATATACCTGGGTGATTGGGTGATGACAACCCCGCTAGCGGACGATAGATCGGCGCAGAATCTCGCCTTTCAGCGGTGAAAGCCACCAGCTCAAAGGAAAAACACGCACTGCACTTACAGGATTAACGATCTTAACTTTCGAGGTGCCCACAATCCCTAATCAATCAATTAGTGACATTCATGCTGGGATGCTGGGATTACTTTATGACATTCAATAAATGATAAAAATCTAATTACAGTGAGAAGATCAATCAATCCATTCCCATTTCCACTATTTACATTTAAACGCCGAGAGCGCGATGGCTCCGTTTCCGCCGTTGAAAGTGCCTGCCTTCACGCGCGCGTGCTCCCCAGCGCGTGGGCCCGCGCCGGCAGCGAAATTGGGTACCAAGGTCGAGAGAGTGGCGCGTGCATGATTAACAAAGACAAGCGAATTCGGTCGCCGGCCCGCTTATCGATTTCGCCGCCGCCGCCGCCGCCGCCCCCTCTTATCGCAATTTCCTGCCGCAGCGGCGGAAGGGCGGTCGCAGCCGGCACGGCACGGCACGGCGCGTGGCGTTCGACTGGAAAATGCTCCATCGGATGCGACAAACGACGCGCGCGCGTGCCGCGTGACCGAGTGAGCGCGTCGCTCGGGAATGCCTCGCCTGTAATCCCTCGCTGGCTGCTTCGTGACACTTTTGTGATGTTGAATGTATTTATTTTTGACGCACACGCTGTAAATGCGCAAGTGGTCGTGGGGAGTTTACTGTCCGGATCAGCGCCGTTTGAATGTTTAGGAACTCGAAAGGAAGATGTGGTCAATGTGGTTGATTGGAAAACACGTTCGAAAAAATATTGTAGAAACGTTTTGAAATAAATGCATCCAATTTGAATAATTTGTTTCGATACTTCTAGTTATGTAGTCTTTTTAGGAATAGGGAGTACAGTAAAGCAATATTATACACTTCGATACATGCAAAGCATTCTAAAGAATATATTCAGGAAGCAATTTTTACAACTTTTGATATTACTTATTTTACTTTTATATGTGGTTGAACTTTCTTTTATCACTTTTACGAAGTAGAATTTTCAAATTCAAGTAAGTTTTTCCATTTTCAATATATATATATATATATATATATATATATATATATATATATATATATATATATATATATATGAGTGTTTTCTCATTTTTAAAAACTGGTTTCCTCACTCAATTTCTTCTCAAGGTTACGTACAGGGTATTGGTGGATCATGGAGGAAAGAAGCCAATTTCAAAAAATTCAAAAAATGCTTCAAATTCAATATATAACACATTAGATTATGTGCGTTGACTTGCGATGGGAGATCCGTTCCGTCTTTCCGTGGCTTTCGTCAGCCCATATTGTAAGATAACTTCGGTCTGCTGCGCCCAAGTCGGACCCTCTGGTCTAACCCTTTTCTACCAGTGGTACTTGACTCAATGCCCATGACTCGTTCTACTGGGTTCAAAAAGATGCCAATACATGTCAGGTCAATGGAGGACATTCTCCTCTTCTTTAAATATTAAAATCGTTTCTTCTTGTCGCCGCAGCAGTGCTGAGAGATATGGGAGAATAACACACGAATGGAGGAAAGACCGAGAGTTCCTCCTCAGAGCGACTTCAATTGATTGCAATCGTTTTCATGTTGCTTAAAATGCGTGTAGATTAAACACTCGATCAAAATAAATTTCCTCATGGTAACCAATTCAAAAATTGTATATTTTCACTCTGGCCATCGAAGCAAATATTTAATATGGTAATTACATCCATAGGAACAGAATAAGTGAGAAGGATGTTTCTGACTTCTCTCCTCTGAGAAACCATCACTGGTAAAGGGGTAATGCCAATGCTCTAGATGCCTCGAATTTCATTCATCTGACGAGACGATGAAATGACTGCAGTGAGAATACGTGCAAATATAACGTACTACATTTGCCACCAATACCGGTTTCTACACGACTGACAAGAAAAGCAAAGCGTTGAATTTCGTAGACGGTGCGATACGTACTTGCATCGTTTGCTACACTACTTTTACCACTAACATTGGATGTCATTTGGCGGATGTATTCGTTTCAGATTAACATTTGAACCCTTAGAAAAAGAGAATGACGTCAGTGTGTCCAATGGTCTTAATTTCTGTACCCCTCCATCCCCCCAAGTGTCTACCAAAAGGATGCACCAAAATCCATAATAGATAAGGTCCTGTGACTTCATACGTCAGGCCCCCATCCAGAAACGGGATGAAACAGCATAAGGTTTTGGACGCACAGTTTGCGGCCAGAGACGGTCACTTCAACTCCGCCTGTGACTATTGGCTTGATTTACGATCCCCTGGAAAAAGGCCCAGCTCCACCGACGCCGCCGCCGCCGCCAATTTATCGACGCGGTTGGCGCGCGCAATGGCCCGGACAGCGCCTCCGTAATGAAGCAGCGCAGTTTATTAGCCCAAGACGCCCCCCCCCCTCCGCCGGCGGCTTTTTTCCTTCAAGGGGCTTTTTTTCAGATGAGGGCGATATCAATTAAACCGAGTCGTAATGCCGCCCGCTGCCTAAACAATATGGCGCCGATTCGAACGTAATGGCTTTATGGCCACTCTTTGGATAACGCGGATGCCTTAATTGAAATCCAAATAAGATTAAAGCATTGCGTAATGCTTTAGACGGAGTCGTTTTCAATCAATTTTTGTTTCTTTTGAATAAAGTGAAAAAAATCCCTTTTTGGTGTTACTTTCTAGACTTACTACGTAAGTAATAAAGACAAAGTATTGCAATCTACGGCGGAAATCGAAGTTTTTCCACAGAAAAGACTATTGTTATTGGGCCCTGATAAGGAATAACTGGATAAATCTTTCCTTATGTATGTTACTCTAACTCGTTGTGTAGTAAGAATCCATGTTTTGTAGAGACGTGACACTGAAAAACCAATCGACGGCAAAATGTCAGTTCGTCTGTCTGTGGTCAATAGCGTCCCGTAGATTTTCTCCTAAAATTTATATTCTTTGATCGATCGAAATGAACTCATGGACTCGCCAATTCGAAACGGTTATTTTGATTATGGGAGGCACTTTACATGAAGCCTCAAAATATTTTCAAACTTTTCTCTAAAATGTTTTCATTAAACTTTGTCCTTAAACCGTAAGAACTCTTAAACACAATGGCGCGGGCCTCATTTTCGTTGAAACCTAAATACTCTAATTACATTTCACAAAACCCTTCTTGGTGTACTCTTTTGATTTCTTAAAATATCTCTCATGTCCTGAAAGTTATTTTATCATTTAATATGTTTTTAAACAAGACGTTTCATTGTATTTCTAAAAGTGTTTTTTTCGAAATACATAATTTTCTGAGAGTATACAAGAACTTAAAATGACATTCAAACCAAATTTTCTCAGTAAAACAGGTAATTTTTTTCTGGAAAATCTTCGTATTGAAAAAGAGTTCTAGTCTCCACGATTATATAAAAAAATTGTGAAAAAAATATACATATTTTTTAATCAAGCACAATATAAAAAATATGTCGTATAAAAAAGAAAAGTATACCATAGCGTTAATTGAAATATTCTCTCAATATTTTTTCTTATAAAATTTTGTGAAAAGTTTGTAAATATTAAGGAAGATGTACATATTTATGTCTTCGTGCTTAAGATTCAGCAGGTGTCGGCGAAGAGATACATTACCTTGATAAGAATTTAGGATAAGTAATGATATTTTAAAAGAACAATTATATTGAAGAGACGAAATATATTAACATGGCTGCCATTGAAGATCAAGTTTCAGAGATTCAGTGCAGTGTTTTAAGTAGTTTAGGTGTGGAATATTGAATGAAATCTCATACTTATCCTCAGAATTTGCTACTTACGTAGTGTCTTTATTTTAAGTGCATTATTTGAAATGTTTTATAATTTAAATGAGTTCATATGGCGCTTTTGATTGCAAAAATAATATTGCAATGTACCTCATACTTACGTCAGCGTTTACATTTTCTTAAGACAAACCGCAAAGGGGAAAGTGCTTAATAAATGTATATAGTGACAGCTTCACAGAAAATGATGAAGATATATTTTGTGTTCATTTTATATCGTTTATAGCTAAACGTTTGTGATTAGGGAAGGAATATTCCGATTTAAATTATCAATGTCTACGCCAAATAAAATATCAAAGTTGTGGAATATGTCTTACCATCCATTAAAACTCAATAATGTAAGAAAATATCCCGAAGAACTTAGTAGAAAATTTTATAAAGAGATGAAGATAATTGGATTAACCTGTATAAAGAATTATAGTCAATTTTGAATGGTTTGTATTGAACAAACTTGAAAACCCCTTGGGCGTTTTGTGCTAGCCAGAGAATAAATCGATGTTCTTTCTATTAAAATATAACATTGGCTTGAATTCCATTAATATACATTAATATTAAAATTTAGAGTAAGCTAAATATACGTTTGGTATGCCTATCTTCAAGAACAATTTCATGAATCTTCAGTGACAGGGATGCAGATGTTTATTGAAAAGGATATTTTGTGTGAAATGCGACAGATGAAGCGAACTAAAGAATTTGGTAAGTCATAAAGTGTGTGTAAGCAGTGTGTAGTGTGTAAGCAGTGTAAAGCAGTGTGTAAAAAAAGTTTTCGCGTAAATTTTCTTTGAAATAAAGGCAATTTATTATATTTTTTTCTGGAAAACGATGCTCGTTTGCTATGTTCGCTTAAAATATTGGCGCAAGTTTCATTTTGGTTGAACTCTGAATATTCGAAAATTGCAAAAGTTAGAAATAATGCGAGAAAGCATGTGCTGTTGAAGCACCACTTGTTAAATATTGCAGCATAGGGGGTGGTATAGTCTGTGTTTTCGGGTATGAACTACGTTGTTCTTTCGTACCTTGAGTGTCTGCAGTTCCTTCTCCTGCTCTAACGTGACATTTGCGTCACCTATATATCTTTTGGTGGAGTTTTTCCCCGAGGTGTCTCCTCAAGCTGGGCGCAGAAAATCTCAAAGCTACCGTCTGGTCTCTCTACCATTTGGGGTAGGGTAGTACTTGTGTGTTTGTGCTAGGATGGAAGAACACAAGGAGAAGGAGAGATCGAATTCGGTCAATGACTCGCTTGTTATAGTATCAATCCTGCATTCTCCTGAAATGAATTGGAGAAACCACGGGACACTTCCGAATACACCAGCTTGACAATTCTCTTGGTGACAGTTATCCAATTCGCGCTCGAGTTGAAAAAGCACCCCCTCTGGCCCTCGAACCCCAGAACCTCCCTATCAGAGGCGCTGGTGCCTCAACAGTTGTTGCTCTGAGCCATCTCAGGCGGCCTGAGCGGGCCAGAAAGTGCGGGCGTAATAGCGAGTGGGCACACGGGCGGGATGGTTGGTGTATGGGGTAATGGTTGGGGCGAGTGAGACAGCAGGGCAATGGATGAAAGGGCGTATGGGACAGCGGTTGGGGCAGGTGGAGGCCAGTGAGCAGGACTGTATGTGGGATAGAGTGGGAAGGGCAGAGCGGGCGATATAGCGGATGGGACAACGGGCAGGATGGGAAGTGAGACAGTGTGAGGACAGCAGGTTGGGTAATGGGTGGGACAAGTGAAAGTGATTGTGGAGGTGGAGCAATTGGTAGTACAGCGTGTGGGACTGCAGGTGGACAGTGTATGGGAGAGAGCGGGTAGGGCACTGAGCTCGATGTAGCAGGTGGGACAGTAGGCGGGATGACAGGGCAGAAAGCGTGTGGGCAGCGCGTTGGACAACGGGTGGGACAGAGGGAAGTTCAGAAAGGGCGGGCGAACGGGGTGCTGGGCCAGAGCGGGGAGGGGGGCGTGGCCGGCGTTGCGGCAGCCGAGCGGCGGAAGGGCTTGCGGTCGGGGGTCGATAGCAAAGCGCTCTCTCCCCTCCTTCCTCCCGCCCCCGCCGCCGCCCACCGCTCCCGCGCGGCCCGGCCCGCCCCGGCCCGGCCCGGCCCGGCCCAGCCTAACTTACGCGCGGGCAAACAAGCCGACAGCCTGCGGCCCCGAAATCATGCACCTCCGACGCTTCTAAGCGGCGCGCCCAAACACTCGCCAGCCAAAGCTGCAAATGGATTCCGCGCTAAATAGCAGGCGGCTCCGCGCTTGTTTCTTCATACGTAACTCTATATCTTTCTCGGCGTTACAATGGCGAGTATCTAATACGAGTACATCCATTCACATTACGCTAGTGTTAATGTTCTCGAATAAGGCGGGATTTAGCGGTCATTTGAATGCGTCATTCATTATAATATCTACCTTACTGTAGAATCAAGATAATTCGCTAAACAAATAAACCCATCCAAGTATCGTAGATGGACAAACTAGCGGTTCTGGAATCCACTTGTAATCTAACTAACTAGCGTAAAACACGTTTAATTCTTGTTCATGGCGTGGAAGTTAATGATGAATTATCCTGTTCTTCAGATTCAGAACATTAAGTCCATCATTCATTTTTTCATATTTGCTTGGAGGGAACAAACATGAAGGCGAGAAATAGTGACTAAGAAGAAAGCGATTTAGTATTCGTTGAAGTTCCTTTGCGTTTCATGAAGTTTTTGTTGCACCTGATTCTCAAATAATCATAACGTTTATGCCAAAAAGCAAATGAAAAGCTCGAAATTCGAGAAACGAAAACTTCTCAATCATTATGAAAATTTCTGTTTTAATTTTTTTGTTTTTTTTTGTTTTACTTCCTGTATCATAGAATTGAAATCAACTCAGAAAAACGACCTCGAATTTTTGTGTGTAAACTCTGTGTTTAGAGTTCTTTTGCGTTATAACTTCGCACACACGTCAGGAACAAGTTTTATTAAAGATGTTCGAAAGATGGTTAAGAATGGCTGAGGCGAAGAAGAGATACAGTTTTGTATTTTTGCAAATTTATACCCGAAAATATGGATATCTGTGGTCTGAATGAATTCGTCATCTGTAAATGTCAGTTTTTAGAGGGTTTAGAGTTGCATCTTAGTAAATACGTCAGGAGTTCATTATAATCGTTATTGTAATAGTTGTGTGCCTTTCTGAGTATCAATAAAATATTTTAAATTTTGAGAGCAACCCCTGTGACATTTTCAAAATTTCTAGAATGGCAGCAATTGTTTTCCCAGAAAATATTTTGTTTAACATCAGGGAAGTAGAAATATAGAATAGTTTCTATTTTTATTAAAACCTTCGAAATTTTGAAAATTTCAAATATTTTTCGAACCTTTCCTACACATCCAATATTGAAGTTAGAGATTTGTTTCTAAATATGACATATATCACATTTTTAGATATTTAAATGACGACGTGTGCAATTTTTGAAAATATTTGTTGTTTTCGAATAATGTTGACGGAATCATGATGTCCCCCCTCACAAATGTAAACAATCTTAAAACAATCGTCAAACAATTTAAGTATGTTGGCTATGCTATTGGTTCACGTTAGAAAACACGGGAACGCAATGCATCCAGTATAGTTTCCGGTAGAGTGAAGAGGGGGTGAAACATCATCAGTATGTTTAGTACTCATTGCAATATACATTTTGTGAATTTTAAAACGGAGAAAAAGGTTTAGGCATGCAACACATTCCCACTAGTTTAAAAAAGTTGCAAGGGTAGAAAACATTCATTGAATAACATGAAATTGTCTTTAAAAATTGAATTTTCAAACACTACTCATTTCTCATCTTTTTCATACCATTTGGTACTTTATTATTTAAACTGTTCCAGTGTAAAACTGTTTAACCAACGAACAAACGTTTACGAGATATAAGCCACTGAACATTTTTGCTGGAAAGGGTTCAAATGGGGTTTAAATGAAGATGACGACAACCGGAGGACATCTACGCACCATACTGTGGTCTATTTGAGAATCACAACGCATGGGACAGCAGATGAAAGCGTGCGAAAATTTAATTACACAAAAAGTATACCTTTGACGGATACCAACTTTTAATCCCAAGCCCTTCATTTATTATTCATTTCATAACACTAAGATATTTCAATATGCATCTGGTTTTATAATTTGTAACGGATACAGCCACTCCTGCAAAGGCTCTTGGCTGGAGCTGGTAATCTATGCGTATGCTTCTGGTACGATGGCTGCATTGTGTTGTCTTGAGATTCTATTTCGTATTTCGTTTTCGGTTTCCGGGAATTCAAGGATTAAAGCCATTCCAAAAAAAACGCTACAGTGACAAAAGTTCATTTTCAAATCATTCTTGGGCAACGCAGGTGTGCATGTGCAACACAAACGTCACGGGGTTCTAACCTTCTTCAGCTCTGAAATGATTCATGAAATTGTTTGTGTTCTCGGCAGGAAAATAAATACTATATTTCTTCCCATGTCCTTATTAGCTATCATTTCATGTCTTTTTCAAAGTCATGTACACATGCTGTGATTGTCCATCCTTCCAATTTCTAGATATGTGAGCCGTGTTAGGCATTTGCCAAGGTTGAATGCTTTATGTCTAATTCTCTTCAAGAATCATGTAGCTTTTTAAGTACTTCGCTAGATGGTGATGATTGAGATGTAAAAATTTGTATTTTATTTAATGGGGAGTTCTTCAAATGAAATAGTGATAACATATTGTCATATATTGTATAGTCAGATTAGTGGAGTTGTTGGGTTGTATAGTGGTTTTGTTTGACATAGGTGATTACATAAATTGATACTGATGGGAAGTAAACTAACGGAGACACATATTGTAATTTATAAATTAGTGTGACGCCTCTGGCAAGAATTCTCTTGTAAAAATATTTTTTAGGGTTTTACTGAATTAATAAAAATAAAGTTTAAACATTTTTCAGTTTACACATTACAGTTCTCAGTTTGTCCAATGAAGAAATTATTATTTTCATGACCAGATTGATTGTAAGTCTTTTTTGATGATTCTTGGTCTTCATATTCTTCAATATCTTTAAAGGATTGAAATATTGGTATAAATATCCTAGAATATAATGACTGAATGCAGTTACTCGGACAATACTGTTTCACTTAATTTGTTACGCCGTTTTCCTTCGTTCCCCATTCAAGATTATGAAACTAATTTTTTAGAATAATTTATCAACTTAAAATAAAGTCCGCGTTTGGTGTACTTTTAATGTTCTCTTTTATGAGCTTTCTTCCGAACTGTAACAAATTCAAAATATTATATGGCAAAAAGCACTTTATCTCTTGTAAAAGCAATAATGTACTTTGTCACCATGAACACAGATTTGAGTTGATGTAAAATGTACTATGTAAATTGAAAATAATTGCATGAACAGATATTTAATGTTTTCGTCTTAAGAAAAAGGAATCATTAAGTTCAAGGAACAATAAAAAACATATTCTTCTACGTACTAAAAAAAAGTTAAGTGGATGTAATAACTATTGTAAACAAGCTGCTCAGATCTCTATCAACTCTTTTTGTAATCCTGAACTCGTGAATGCATCTTTCTTTGCCGTTTGGCATTGAAGTAAAAGATCTGTCCAATTATGCCAAGCAGAAACCAAAAACGTTTTAAGATTGGAAATTTCCATTGTTAAATTATGGTGCATTTTCCGAAACTAATTCAGAATCTCGAGGAGAATTCTGGAGGAGAATTCTCGCGGCCGGCTGCTCTGATGGCTAGTTTTCCGTTGTTTCCTCGACCAGGCGAATGCCGGAACAGAATCCTAACAAACGGGCCACGAGCCGCGCGCAATCGTTCCTTCCTCTTCCTTGGCCTGCGCTCACCCCTCACACTAACATAACTACTCTACCACACACGCCGTGTGACCAGTTGGGAGCTTAGTGCTTGCTCCAGCTGGAACGGTGGCAGATACATTGGTGGGAGATACCTAGATGGGGAAAGCCCCACAAGTCACGTTGGTCGGTCGGCGCCTGATCCTGCCATCCAGTGGGAAATATCACAGCCACCTCCCACGATGAGAACATACACTACACTTACGGGACTAATGACGCGCCCTGAATCACTAATCCGTCACAGAGTCCGTCCGTCCTGACGGTGGGAGCGCCTGTAGTGTTGGAGCGTGCTTCCGCGTCCGGCCACCGGGGGCGCCGGCGGTTTGAGTCGAAGACGCCGGGCGTGTGCCGCGCGCGGCGCCGCTGCCAGCGCCCTCGGTGGCAACGGCACGAGTTGAAACAGGCCCAACGCGGCGCGGACAGCCGCTCCCGATGTAACTCCGCGCCAATTACAGCTTTTTTTCCCGCTCCTTAATGAATTATGATTTTCC
>BOPP01000078.1:2549795-2559352 GCA_017312745.1 Gryllus bimaculatus | reverse complement strand
CGCCCTGCCCCGCCCAGCGCCGTGCTTCGCTTCTCTTCCGCCGAGTTGGCAGGCCCGTGGCCAAACAGAAAATTTAACGTTTCACTGATTGCTAAATTGTACGGGTTAATAAGAGCGGCCCATTAAGACGAGACAAAGAGCCAGAGAAGGCGTCTTCAGACAGGGGTGCCCCAAGGCGGGCTCTTTCAGCCTCGCCAGGCTCTTGACGTGCTTCATTCACGGACATTCTTCCATCGCGAATGAACTCTCCTGCAACGAGGAACATCTGCAGGCTGCGTGTACATGTAAAATAAGGTGAATTAAGAATTAATAAACCACGACAATACAAGTTTTAATATTTATTAAAACATCCCAAAGTCAAACTTCGGGTGCACTTTTCCCATCTTCTATAACATGAAAAAGGATATATAAGAAAATAATATCAAGATAGAAGGACAAAAATAACCGTAAGAAAATTGAGATGAAAATGACTTCATAAAAATTAGTTCCTACCAAGCAACGTAGTTGTACATAAACACATCAGCTAGGCGATGCTAAGAAGCCGCCATTTTATACAATGGGAGAAGAAAGTCTATAAAGGAGGAAGAGGGACTGGAAGTGTAGAAGAAACTAGTCAAGAAAAAATATTTAAAATGATAATGTTCATTTAGGATTAAAAAAATAGCATTTTTAAAAAGTTTTAAAATTTAAAAAATTTTCATAATGTTCTTTTTTACTTTTTTGCCAAGTGAACAAATGTGAAGACTTCTTTGAGGTCATAAGAGGGGTTACATATTAACAAATGATTAGCAAAGGAGAAATATCTAAAATTTGTTTCCTGCATCTAAGTAACAATTTTGATAGTATATAACTCTTGATTCACTAGTAAAAAAATCTGTGACTTAATTTGCGTTTTCAACAATAAACTATAATATTCTATTTCATTTTTAAATGACTTAACTGATTTACTCAAATAAAAACATATACAGAATATAATTCATCACTTTCAGACAATAAATGGTTTACCTATCATACAAACAATGCTCATTTAATGTAAATACTCTTCCCTCGACGGAGGATCCATGAACACAATATTCATATTGTTATCATTGACATTGCTGTTGATACTTAATTGTTGCACTGTTATTAAAACATATGTTTTTACTACTTTTAAATTTTTTTTTATTCAGTGTTTAAGAATTTAAAAATATAATCTTTTTAGATAAGGTAAAGGTACCGGTGATGGTCAGAAATCAGAATATTTTTGTAGTTTTGTTAAAACTCTTGCGCAACACTACTAAATTTGTTATGTGAAACTCAATAGGCATTCCTTTAACCTCTTTTCGAATACATTTCTCTCTTAAAAATGATCACCTTTCAATTTGTACTACTATTTTCATTACCAAACCTCGATTTTGATCTAGTTGTGGCAAATTTATTTTTTTGATGTAGTTGTTGTAATGGTAATGGTTAGATTCTTAGAAATGGCTCTCTATATTCTACCCTCTGAACGTGATTGAGGCACTTTAAGTCCAAAAAATTACATGATTGCTATGCCAATATTAATAAGATATTTTAATTTATTCTTTAAATATAAAAGAAAAGAAATGAAATGAATAATATTCATCCTTCTCCTCACCATTGAAAAGGATAAGTTCCTCTTTCTGCAAGTTAGAAACAAAAACAAGAAGGTTGCCTCCAGTTATTATTACGGCTCTTTCTCGCTACTGCTTATTCAATACTTTTTGTAATACTGTGAAAAACAGCGTTTTTTGACAGAAAAACTCTTATTGCCGGGCCCTGACAACCAAAAACTGGATAAATCATGTTCCTAGGTATAGTAAATTTCTTCCTCTAACACATTGTGTGATCTGAATCTATGTTTTATGGGTACTTGGTACCGAAAAATTGATTGACGGCAAAACAACCGTTCAGCCAATTTTCTACCAAATTAATATTTCTCGATCGATCTGAACTTGAGGTCCTGCGGGTATGAAACTAATATTTTGATTTTGGGGTGGTATTTTACATGAAGCCTCATTAACATTTTCAAAATTTTCTCAAAAAGGCGCTAAAACTTTAACTAGATTAAACTTTACTAAAGGAATAGGACATTTCATAAGTCTTTGCGTGCAGGACATTTCACATAAGTATTTTTGTGCAGTTGTTTGCTAATACCGATCCACCTTTAAACTTCTAGGTGTCCTGGCAATCACACACGTTTGCATGTTGGAAGTGGGTGACGCTTCAGCTTTCTTTCGTTTGTCCGTGGCGTCCTTAATTTCTGGGATACTTATTACGTCCTTCAATTGAAATATCCTGTATGCATGGTTTATCAGACCAACACCCGATACTAATGATTTTGAAAGTGATGGGAATAGCAGTATCACACGATCTGTACCCGTTGTGGCAGTGCTTCGGATTCGTGAAACCACGAAATGAAAGACCAACTAGTACAGAGGGCATCTGAAATATTCCTCTCAGTTAAATATCGATTTATTGAAGGCTACGAGCCTACATCAATAATACTAGAATTCTTGGAAACACGCATCTACAAAAGCGGTGTCTTTACTAAATTATTATTACAAATTTGGAAAGACGGAATTCTCGTTTAAAAGGGCGACGTACATATTATCTTCTTCCTCATATCGACTTTCTTAATAAAAATAGATAATGGTTTCTTCCGTCAAGGAATACAATTCTTTATATGTCATGGAATGGTAATTTTAATTTCAAACTTCATTCCTTCAACCTTATTGAGTCCTCAATATTTGTTTGTAGAGAAGCTGTTGAAACCGCTTATCATGTTTTATGTGAATGTACAAAATAAGGTGACTTTTGAACGAAATTTGAATCGAAAATAAAACTTTTGTATGGTCCCTAACACTTTATGATACAGTTTCAATTAAATATATCTTCCAAAATGTTCAAGAATATTGTCAACAAATCTCTTCACGAATAAAATTGTTTTAAATTATATCTTTAATATAATTTAATATTGTTTCAGTTACTATTTTATTTAATTATTCTTTTATTCAGTTATCCTTTCATTCAATTCTTTTATTTAGGTATTCAGTTCATTCTTCATCGTGACTTCAACTATTTGTTTCATTTATGTTCTGTTATATTAATATAACAGAACATACATAAAACAAATAATAATTATTAAGGAAAGTGATCAGGAAGAAATTATTACATTCTACTCCATTTGTCTAATTGTTCAAAAATGTTAAGAAAATAATATGATATATAAGTTGAAAGTCCTGCGAAATGCTTCAGCATGGATGCAAGGCAATTTGCAATTGGTAAAATACAACAAAAATAAATTAATTATTGAAGGATTTAAACTACTAGTTACGTAATTACCTTCCCACGTAACTACGTTCAGACTGTGACGTTTTACGTTAATTGATGCAGTTAACAGAACTATGTGTTGGAAAGAACGTACTGCACATATGACCAAATGGGTGAAGAGAAGTGCAGAAAAGAATCCAAAATATATGTGCCCTTTCCAACCCCAAAACCAAAATAATTTTTATCTTAACTTCCAGAAAGTGTAATATATTGCTAAATACTTGTAGTACTAGTTCATGAATAAATATGACCTTTTCCTTCACTTACTTTGCAATTTATTCTTTGTTTCGACGTTCTACCCCCTCCATCTGTGGTCTCCGGGAGCCGCAATGGCGTTGATGTGTGTCTGTTAAAAGCTTGGCAAGGCAGCGGCTTCGCGAGCCGAAAATAGCTCTGCTCAGGCGAATTTCGAGACTTCTGCGGTAGAACGGTTTGCGTATCGTGCTGTTATATACGTTTACAGGCTCAAAGCCGATCGAAGACCTGGTTTTTAAAGGTCGAAAAAATCCTTTGTACGCCTTCCTTCGGAGGGGAAGTAAAGCCGTCGGTCTCATGTTGTAGGTTTACTGTATCTTCTCATCTCAAAGAAGTCTCCGAGCTAAATTTAAATAGCCTATTTCGTGGCCGGAGTGGTACCTTCTTTCTTCGCTAGATGGTGAAAGGAGCGAAGCGAAATTTACGTGGTCAGACGGCAGAACAGTCTCGCCGTGTAAAATAATGCATTATTGAATTGAATTGAATTGATGTGTCCTGGCGGCCCTTTGATGATTGTCCCAGCCCATGGCGCTCGCGTTCGGCCGAAAAGGGGGACCGCGTCGGAGCGACTTCTTCCGGGCCACACGAGGCGGGCCACACGAGGCGGGCCACACGAGGCGGGCCACACGAGGCGGGCCACACGAAGCGGGCCACACGAGGCGGGCCACACGAGGCGGGCCACACGAGGCGGGCCACACGAAGTCTCCGAAACAGAAAAAATGTTGTTAATTGTAAATGTACAATACTTATAAAATTGGTTTTACATTATTATGTCGTAACATTTAAATTATGAATTTTATAATTTAATATTTGATCTCAATTATTTGAAATCAGGAAAGTGATTTGCAATTTTAAAAACATATTACTAAAACGTTTTAATCGCAATGTTTCGATAACTTATTTAGTCATCATCGTCAGGCATTTTGAGATAAATTCATCGAAAAAATTTTAATTATTTACAAGTTGTAGGGATTTTGATTACCCGAACGAAACGTTCGGTTTTCCATAGAATAATGTGATCTATTTTATACCATTCCAAGCAAAGAGTCATAAACACATGATTTTTTTCTTTAAATTCTACAACAGTGATTATGAAGAATGTGTTGAATTTAAAGAGTGCACCTTTTAATTATTTCTCTTCGGTCCTGCTTTCTCTTAGGGATGTTAACACATATTTCATTTATTAATTTGATAATTTCTTATGTACGTGTTTTAGCACTAATTTACTATTACACACAAATCAAATTTATTTCCATTATTACACATATATTTTCTTCACTATCGTGTGTCAGAACAATGCTATATTATTCTAGTAGCTAAAAATCTGCTATTGTTAAAAAGTATGACAACCATTCAATGATTTTCTAATAAAATTATTGAATTTTTTTATATTTATAAGTCTACTTAATGTTAGATTTTTATCAGGTTTACCGAAGTTAAGAGTTACATTATTACAAACAATTATTTCGATTTTAAAAATTGTACCACATGCAAAACGTACTGCACGTCATTTATTACAAGAAAATTAATAACTTAATAGTACGGTTATACTTTTACGGCGTGTTCCTATAACTACAATATTACAAATAGACAACTACAAATTTAACTTTTTTTAAATGAAATCTGTTCTAGAATGTTGGATATTTAAAGATCTAAATTAAAAAAAAAAGATTTCGGCATAGCTTGGCTTGAAATATAGGTTAATTTGGAATAATAATTTTCTCAACAATGACTCGAAATGTTTTCTTCAACTTTTTCTGGAATAGAGAAAACACGGTTATAAAACTGCCGCTCTCAGTTGACCTTCCGCAGTTTCGAAAATTGCAAACAATGAAAATCACGTAACTACAATGTTTTTTACAGATATATTTTACATATTGAAATGTGTTTTTAAAAATTAGATCTTTAAATGTGGTTATGTATTTTTTTTTTTTTTTTTGAAAATAGCGTAGTTTCGTGTTGTGATTTTTGTAATTCTTGAAATGAATTACTTTTTACGCTGTTCATGCGCTGCGGCTGGTAATGAATTTTACATGTGATGACTGGGATGTGTAAATACAGGCAAAAATTGCGATATTACAATTTTCTGTCACAATTGCTAATGCGAGAAAGCGCATGCACGAATGCACGAAAGTACGTACGTAGCACTACTATGTAATTTACTTCCTCGCACACATATGGAACAACATGCATAGATAGAGAAAGTTACGTAATACTCCACAAAAACGATTTGAAGACTTAAAAGAAAATAAAGTTTTGGGGTTGACTGATACTGAAAAAGCGTGTGTGTGTGTCTGAGTTTTTCAAAACATCCACCTGTGGAATTGCGGATAACACTAGCATCAAGTAGATATTCGTAGAATGTTTGGCAGAATTCAGCATTTCTCGTAAGACAACTCAAAATTCAGATACCGTTTATTATGGAAATCCGGTTAATGAGATTCTTCCTATTATTTATTTCTTATATTCGATAGTCATACGATATACATTTTGTGGGTATATTGCGTTAAAGTTATTTGCTGAATTCGCGCAGCTCTCGGGCAGCCAGTGCGCCGAAGTTCTTGTCGGCCGTCTTTCTTGTCGTTTCATTACCGCTCGCCTGCGCTGCGGCTGTCGCCATGTCGTGTCTCGTGAGAGCCTTCAAAGCGGCGCAGAAGATAGCGGAGCGGCGTTTTGTGTGAGGAAATGAGTTTCCCCGTCGCTGGAGGCGACGCGTCGCGAAGCACGGCTGCAGCATTGGCCGCCATGTAACGATTTTCCCGCGCCCGCGCCGCCGCAGCCGCCGACACTGCCCTCTGCCCGACGGCGCTCAAAGGCGGGTGTGGTGCGTGGGTTCCTCGCTAGATGGCAGAACGACCTCCGCGCCGAGTGCTGTGCGGCGGGCCGGCGGGCCGCGCAGGGTGCGGCGCGGCGGTGGTGGGGGCTGCTCTGCCGAGAGGGGCAGCCGTGCTGCGGAGGGGGTCGTGCGACGTGGAGGGGAGCGAACGCGCGGGGGGCGTGGCCGCGCCCGGCTCGGGTGGGGGGTAGGGGAGGTAGGGGGCGGGCGCCGCGGGCCCGGTCCGCGTGTCGAGACCCGGTGGCGTTCCCCAGGGTCCCCGGCGGTGTCCACCTGGGCGCGGCTCCCGGGCGGGGTAATTGCCGCCATTACGCCTCGTACGTAGGGAGGGGGAATCGTCGGGGACACGTGTGAAGCTTCCTGAAGTCCGCGCGCCCTCCGCACCCCACCTCCCTCCCCTTCACGAGGAGACACGCCCGGACGGTGGCGCCTCTGGCGGAGGAATTGCTGACTATCTGCGCAGCTGCAAGTTTCATTTTTGCTCATCAGCGCGTAGCAACTAAATTGTCGGATAGCGCAAATTACGTGAATTTCGGATCTCAGCGAATTTAAACTAAGATAATTGTGTTTGTATTTTGGATAGTCCTTTCAGCTGCTTTAGAGCACCGTATACTCACTCTTACCATTTGCTCAAGTACAAAAACATTACTGAACGAAGGAATGATTTTGAACTTTTTGCCACGCGTTCAGGGACCTAGCTAGGCCGGTGCAACCGGTTCGTGGAACCGGCTTCGCTGGGGTCAAGGTCCCCACCGAAGTGTTAATTTAAAAAATTGTCACAAAGTAAAATTTCTGTAACAACGGTGTTGTGTCAATCGAATATTTCAGCCAAAAAAATCCTTATTATTGCTGCAATTGCATGTGAGATATTTTAGAAAGGAAACAAAGAATACAAAACCTTCTCTTCTCCTTAAGAATGACTATATTAAGATTAATAAAGACCGGTTCTTTTTTAATTCAAGACTTTTTTTGTATATAACTGCGATTTTTTGGATCAAATAGTCATGAGAAGTTTAGTCATCTTCAGACCTCGTGTTTAAATAGAAACATTATTTATAATTTACAATATTGGATGATGCACAGAAATCTATTTAAATTTCTTTCTACTACTTATCAAAAGTGTTGTCTAGGCTATCCGGGACGAGTCGCGTCACTGTCAAGGTGGCTAACGCTTCGGCCAGAGTATTGTGGCCTTCTTCAGAGCGTACTGCTGGAGGAAGGGGAGTTGGCCGTGAAGTTCTGTTTCCATTGTGAAACGACTGCGGGGATGGATGCTGTTGAGGTGGGCTAGGAAGGTTTGTAGATTCTTGGGACCGTCGGGTCAGATGACAAAGGTGTCATCGACGTAGCGAAGCCAGTGCGTCGGTTTCAGAGGCGCGAAGAAGGCCACAGATAGCCTAGACAACATAAACTCCGGCCGAGGAAGCCTACGCCATCATACTTATCAAAAGTGATTAAAATGTAGAAATTTTTGTATAACATTTATTATATTTCAGTAGGTAGACAAAAGCCCACCTTTATTAGTATCGAAATGTACACATTTTAAAGCAAGAATACAAATATTTACAATATGTACAATTATTGAATCTGTGTGTGACGACTACTCGAGTCAGATAATCGCAGAAAATTTTCTTATAGACTGCACATTTTATTACTCTTCAAATATATTTCATAAAGTAAAATACTACACAAAAATTAATAATTTTTAAATAACTGTATATCATACGATTTAATAATTTAATATTGAGGAATAGATTGCATTAAGAAATAATTTTTTGAATGTCGACAGATTAGCATAGGCTTGAAAAAACTCAAAACGTTTGCAATTTTCGAAATTTTATTCGTTTTAATGATAATCAAGGCATACAAACAAACTCTGCTCTTTTCAAGCAAAATATTTAGGTACTTTTTCTTTTAAATTTTCCTCCCTAAACTATAGTATAGAACACGAAAGAAAACTACTGAATTCACCTCAACAATCCTCTCTTGAATTTTCGATTGTAAAACCCGTGTTTATTTTTCTTTGGAGTGTCAACTTCACACACGTGAGCATTAAGATCTATTAGTGCACTGCCTCATATGGTTAAGATTGGCATAGTAGATGATTTTGTACCTAAAAATTCAGTCTGTTTGTATGTTTGAACGTATGTATGTATGCATGTATGTATGTGTGTAGTATGCGTGTAGAACGTATGTGTGTATGGATGAATGGATATGTACGGATGGATATCGAATGTGTCACATTTAACAGCCATATAGGAAGTTTTTCAGGTTATACTTGGTGCATATGTCAGAAGTAAGATCTAGTTGTACCGTTCAGGAGATTATTAACATATTTTAATTTTGAGGTTTCATGAAACCACTATCATTTTCAAAATTTTCTGAAAAATGGCCACATCTTTTTTTAAATGTGTTGCTGGAATAGAAGAAAGTGGCTCCGAAAATATGGTATAAATCCAATTTTCATTAAATCTCTGAATGATTGAAAATTGCAAAAGTTCACATTTATTTTAGAATCTGTCTTACATCTCTAATATTAAAGTAAGATATGTCTGCTTGTCTTTTTCAATGTAATTTATCCCTAAATTTTAGATTTTAAAATTATATCGTCCACTTTTTCCATAAACGTTGTTGTGTTATAACAATAAGAGGAGGAAAAGTTTCGATATACCGCGCATTCCCACTAGTTTCATATTGTCAAGATTTCACTCAGAATTAGGAGAAAATTATTCACATTTTCCACTAACTGAACATCACATTAATGAAAGATATAATTTTGAAAAAATATATTTCATCTAGAAAAATTTAAATAATGCGATTGAAAAAGATAAAAAATACTTTTTCCGATTTTTTAATTTTCAGATTTTATTGAAAATTGAACCCGCACCATTTTTACAAGCGTTTTCAGAAAGATTAAAGAAAAAATGGAGATATTTTTGATACAATTTTGAAGATAACCTAGGTGTTTTGTGTAATGTACCAACAAAAATAAAATATTAATTTCAAATTCGTGATGCCATATAGTGCATCCAGATCCATCAGGGAATTTCCATTTTCGTGAAAATCCTATGAGCTTTTAGGTGAACAAATTGACAGACGAACATCCTGACATACGTTTTCAAAAATCACATTT
>BOPP01000078.1:2529795-2547295 GCA_017312745.1 Gryllus bimaculatus | reverse complement strand
GATTGCAATCATTTTTAAAACATTTAAAAAATATTGAAGCTTCATATAAAGTACCCCCTAAAATCAAAATATCTATTTCAAATTTGTAGGATCTCGAGCCTGCCCAGATCGATCGGACGATATCAATTTCGGAGAAAATCTTGGAGCGTTTTAGACGCTATATTGCTTATGATGTACATCCGTTGCATCAGATGTATTACCACGCTTTCATGTGGTAAGTGTTGAAGTATTGTATTTTAAAACTTCAGTTCGTAGTCTGAAACGTTAACGACAGATGCATTCAAGTGTAATCAGTTTGAGAGAAAAGTACGTTTAAGCGATTGCTGTGAACCAACGCCTGCTTAATTCCACATATTCTTGTGTATACATTCACATACATCATACGTGTATAATAAAAATGTGGGCAGGGCTGTCAGTGACTGAGCCATACCACCGAAGGGATTTGAGACCTAATGCCTGAAAAGGTATTAATGGTATTGTAAATATAGTTAATAAAAAAATTGGGAACTATTTATGTTCTACAGTTGCTCACGTATGAGCTTCCACGCAAACTCTTTTTATATTTCACAAGAGCCGGGCATCCGTCGCCTTCCTGCGCTAAAGAACTAGCTAAATTGTTTAGAAATTAGAAGCGCAGTTGTTGCCTGCAAAAATATTTGTCTTTTCTTTTGCTGCCGTACCTCCGTCGTCGACCCTGATTGTCGTCGCAGTAGTCTATGACTTCTGTAGAGTTTCAAAAACTGAATCCCGGCCGAGGAGATCGCCCAGTGCCCCGCAACCAAGAATGACAACAAACCATCGACGTTTTGAAAACATCGTCATTTTCGAGCAAAATATGGATATTACAACATCGATGTTATTTTTTGGATGTTTTCTTGAGATCGACATATATTTGTAGAAATCTAGATATTTAGCGGATCTTCTAATCTAAAAAGAACTCGACTTTGTGCAAAATTTAAAAAACAACAACATATTTTCGGCAGGAGGTGAAGGCTGTTTCAGGTGTAACGTCTCACATAATAGGTCTGTTTTGCGAATTCTTCAATTTACGATATGAGCCTGCAGTAAGATTAATATGGCATTGAAGCAGTTCAAAAATACCAACTGTTGAGAAGATTTACTAGAAGGAACGCGATCATCGAGAGTGATTAACATGAAAGTAAATCCGACCTGAAAATCTGAGTGATTCTTTCATTGCAAGCCGTTGGAAAACGGTACAGTTTTACTTTGCCTTTCAATACAAGAAGTGATACCAAGTTTTTGCTGGCACTATGTAAAGCACTGCTATCTCCCCCTCGGCCCTCCTCGGCCCCTTGAACGCCCGTACGACCGAAATGACCGCGATTACTTCGCCCCCGCTGCACCGCAGCGGTAATGGCAGGCGGGGCGGCCGCCGCGCGCCCATATTTCATAGGAAAAGGGCGTGCGGCACGATTTAGCGCGCACTTCCGTCGAAGAAAAGGAAAGCCCTCCCCCCTTTCCGCCCCCTCCGCCCCTCTCGCCTTCCTCCGCGGTGGGCACGACGCATCCCATCTTGCGCGCACAATGACAAAGTTGAGCCTCATGGGCCAGAAAACTTTAAAGTAATTGTTTCAAATCATTTCGTGTCGGCCCCCCCCGCCCGCCCGCGCCCCGCCGCCGCCGCCGCGCGTCGCGCGGCCCCCAAATTGCGCCATTACGCTCAATTTGGGCGCCGCGACGCCTCCGCTGCCACCGGGCACCGCCGGCCGCCGCCGTCGCCGCGCCGAGAAAAATGTCTTTCTCGACAGCGAAGACGTGGGTGGTGGAGACAGTGAGGACATGCTGGTGATAGTGGAGCAGTGGTGTGAAGGTGATGTGAAGGTTTGAAAGGTGATAGCGTAGGTTTTCGCGACCGGAGTCAGTAAATACTTGGCTGACCGGGATACCCCGCACTTACGCCAATCCGCGACCATCCCTCACGGCAAATGCGATTGGTAAGATGATAATTTGTTGGGTAAGATGATATCGGGGTAATTGTGGTCAACTGCTGACAGCGGCTGGTGGTGGATGGTTGTGGTCCTCGAGCAGTTTACGAAGACGATGATATCGATGATTGCACTGATGATGGCAGTGTACTGACAGTGGAAGTGACGGTACCGATTAGCAGCACGCGCGATAGCGCGGTAACATCGAAAACAATTCTCGAGGAGGTGAAGTTGAGGGGCGAAAGAGCTAGTGTGTGAGCAAGTATTACTGCTATGCGGTGACAGGGCGCGGTGCAGTGGTGGGTGTTGAGGTGGGATGGGGGTTCCCGGGGGAGGGGGCGGGCTGGCGGGCGGCTAGCGGGAGGTGCCTCCGCGATGTCGCTAATGGAATTGCTTTTTTGCGCAGTCGCAGCTCCGCCGGGACGTTTCTGAACGCGCTCTCTCGTCCCGGGGGACCCCCAGCCGTCACCACCGCCATCGCCACCGCCATCGCCACCGCCTCCTCCACCGCTAACCTCGTCAGCCTTCGGGCTGCCTCCAGAGCGCCTCACCGCACTGCAGTGTTGGCAGCCACTGCTTCGTATCTCTTCCGCTGCCATGTACAGCTCTGTGACCATGGCTCTCCACTTGATTCATTGATTACATTCGTCGTCAGTGATTTAGTTATGTGCAGATTAGTGCGTTGATGGGGGGGGAGGGTTTCTCTGCTGGATGCTGATATTAGACACAGACCTACACGTCCGTTTCGGATTTTCCCTTCCAGGTAGAATTTCTCCAAGCAGTTTATGACCCTAGACGAGAGAGGCTCCAAGTTCCCGACTGGATCCAAGACATTTGTGTTAGTGTAATGTATGACAGTGGAAGTGTAAAGAGAAAGGATAGGTCAAGAACAGGAAAAGAAAAATCGCGCGCGTTCCGTGACCTGTTAATGCATTGTTCCGTCGTTCTCCTGTAAATAACATATCGTCCTGACAGTAGTTGAATTCGAGCTAGGTACCTCCCGGATGCTGAATCAACGTCAGTGTTGTTGGTGGGCCAACATAGCCAGTTCAACAAATCTTTGCATCTCTTGTACGATGCTGAAGCTTCTTGCGTAGCTTCTGGCCGGTTCATGGCTAAAACGGAGCGAGCCATAATGGGTTTCTGAAATTGTCAAAGAGGTGCACAGGAAGTTCTTTCACTCAAAATTCTATGATTCTAATGTATTGAACAGTTCCTACTGTTCACACCACAGTTCTTCACGCGCTAATGTATAGTTGAGACACCTATTGTTTTTCTTGTAAAATTTCTTTGCAAATAAAACTGTTTCTTCATTTTGTATCTCATTTGTTTCCTTTGACTCTTCGCGTCCGGTAGTGATTCCATGTCCACGACATTGGCGCTCCCACCCGGGTCTCCCACTATCCCCACCTCCTCTTCCCCAGACCCAGCCTTCTCGCACCACTGACAGCCACCAGTGTTGGTGCTTCTGGACTCCCCTCACACCATTAAGGTCGGCAATGCCTGACGCTTTATGAGCACGAGACGTGTTGCATCAACCGTCGCCCGTTCCCGATTTACGCAGAGTTCTCTTTGCGTAGGCTTCGGCCGATCCGCGACTCCCCGGCGAATCTGGGCGCGTCCGTCAATGGTTCCCGATGGGTTTGATCAGATTGGAGGCCGCTTGGAAAACACCTGATACCGCTAGCCTGGCTCTATCGACGCGAATTGACAGAGCTGCATGTCAGTTAGGTTGCCCCGGGTTCGACCACTGATGGGACGCGCTATGGTGCCGTCTGCCGACCAGCTGCCGCTTGTCTGCCTCCCTGCCCGTCGGTCTGCCAGCTGCTTCCTCGTTACCACCGCTGCCAAACACCTCTGCCATTCCCGTCCTCAAAGAAACGGACCGAGCGTCGAGGTGGGTGACATATGTAAGGCCAGGGTATTTGTGAGTAAAATAATTTTACTATCATGAGTTTGATGCCTCATGTGTCTTTAAATGACTGGTCTCACCGAAGACACTGAAAGAGTCTAGTTTAGAATGTCTCACCCAGTCACAATCCGCTGCGGTACAAGTTCACACCACAATAACACGCGCTACCACACCACTTCGGGCATTGTCACAATATTATATGATACATTATTCGGAAATTGAGGAACATTATTCATCTGCATTTTTTGATGTAAAAATGCATTTTAATAAACAAATAATTATTTTTAATCATAGCGATGTTGGATCATGATATTCGAAATGCTTATTTAATACTGGCGGAATTCTCGCTCCTCGCAGCATTTGGTCGTCATGTGCTCTCCTCAACTCTCCTCCGCACGTTTCCGTACCACCCCCCCCAACGCCCCAGCCCACAAGCCCCTCCAATACGCCCTGCCCTACACGCCCTGCCCCGCACGCCCCGCACCACACGTCCCCGCTAACACGCCCCGCCTCACACGCCTCTGCCCTCCATGCCTGTCCACACTCTCCTGCAAACACCGCCCATTCCCACGCCCCTACCACACGCCCCTACCACACGCCCCTACCACACGCCCTACCACGCCCCTACCACACGCCCTACCACACGCCCCTACCACACGCCCCTACCCACCCCTTACCACATGCCCTACCCACGCCCCTACCACACGCCCCTTACCACACGCCCCTACCACCGCCCCTACCACCACGCCCCTACCACACGCCCCTACCCACGGCCACTACCACACGCCCCTACCACACGCCCCCTTACCACACGCCCCTACCACACGCCCCTTACCACACGCCCCTACCACATGCCCCTACCACATGCCCCTACCACATGCCCTTACCACATGCCCCTACCCACATGACCGCCCACACGCCGTTCCCACATGCCCCCGCCCTCACGCCCCGCCCACACACCCATCTCGTCTCCTTTGCTCCTCCCCCATGCCATCGCCTCTTTCTCCTCAGCTCTCCTCTACGCCCGCACAAACGCCCACGCGTGCACTCCGCCGCGCCGCCGCCCCGGCCGTCGCATGCCGAAAATAAAAAGAAATTCGATTTCCGCGAGCAACGCTGGCGCCTCCGTCCCCGGGCACGGGCGCGTATGTTTCATTTCAATTCAAATTTCCATCCCCGAGAAGGCGAACGTAAAAAACCAGCCGAGCTAGTAGGAGCGGCCGGCGTCGACGTCGCCGCGGATTCACTTCACGTGAATGCGGCAGGGGTCTGTTCGATAAGGCAGGCCAGCCGCGGCGAGGAGGTCTAGTAATAAATTTCTTGCTCGCGGGAGAGCGCCACGCGCCGGCGCCCGCGCCGAGCTGCGTCGCTTCGTTATCCCGCGCTTTAATGGCGCTCCGGAGTTGGAGTAAGTTCTATTTCCTGTGAAATTGATTGCGGCGTGCTCCGCCCCGCCCCGCCCCGCCCCGCCCCGCCCCGCCCCGCCCCCGCCCCCCCCGCCCCGCCCCCCGCCCCGCCCCGGCCCGCCAGCGACTCGGCGTGCGGAGATGCGCTCGACGACGGACAAAACAAATGCCCGGCGTGCTGCGTGTCTCCGGTCGCTCGTTAGTCGGTCAGCTGCGGGCCGCGGGGGGGGGGGCTGGGTCGGGGACGGCTCCCCCCCCCACGCGCGGGCGGGCCGTGTCCGCCTCGCTCCTATTCAGCAATCGGCACGGAGAAGCAGTTTGAGAAGGCGTGAAGTTGGCGGCGACAGGGCGGCGAACAGCGTCCGCCGCCTGCTCACCACCTCCCTCCCGTCTTGCCGCGCGCCATCCATCTCCCTTGCGGTGCGCCCCCCACCCCCCGCCGGTGGCTGGACCGGTCGAGGCCGACCAGCGGCGCGGTGAGCGCTCGAGACCGAGAAGGCGCGATTAGCGGCGGGCACTCACTGCATGACGAGGAAAATGAGCGCGAGGGCGGGGAAGGGGAAGGGGAGGAGACGAAAGGACGCGGGCGGAAGCTAACCTTACCTTCAATCAATAATTCTTACGACCTCAGTGCTCATTAGTGTACTGCGTATTATATCCTGGCAGGTGACTGTATTCCTTCCACGCTAGAACGTGAAATAGTATCTCCTCTCCTTGCATCTCCACCAGTAGGGCACCCCAGCAGCCGGGACTAGCTCTTCTCTTCTAACAGGTCTCCTGATGGTTTGGTAGGGTAATGCATGTAAGTGTGTGTGTGTGTGTGTGTGTGTGTGTGTGTGTAAGAGGAAGAAGATGGCACAGGGAAGATGAACGAAAGATTATGTGCGTTCTCTCCAGTTAGTGAGGGTATTGCTCCGGCATTCTCCTGGTAATGATCAAATAAACCCTTAAAAATCTACCAATCAGAGCCGCCAACTGCTAGAGTTGTTCTCCAGGAAGCAGCTGAATTCCAACTCTCTAGCTTCTGTTAAAAATCCGCAAGCGTTAGAACTCGACCTCTAGGCACTCCGGCCCGATCAAGCGGAAGCGTAGAAGGAGAACGAAACCGCAAGTGCTTCGTCTGTGGGAGCAGCTCCAAAAAGCTCGCAGCGACGGCAGAGATGGCGCGGAAACTAGAAAAAAATAAATCGCGAAAGATCGCGAGATATCGTAAAGACGAAGAGAAAGGGCGTTAGAAATTTTGGAGATGTAGGTATAGAAGACGAAGATCAGGAAGTCTGAAACGAACTCGGTTGAAATGATGAAAGGATGAGGGCGCAGGAATGCAATAAGGGCCATCTTGAGATTGAGGGGAAACATTTGAAAAGAAAACGAAGCACTACGTAACGATCATAACGAGAACTTTGAAGAACGCTGCCAATGAAAGTGACAATTTGAAGTTGAATGTGAGGTGAAAATGAAAGCAAACGGAACCCTAATCACTACGTGGAGGGCAGTACACCTGAAGAAGCATCACCCCTGCTGAGCAATGAAAATAATGGAAATGGAGAAGGAATGAAAATAATGGAATGAAAGAGATTTTTATTTCATAATGCTTGCAGAACGGAGGGCAAGCCCCCGGTTAATTGTGAAAAGGATGCTATGGTTAATCATAAAAGAAAAACACGTCGTACATTTAAAATTGAAATTGTAAATGTATTCAATGAAAGAATTATGGAAGAATTATTCCATTTATTGAATTTACACTTGACTCTTCTGAATTTTGAGTTACGACCTCGTCAAAAAAATCTTAACTAAACCTTCTAAATAAAACCTTCGAAGTGAGAATGCAAAACCTGTATTTGGAAATAGTGAAAACAAAATTCGGGTAGTATGGTATACAGCAATAACAACAGCAATTGTAAATGTGGAGGAGTGGAAATAATATAGGAAATATTGCAACAAAGATCAGTTAGCTAATTTTGATTGTTTTACTTTATAATATCCCTTAGTAACTATTACCTTTAATCATTTGGATCACAAGTAAACAATTTACAGTATATTTTATAGTATTTTATGAATAAAAATCATGTTATTGCTCTCTTTTTCTGAATACATCATTGATGATTGAAGCTAAAGGTGTTCCATTTCCCTAATTGTGTAGAATCACATCCTAAAAGTTTCCAACTGACTTTCCATTAACAAGATGAAAGCATCAATGTTTCGCAATCTATCAAATATTGATGAATACATTGATATTACGTTCCCATATAAATTGAATGGCTGTTCATGAATACGTACCTTTTCAGGCCAGACTATTCAGCTGAACACTTTAGAAAATTATTGAAGCTAATTTTGCCGAAGGGTTTCATAAAATTTTGAGGAGACTTTGATATCAATGACCGCTGTCTATGTAATAATACAATAACAACCTGAATAAATCATGTTAAATCATTATTTGCTGTTTATATTGAAATATATTGTGAAAATTACATTATCTTTAAATCTGTTAGAAAACGTTTTTCGCAGTTCCAACACTTTGCCACGATGTTGCAATTCACCTGCACTTCACCAAGGGCAATGTATTGCTATGTTTGTTGCCAAGTCATGAGATAACGTCTTTGAAGCTTAGTATATTATTAACGCGTTAGTTTTGGAAAAGAGCTTAGAGCTAATAATAGCCGGTAATTGGAAATCTTTCCTATATCTTGCGGACTGCAATAACCTTACCCAGCTTCCACAATTCAGGTTATAATATGTCAGAACATAGCAATAATACACGTATCTAAATTAGATAAAAATTGATCACTGACAGTTCCCAAGAAAGACGTAAGGTATAAAGTCAGCACAAGCTCCTCTGTTGACATTCAGCTTACTAATCCTCTCAAAAACACCAGACATCACGGTAACACAATTCGATAACATAGAACGGGGTCGCCATGACAGTTATATAGAAGGGTCAGGGTCCGAGTACTGTAACGCGAAATACCCGGCAAGCCATCGAGTAACATCCTTGTAGTTGCACTGCGAATCTTAACCATGAAAGATGGATTAGAACCTGATGATTTTAGGTCAGATAATTAACATTTTTTCAGAAGATATAATAGTTTCCAATATAATTTTTCTATTCCTGAAACGTACAGTGAATAATATGTGATGTACAATGTTTTTGCATAGTATATTATTAAGCAATGAAGTAATGATTTTATTAATACACGAATGTGAAGCGATATTACGATATAAGCGAGGAACAAGCTAAGATCGTGAACTTCGTACGACTGCATCAAGTACTTATTCTAAGACTATTGATATCTTGTACAAGTTCAGCTTTTTCAGCGAATGGTGACATTGCCGCTGGCATGCAGGGTTCGACCAAAGCCACTTAGGGGACAGTCACCCAGAAGGCATCGATTAAGCATAAGCCCAGTGGGACTTCAGAGAAACAGCACACGAGTTGTTTGGATAAAGTTTATCAAATAAATAACATAGAAGTTCAGTATCTGTTCTTATCTTTTATCAGTTATATAATTGATAACAATCCCCATAGAGACCTTCAGAATTATGATTTTCTTGTGAGTTTTGGAAACAGGAGAACAGAGGCATGCGCGTACTATTGCTACCACATCACGGTTTGTCTCGGCCCAATAATATACACAATCCAATGAAACACTCAATAGGAGGATGAATAATGATTTATTACTACTCAACTGAATATTTCTCTGTAATTGGTCAAATACCTGTAGTGATTATCGTTACGCAACGAATTCCAGACGTCTGTTAAGAGAATTATACAAGGGGGTGGAAAAACAAATGCATTATTATTATTATTATTATTATTATTATTATTATTAAAATATCGTGGTAAAATATGAGTAAAAGAAATTCTGAAGAAATTGTAATCTGTAGTAATGTGAATTATTCTGGTAACGTATACTAGATTCATTTTGTGAAGTGAGCTTTAATTAGTTCTTCCCATAATATTAAAAGTATTAAACATCTTTCTCTCATATTTATTTTCAATTAAAAAACTAGTGCGTGATTTTTTTTCGGAAAGGACTAAATTCTATATTTGAGAGATAAAAGTTCTTAATTCTTATGACTTGGAAACTTGAATTAACCTCTGGTCTCCTTTTCTTACAAAACAGCAATTGGTTGGAATATATAAATATGTGTGGGTATTTCTGCAAAGACGTTTATATCCTTTAATACGGTTATTCAAATGATGACAATTAAAGATTTCCAATCATAAGGATGATGTTTCTCTACAGTGAAAAGTTGATAAACTATTTGCTGCTCTTAGTCATTCCAATAAAGACAAGTACTATTTTTGAAAAAAACTGGATTAATGTATTTAGTTCATGAGAATCGCAAAGTGTTTTAGTTGCAAGTGAGCATCTGTCGATTGTCTTTCATCATTTGGACCAGACGAATATGCAAATATTGTCCTTTCTTTGTTGTTAAGGGTTAAAGAAGAGCCAGTTATAACTAGTTTATTAGTTGCACTACTATCTAGACAGAAAAAATAAAGTAAAAGATTGGAAATATGATTGATTTCTGTCTCAATTTCGAATTAAAAACGGCTTACTAACGAATACAATAACGAACAATATCCACATCGTATGATTTAAATTTACAGAAGACATTTGGGAATTAAAATGTCAAAATATGTAGGAAAAATTTTCCCAAGGACGTCAAACTCCAAATGAAAAATATTAAAAGAACAAAAACACTACAAAATAAAAATTCTTTGAAAAGCATTCAACTACATTTTGTGCTAAGAGCTAGGTAGAATATTCATCACCTGCAGTTACGTATGCCACCACGTACTGGCGCTGTCATCTGGGATGAAGCTCCTCTGCGTGTAACGCCAATCAATTTTAACCTTCAGTCGTTTCGATGGAATATTTGCTTTCTTTGTTGCGAAATTAAAGATAGAAATACGAATCAACTAATTTCACGTGGAAAAATTCAACCACCCTCAGTTCGTCGGTTTTATGAATAAATATTTCGTTCAATATTTTGCAGAGAAAAGTAATCTTCGTATCTGCAGAGAAGTTTAATTGACGATGTCTCTTAGAATTATTATTTTGAGTGGTAAAAGACTTATTCCAGGAAATAATTTGTCGTGTATTACCTAGGCTATCCTGGACGAGTCTTGTCTCTGTCATGGTGGCTAACGGTTCGCACATAACGTAGCGTAACACATGTGGCCTGCCTCACCGGGTATTGCTTCGGTCAACATATTGTGGTGTTCCTCAGACGTTGTAATCTGTTGGCAGACACGTCAGCCACCACAGAGACGCAGCAGGTCCCGGATAGCCTAGAACCCCGGCCACGAAAGGCTACGCAAAAAAGACTTAGTCATTCAATTCATTCATCATTTAGAAGCAAATTTGTTTTTATTTAATTTCGAAAAAAATATGTCGTACTAACATACATGCAACACAGTAATTAGAAATAAAACAAACATTATTCCGAAAACTCCATTCCACCTTTGTGACAGAAAGTAACGCTTGTTTGAAATACCTACAAGGGAGATCTTCGAGTATAAAAAGCCAAGCACATCTCTCGCCCAAGCGGCGACACCGGGCGCTGACCGCAGCGAGACCAACAAAAACGCACCTAATTAATACGGCGAGCGCAGCAACATCGTTAATTTCACTTTCGCTGTTTAACATTGTAAATAGCGAGCGGGCGGGCGGGCGGGCGGGCGAGGGCCACACATGTTCTCGGCGCATACAAATTGGGCGCGCGATACCATCGCGGGCAGCTGCGGCCGCGTCCGAGGCGGCGCCGCCACAGGCAGCTGCCCTCGACTGCCCGCCGCCCACCGCCCCGCCCGCGCTGTCAGGGCGACGCGTTTCCGATCGCCCGCGGCGCCTCCGCCCTCGCCATCGCCCTTCCGCCTGCGCGGCCCAACGGCCCCGTGGCCCGAGGATGCATGCGCAGGACCGAGGCCCCAACGTTTTCTATTTCGCTCTTTGCTCTACAGGGCTACGTTTCTCAGAGCAAGCCCTCGTGGCTTCCGTGTAATCTTTCTACTTTTATTTTAGTTACTGGCGAAGGAAAAATTCTCAGACGTTATAAATGTAGATCCTAAAATTATATTACGTCAATACATTTGAAGGGATTTTAAGGTGCTATTAACACTTTTTTAAAGAAATAATAATTTTTTAACTTAAAGAGGTGACTTTAATGGAAATTAATTATAAAATTTGTATGTACTTGAATTTGTATGTAGCCATTAATGGCAATCCCATAAAGAGCAATTGGTCTCGGCGCCGTTAGATCCCGGGTTGCCTAGTCGTTCACCCAACCAGGAACTCGCAATGTCTCGAGTTTGCTTAATCTTCGAGATATCACGGAGTTAATGAATTCGACTAGCAACGCCAGTTTCACGATCGTGGCCTTTCATTGGAATCATCCCAGTATTCGCCTGGATGACCGAGGGAAACCACGAAAACCCCGGACAGGATGGCCGGCACGAATATTGAACCCTAGCCTCCCGAATACAAAGGTAGCGCGCTTTGCACTGAGGCACTTCGCTCGGTAAGAATAAACTACAATAATACAAAATACATTAATATGAGACATATGCATTCTTGTGGTTTCCCTGATCCTTGCATCCTGGGGTTAACGCGAGACGACGCGACGCGCCTTGACCCATTGGTTTCAAGGGCCAACGCTTACCTCTCAGGCCTCCATTTTTACTTTCTCGCTCTTACTTTGCAAGAAGAGAAAGGGTTGTAAACGTGCGACGGAAAACGGAAAATTTGTAACAGAAAAATTATTATCCGAGACTTGTTAACGAAGAAGTGGATAAATATTATTCCTGTAAGAAGTAAATTACGTCCTTCGTTCGTTTCCATTTTTCTTGGCCCTTGATGCCGAAAAATCGTTTGACAGCAAAACGCCTACCTTTCTCACCGTCTGTCTGTGGTTTACGTTAATGCGGAAACCGTTCAGCCGATTTTCTCAAAAAATTATATTCCTCGATCCATTTAAAGGAACTGGATGCTCCCTAATTTGGAAATGTGTATTTTGATTTTTGGTATATTTTACATGAAGCCTCCACAATAATTTCAAAATTTTCTCAATTTTCTTTATTAAAATTTATCCTCGAATACCGCATAGAACGTTAAAAAGAGTATGCTGCAGATATCATATCGTTGAATATCTGATTTTTCGAAAATTGCAAAAGTTAAAATTTTTTTGGCGTCTGCCTCAAATTCAAATACTCAATATTCAAGGTATTTTTTTCCTTGACTGAAATGTTTTATAAAGACAACTTAAAATAAGGTCATATACAATTTTTCAAATACAAGAGTGATTATCACGGCTTTTTGTGAACAATATAGGCAAGTTTTGAAAATTTTCAAATTATTATTTCCTCAAAAATGGCTCCAAATTTTTTCACATCAGAATTTTTCAAAAATATTATTAGTGTCATTTTTTTACTACTTTGTACTATTCCAGAATCAAAATTTTAATATATTGGAGACCTTACGGAGACTTTTTAAAAGTTTGAAACGGATTTTTTCATTTTTGAAGATACTTTAAACCTCTACTTTAAACCTCTTACTTTAAACCTCTAATTTTCAAAATGTTTTCCAAATTGTTTCAAATTTTTTGAAAAAACTTTGTCCTCAGTGTAAAAAAAAACTTTAAAATGTCACATTTCTTATTATTTGAAATTTCTGAAGTTTCGAATATTGCAAAAGTTAGAAATATTGCAAGAAAATATGTAGCAGCATTAGTGAACTTTCCGCTAATTAAATAAATTACAGCTTACCTCTAAAGTAACTAATCGTCTTTATTCCAGAATGGAACCTGTCTCAAAATTTTAAATGAAAAATAATCTGATTGAGAAAACAAACAACAAAATGAAGGAAAGTCCCAGAAAATTTTAAGCATTTCCAGCATTCAGTTGAATTTTCTCATTTTATAAATTGACCAAAAATAAGGGAAATTTCTCCTGTAAAATTATCATTTTTCGGCTTTGAGTATACCTAACGCTACATTTGAATTGTTCTTTAATATCGCAAATCAAACCAATTCGAAGTTTGCGAAGCAATTAGGAGACACGGAGGAGAGGCAAGGGCTGCTACCGGTTATCCATCGTCACAGCTATTCGGAACGACATATGTACTCCTTGAAGGCATTTAGAATTTGCAAAGAGCAGGCAACGCTGCAAATTACATCAGAGGGATTCAGGAGTTTCTTCAAAATCATCAGACCCACGCGCATCACTTTCAAAGACTCTTTCCATAAACTGAAACATTTTATTCAATTCTTGTGTTTCCTTTTCATTCGCCTGTGAAGGCGCTGCAGTCGTTAACCTAGCCGTACCACGCAGTGTTCCGAGTGAAAAAAGGAGGACGCAAGCGAGTAAAATTCAAAATTCTTGAATGCGCCAAACTCACATGACACTCACAAACATATTTAGCGTGTGCCTTGTGATGTTAATGCCATCCTCATCTTGTCACAAATTGTATCAGCAACCGCTAATGACGGAAACGTATTCCTCATTATCTCTGTCAAATTTATTTTCCAGATTTGGATTTGAGTGTTTTTGAAGTACAAAAGGATTAAAGGGCCCCGAAGTATTCCACTTTTGTGCTGATTTCGGAATTTTTAATAACGCTCTGAATGTGCAAATTTTACACTGTTTAATAAACACTTGGAGTAACATTGAACACAACTCCTTTGCCCACTGGCCAGCGTTCGACTGAACCATGCTTTCGAATCGCAATGAAATTTGCACGACAACCCTCAAACGTGTGAGGAATTTGTCATGAATAAAGACTTTCATTGCTACACGCCCAATCATCTCTGTATGTGAACGTTCGTTGTACCCGACCTTCATCGAACACAAAACGCCTTTCACCAACTCTCCAACCTCTCTAAGCTGGCACTGCCGTAATCGGTAATCAAATATGCCACCATTTAGAACCATTTAAGTGCTAATTAATTACAAAACATTAATTTAATTCCTCTTCAAATTTTGCAGAAATTAATGGGGATTTGTCTTAAGTTTAAGTTGATACCATCACAATCCGACGTGATTAAGGCCCTTAATGACAAATGACGCTGTTATCAATTGTTTTATAACATATAATCTTGAAGTGAACCTGTCATAAAATCTGAACAATGACTCATCTATTAGGTTATCTTGTTCTGGGAAACAATCGTTTTTAAACAAAAACATTGCATCTATAATGATTCACATTTGTTGTCATTTTACGTCAATGTCTATAAATAATATTAACGTTAATTTAGGTTACCTCAATTAGCTTACATGCCTCACCTCGAAATTGGATTTTCATTTGTTCTTTTACAAATGGCAGTGTATTAATTATGAAATATTTTTAAAAGACATGAAAGTGCAGTACCTAAATTTTTTCCCTCGTTGTTGTAGCTAATCCCTAAAATCTAGAAGTCTTAAATTTTGGCAAATAACCACCAATTATTATTATATCAATCAAATAAAGAAATATGAAACCTACCGTTCAATAGACTGAAATTTTGTCTGGAGTGACGCGATAACGTCCCAGCAGAAAGGATCGCAAGCCTACCCAAATTCTTCAAAATATGTATGATTTTAACTTGCCTCAAAAACTGAAAAAACAACACAACATTTCAGAAAATGATTGTAATGAGTAACATTATTTCTAAACGTATATAAAAATTTCATTGAATGATTTAATAATTTGCTGTGGAGTCCGTCGTTATCCCCTGTCCTTTCTTTTGTTGTATGATTAGTGATTCCGGGCACTTCAAATTCTATGACCTTTATCCCGAAAGTGTAGTGATTTTTCCCCTCGAGAGGGGGTGGTAATCTTCCCCCACTGGATGGTGAGATCCGGCACCGACCTACGACGGCTTGAGGGGATTTCCCCAACTAGATATCTCTCACCACTGTTGCACCGGCCCGGGCGGGAGAAGCTCTAAGCTCCCGACCGGTCTCCCGACAAGCGTGATAGTGCAGTGCAAGTGAGAGTAAGTTCGTGAAAGTAGGTGCGTGTATGTAAGGAAGGGGAAGGAGAGATAGAGCGCGTTCCGTGGCCCGTTTGTTAGGGTACTGCTCCGGCATCTGACAGAAGTAGGGACAACTACCTATCAGAGCAGCCGGCCGCTAGAATTCTCCTCCAGGCAACGAACGCGTTCGATCTAGCTGCTTAGCTACTGTAGAAAATCGTGCCACCGTCGCGAGTGAACTCTAGGACCTGCCCGTCAGAGGCACTGCAGTAACATCAGTAGATGCCCTGAGCCACCGCAACCGATCCCTGTCGTTTGTGTTCTCCGGGTGAAGGAGTGTGGGGTTGGGGTGGGGATGGGGGCACTGACTGTACTGAACACGTGTCAGTGTGTTCGTCGGGATTAGAGCAGCGCAGATGTCGCCAGGGGTGTTATCGCCCAACGGCCTCCTGTTGCAGGTGCGGTGCCGGCAGCGGAGGGCGAAAGGCAAGACTGTCTTGGTGCTGCCCCTCGAGTTCGCCTTGGCCTCACGTAAGTGGAGGGAACTCGAGAACAGATTGAGTTTCTCGCTTTTGTATTCAATTCTTAAAGTGTGACCCCAATCCGGATTGTCAGGGACTCAAGGACACATACATTTCTCAGTTTTTTTGTTTTATTAACACATTAATTAATTATTCTTTCAGCATATATGAAAGTAGAGAATCAGAGGGATTAAATTGAATTTAATTAATTTATCTTTAAATTATTACCACCCCAAATTATTTGCTCATCCTTGGTTTCCATGAGTGTTATTTCAAATGTGAATTCGTTTTATTTTCAGATTCGAAGGAGCTGGACAAGTGAAAATCAAAATAGTTGCGCTGACGCTGAAAGCAGACATACCATGTCGGTTACATCAACTCAGGAACAAAAAGCAAAACTGTGATAAAGTGAACAAAAACGTGTTTGTACAAGTTTTATTTTACATTTTAGATATTATGTTTTTGCGAATCGGAAATTTCTTTTATACACGATGTCTTCTTTGGTACCTGGTATATATAGTTTAGGAAATATTAATAAGAAAATATTGTAACACCACAATTATGTATTCTTAGAAATTATTTTATTATAATTAAAAAATGAACTATGTGCTTAATTTCCCCGTTCATTTGTTGCTACAAAAGGTATCAACAGAAAATGAGTAAACCCACAAATTTCAAACTGCATATTTCATTTATATTGAGAGTTACGTGCATGTTAGGTGTGTGATTGAGCATATTTGAATTCGTATTTTACAACTTGTTTGTGAATATCTTTTATTTAATGATTGTAAATTCCACTGTGAGGATCGTTATTTCAACCAAAGTTTTACAGTGCACTATTTTACGGAGTGGTTGTGCGGTAAATAAAAATAATATATGTTGTCAAACGGCAATAACGTTATCTACTAAAGACATTACTTATAAGTAAGTGTATATTGTTAAGATTATCTATTACAAAATAAAAATCATATAGAATTTCTCTTTTTCCATGGGTGAGTTAAGAGAGTTAATACGGTTTAAATGATCTTTTTCGCAGCCATTTTCTAGATACCATAGTTCTATCACAATTTTATTCACTTTAGGAGTTATTTGAATTTATAAATTATTTATATTTATATATCAATTATATGTATGTAACTGAGATATTTCTATTCACTATCTTCCTCAATCACATCACTGACATCCTCTGGTACAGCACGTGGGTTAGACGGTGATTTTACATGTTGGCAAAGGAAAATTTCAAATATTTTTGTACGGGAAGCCAGATATCCATGTTATACATTCACATAACGTGCATTCAATTGTGAACTACTATCTCGTTGCCATTGAGAACCCTGATACGCAAAGCATCCAGAACATTTGCTTACGTCAACGTTTTCGTGAGATGTGTTCGTTTCGCTGAAAGGAGCGATGATTTTCCTCGGCGCACTTGAGTAATGACGAAGGAGCCCCGATTTCACAAATGGCGGCGCCGCGCCAGGGGACGTCGACGCTCGCTGCGTGACGAGGCGCATTTCGACGCCGTGACGCCGCGTCGCGTGTCACGCGCAGACGCTCTTCCCAAAGGGCTCCGAACGAACCGGCCCCGCCCTTCCTCCGCCCTTCCCGCCCACTCGCAACAGACCCACCTCACTTCCCGCCCCATCCCTTACCCTCCCCTTTCACCTCACCCCTGACTCTGTGTCGACTGCCTCGTCTCCCTTCTCCATCCCTTGCCATGCCTAATCCCCGCCATTCACTCCTTCCCCCACTCCATTC
>BOPP01000078.1:2513001-2529386 GCA_017312745.1 Gryllus bimaculatus | reverse complement strand
TATCCCTGCCACTCCCCTCCCCCGCCTATTCCTTGTCCCTCTCGTCCCGCCCTTTTCTCCCCCACGTCCACCCTCTCCCCACCGCTCTTCCTCTCGCTCCACCTCTGCCCTCGACTCGTCACCCGCTTCCTTTCCCTGCCCCTCACCCACCGAATCCCGCACCCGCTCCATCTCCACACTCCACCCCTGAGCACTTATCACCCGTCCTCGAACCTTCCCCGCCACCCATCCCTCCCCATCCCTTCCCCTTCCCGCCCGACGCCCCCGCCATCCCGGGAGCGATGGGAAAAGACAAGAAGCGCTGCTAGGCGGGAGGCCAAAACCGAGTGGGATGGCAGAGGGGCAGGAAGAAGCGGCGACCTCTTCCCTCACTGCCACCTGCACTCGCAGATTCATTGATGGATTATTTGGTGTGTCCGCAGGCCTCAACTATTTTCGTCGTTTGTACCGTGCGTGTAGATCATGTTAGAGCCCGGAGATGACGGTGCTCCATCCGCCTTCGAACGTAATACCTAAAAGTCGACTTGCGGATTTTTTCCCCAAAAGATTCTTCTGCCAGCGGGGCACCTTCTTAGTCATCTTACTTTTGTGAATGTGTGTGTGGAACGGAAGATGGGGCAAAAATGAGGAAGGAAGAATCGGTGTGCGTTCGTGAAGGTTTTCGTCAGCTATTGACTGGAGAAACCACAGAAAAGTACCTCTCAGAGCAGCCGACCGCTAGAATGCTCCCTCAGACAGCGTCTGAATTCGACCTAGCTATCCAGATAGAGTTTTAATCTGGCACTGTTGGTACTAAAGTCCAAGATTCTTTTGGACGCAGACGTTGCGGGGGCGCTAGCGATTTCACTGCGTCATCTAAGACGGTACCCCCTTGAGTTCGTTCCCTTTCCTTCTCAAACACTTTCAAATGCTCTGATCACCCAGGAATTGGAAGATACTTAAAGGAACGATATAGTGTAACTTGCAAACTCTCCAACATTCGACGTTCATTAAGCTTGTCCTTACAGGAAGCTGAAGTACGCCGGAAGATCTATTGAGTCCATTCAGATGCTTGTTCTTTTCGGGAGCCGTGAATCTAGTTGGATGTTTTTTAGAAAGGAAGAAAAGTTCATAATCCAACATCAGTCTCAAAAGACGTGGTGACAATGAAAGGGAGTACAATACGAAAAGAGGGAAGAAAGAGCAGATAAGAATGTTTAGGACTCCAGCGCAATAAGCTGCCAACAGGAACCGAGGAGCAGTGCAGAACTTGCATCTCGTGTCTCACCCTTCCTCTCCCAAAGCTTCGTTCTCGCCCCAAACCAAGAGGAGCTCCCAAACGAGGCGGTGTAGACCATCCGAGGGGCCATGGAATTTTGAAGAGTGTTAAATGATGATTAAGGGGTCGATTAGGGGTCAATAACCGAATATGAACCAGCACCTTATCATGGTGATTAAGATCCCATTAATTATAATTTAATTATTTTTCTGGCATAAATCAACCAAACTTATGATAATAAATTACAAATTCGCGTCTGCCCTTAGTATTCAAGAGGAATTCATTCTTAAGGATAAATTCCTTTTTCAGACTTAGGAATTAGTATGCTTAGGAAATTAGTGCAATTAAAACTCTACATTAACAATAATACTCTATCGCGCAATAAAGTATTCTCTACAATACGCTCGGGAGACATGTAATGGCCAGTTCTTAAAAAAGCACTGAACAATTTGTATCCATTGCATTTCAGTGAAGATTCTCAAAAGTGAAAAGGTCTTTGACTATTGAAAAATCTAAATATTAACGAGAATATCGGTATACTAAATTGTTTCTTATGTGGAATTCATTGTGTTATGTTTATGGTTGATATATAGAGTGAACACGTAAGGGGGTCGATGAAGCAAAAATTAATTTAAAAGATGTCAATGAAAGAAAAAAGTTGAGAATCCCTGCTCTGAAACCCAACACCCAGTTTTATTTAATTCTTCCCAATAGTTCTCGCTCCAATAAATTCGGACATTTGAAAAAAAGGTAAAGAGTTTTGAAAATAGTACACGATTAAAAATGTGTAATCTATTTTTGTTATCTCAAGGCAAACGTTATCAAAATGAGAACAGTTTCTTAATAAGAGTTATTAGAAACGAGCTTTCTGATAATCCATTACTCACTATTAAAAACTATTAACAGTTTTTTTATAAGAATTATTATTTTGCAATATTGTGACCAGCCGCCTTGTCTTGCGAAAGGCACGTGGCACATTGAACGCTAATGGTCATTCAAATAGCGCGGTACATCCGTCCGACAACTGATGAGCGGTGAGTGGACGTTCTGTGCTCTCCGCAGAAGAAACTATCTCAACGAAGCCTGTGTCGACCGACCTGAAGGGGGGGGACACGTGAATTCGACGGAGCAGAAGGTAAGAAGGACGTACAGAAAGACGCCATATCGGAAAAGCTACTTTGAAATCGAATTGAAAACGACAATTTACCGCACATTGTCCGCAGAGGTAAGCGCCAGCGTAATTAATTATGAAAATGTATAAATGAGTTACGTAAGTAGCTGATTTCGTGATTTAGGTCAATGTTTATTTCATCTTTGGTAATTTTGTCTTCGTAATTTGTTTTGATAACTCGTTGTGAAGCATCTACGCTTGCGTGAATGGATTTGAGTTACTGAGGTGGAGAATCTGAAGTCAAGAAATTCCACTACATTACTGGAAATTAGAACCGCTTGAACCGGGCCATTCTGGAGTGGAAAGCTGACCGACTGCTGCTTCAACGGAAGAAGGTGAAGAGAAGACATCCCGCCGTGGAGAACCGCGAATCGGAAGTAAGATCCACCCTGAATATTTTCATATCTAGGCATTATTAATAGATGGATTTCTTAGTGAGAAAACTTTGGGAGAACGAACGCACAAAGCGGAGAAGGGGAATTATCAAGGGCGGAAAGTAACTGTGCTTTCTGAACAAGGTCAAGTTCACCCTGCCTGCCACCGCTCTTCGTTGCAATCTGTTTAAATTCTAAGAAATAGTTGGTGTTGAAATATGTCGCTAATATTACTCTCAATTCAGTTTTCACAAGTAAAATTCTGAAATATTAAGATAATGACGAATACAAATGCAGGTGTAAATAGTTTCTACTTTTGAGTGTGATGTCCTATAACCTGAAAGCAAACATACAATTTTTTTTACGTTTTTGGAAGAGATAAGTGAAATAGTATGTTAAGTATTTTCAAATTAATAGCAGTATTTGTATTGTGTTTGCAGGTGTTTCTTTGTGTGTGTTTTGTTGTTTCTGAATTGTTGTTTTTTGTTGCTAATGACTGAGTGTGGAATCACCTTGCAGAATTCAATTGCTTGGACATTTCTCAAACTATTTGGTTCTTGAAAGAAAATAATTCTATGTTCATGAACTCATTATAATTCTAAGGGAACATCTTAACAACTTATGATTTGTACATTTTGCAAGGGAGTAAAACAATTGTCAGGCCAAAGCTTGGACAATTGATGACAATATCTCACCATTAAAAACAAGGGTGGTAGCAATATATTGTTCTTGCGGTGTAGTTGTTAATGTAGGGGCTGCGACCGATGCGCCCAGACTGAAAGTGTGATTGTGATGGTGCGAAAGCGCAAGTGTAAGTAGTAGTTGTAAACTAATGGTACTATACGTAAGACACAAGTATAAACAGTTAATATAAGTTAGAAATAATTACTACTAACAACATTAGTCTGCCAACACTCGCAAGATAATTAGTTAAATATAAACAAAATTAGGAATTTTTCAATGAAGATAAAACATTGTTCGATATTCTTATTGTAACAACTTAGTACAGTTCGTTATCTAATTTGGCATATCGGACTCGTTTGATATTCTCCGATTTTTTTTATTATTATACGATGTCTTAAAACACTAATTTCGTAAATAGTAATTACAATTTCATTATCTCTAACGAAGTTAATGCCTCAATTATTATTCACTGCCAGTGTTCAGTTTGTTAAGGTACTGCTCCAGTATTCGCCCGAGATTGATAGGCAGTTTCGTAAGGTTACTTGAATCACAGCAGGCGACCGCTGGAATTGTCCTGCAGACAGCGGCTGAAATCTGTCAGCATGAGTCAAAAAGCGGACATTGTCAGGCTTCGAAGATGACAAAGTCCGCTTTTGGACTCTCGCTAGGTGGGACTTCAGCCACTGTCTGCAGGACAATGCTAGCGTTCCTGTGATTGGCAGTTTCATATGGTTCCTTCTATGAATCTCGTGCGAATAGCGGAGCAGTACCTTAAAAAAGCTGGCCACGTACCACATGTAATATTTCCTTTCTCATAGTGTCCCTCCCAACGCTCGCTCACACACACACACACACACACGCGCGCGCGCGCGCGATACACTTCACTAAATGTCAGTTATCCAGTCGAAAGCTTTGAGCTTATCCTGACTGAGGCGAACCCTTCTGGTGGAGACACCTGGAGAGGGTAAACCCCCGCAAACCGACATGCATTGGCGCGGTGTATTATGTTCTAGGGTGAGGTACATCACCTACGGAACTAATGACCTTAGCAGATGACACTGGAAATGATGAATCAATCAATCCTACTCTGACTCCCCTTGCACGGCCATGTTCCACCCCATTCGCCCCAGGCATTTGAAGCTTCCTCACCCACCCCCTTCCCGCTGCGCCCCATCCCTCCCCTTTCTCGTTCGACTCGCCTGAATCGCTATCCTCCGGGAAATCGCTGAGTCTCCAACTTCGAGGCTTCGAGGATCGATTTTGGATTTCTGAAGCGCTTTTGTGAGCCTGTGAGCGAAGAAGCCAGGAGTGGGAGGAGAGTGGAGTGAAGGGGCTGGGCGGGGTGCATGGGCGGGTGAACAGTGGGTCAAAGGCTTACATTGAGTATTGTTTCTTATTATTCATAAATGTAAAACAATATATAAAAAGTGAAAAATATGATATGTGTCAATGATTGAGTTTTCGTTTCCTGCCTCTTTTTATTTGTACGTTTAGAGGTATATGTTTTCCATTCTTTTCTTGATCTCATATTCACTTGAAAATACAATTATACAGTGTGATGTTAATATTTTACAGGATTGATTGCTAATTGGTATCTTGATAGTTCAAGAATTTGAAAAGGTCCACATTCCTAAATCATGAGTTTCAAGTTTCACTGATTGAAATTCAGCTTTTGAAGATGGACTTCTAAAAATTGGAACACAGAAAATCGATTGGCGATGTAAAAAAAGTTATTTGAATTGTTTACATAAGTAAGGTTACTTCATAACTATCGTTACTATTGTAAAACAATTTATATTGTCAATGAGTACATCAGTGTTTTATTATATGTGTAAGATTTATTTAGTAAAAACGGTAACTGTAGTTTATTATTTGCATTTCATAGCCGTAATGGTGAAATTATAATATCGTCGACCTATTTTTCTTTCATTATACAGCTTCTTTGATACACCGAAACCTTCTGCTCTTATTATTGTACTATATTGTTGTATCGTTGCACGAGCAGCTTGTGGCCGCTTTCGGAGCAGTGTGCCGGGGAGGGAGGGGCAGGCGTTGGGGTGGGGGGACTTAAGCCCACCTCCGCGCCCTTTCAAGGCGGCGGCGCGGGGGTGGAATATATCGAACACGCATTACCCTGCCTCGTAAATCAATCAACAGCCGCCGCCGCCGCCGCTTGCAGATTCGCCAATCACTGCGCGCGCCTGGCGCCCCCTCAGCAGAGCCCGAGGTCGCTCGAGAAGCAGCAAGACGCGCCCCTTGCGCTGCTCAGCCGTCTCCCGCGTTCGGACGGCGGGATTGATTGATTGATTAGTGATTCCATGCGCGTCAACTGCTAAGGTCATTAGTACCGTAAGTGTAGTGCATGCTTGTTCTGGGGAGGTGTCGGTGATCTTCCCTCGCTGACTGGCGAGATCCGGTGCCGTGGGCAAGCGGGTTCCCCCCCCCCCCCAACAAGTTGTGTCTCCAGCGGAGCACTACCTCAGCAGGGAGAAGCTCTGGGCTCCTGACCGGTCTCCCGGCATGTGTGGTAGTGTAGGGCATGTACGTGTCTGTGTAAGTAAGGGGAGAGGATAGGACAAGGAAGAGGAAGGAAAGATCGCGCGCGATCTGTAGACCCTTTGTTAGGGACCAGTTCCTGCTGTTGATCGGCAAAACTATGGAAAACTACCGATCAAAACAGCAGGCCGCTAGAATTCTTCTTGAGACAGCGGCTGAATTAGACCTTGCTGTCTAGCTAAAGTCGAAAGTCCTGCCATCGTTTGGACTCGAACCCTAGGACCTCGCGATCAGAGGCAGCGTTGAGATATCATTTGATGGCCTTAGCCACCTTTGCCGGTTAGGCAGCGGGAAGAAATCCCCGTCACTCCACGAGGATTCTAATGTATCAAACACGAAACCGGACCGAATGGATTAGCATGACTTGTAGGTCCTGGGATCAGAGTCCAATGGCGTAATTTCTATTTTATCATCATAGCTAGAACGAAGTCAGCCATTGAGCAGTCCGGAGGAGAGTTCTAGCGGCCGGATGGTCGCACAATATTTGGAATGCGGCCTTTGGAAACGGAATATTTCATGGTTTCTGCGATGCTTGCCAGGTTTGCACCAGAGCACAAGATACTCATAATCGGGCCCCGAACCGAGCACAAGGTTTCCTTCCCCATCTGTGCTCATTTGTGTCCAACTCAGTTATATGCACTTCAATAATGATATATAGTACTGAGTATTGATAGGACGATTTTGTTCTTTATTTTTATCTTTTTTATGGTTTGAATCTGTTATTTTGGTATCGTATGTTTTCCGTATATATAAAAATGATTGATTCAGCGACGCTTATCAGTTATACAATTAAATTAAATCCTTGCGAAAATTATGATGCTATTGCTGTCAATAAAGGTAACATATGAACAACGAGGGTTAGCTAAAATAATATCAGAAATACATTTTTTGTGTCAAGTTTTATAATCACATTTCGAAACTAGGTTTGTCAGGTCTGCTTCCAAAAAATAGCGGACAAGCCGAGGAGGGAGGTTAAGTAGTAAAAAAAAACTAAAAATCTCCAATTTATATATTTTATTATAAACATTTTAACGCATATTCAAATAATCACTTTAAGATTTTACTTAAAATTCAAAACATGAAATATACTATTATAATATGTAAAATATTAAACACACAACTATCCAACTATGAATAGGAGTAAATTATAAAAATAATAGGTAAATGCAAGTTAAGGAAAACGGTAAGTAAAGAATTTTACATACTTTTATAAAGTATCTTAAATGAACCAATTGAGAATGATAAATATTTTTTGTCGGAGAGTTGAGTTCAGTGGATCTTCGTCTAATTCTAACTTGTGAAAAAGACAAAACGAGAATCTCCTATATTTAATCTCAGACTGCACAGCAACTTTAAATTACGTATCATTTCATCATAAACCTTTTGAATGAAATAATGTCCACTTTTTTGAGAAAACAAATAGTGAATAAAATGTGAAAAACGTTCGCTCAAGTAGTCGACATCTGACAACCATATTCGTAACGATTACGTAATCTTATAATACCGCAATTTCTGACTATATTATTCACATCTTTCATTACTTGTAAAACATTACAAATCGTAAATATTAGGGGCGAAAACTAATTCTTTCAAAGTTATGACATTAACACCAATTTGACGATGAAAACTAAGTTTCCCAACAAAGAGAAGGAATTCTCAGAATTTCAAATTGCCGTGACCCGGACCAGCGTTGTCATTTTCGTCTTGCAATTTGATACTTCGTGAGACACTAGCAACTGAAGATCGGAAAAATGGGTATCTGCAATTTCGAAGAAGGCAAAAAGTACCTTAAACTACTCATATTTTCAGCATAATGTACATGATCTTTAAACATTGATTTTGAAGAACACTTTTTGCTAAGTAAAAAATCTGTCGTAAATTTTGTATTTTTCAATGTCTACAATTTTGAAAATTACGAAATAACGGCGGGTTTACCTAAATTGGACCCTGTATCAATATTAAAAGCGTACTTTACTCTTTTCGATAGAAAATAAAGAAAAGTTCGGACCTTTTTCTGAAAATTGGTTTTAAAATTGCATACTTAGCAAAACAAAATTATGTAAAAACCACTAAATTCGAACAATTGTACAGGACCTTAATTGAAGATCTGTTTTTGATGATTGTTTCATTAAGGAAAAATATCAGTCTTAAATACTGTAGTTGTGGAAAGCCATCGAAAAAGTTTTCACGTTTTGGACTAGTTTGTAATGTTGTTTTATTGTATTCGTACAAACTTGAAAACACGATCCTAATGTCACTCGGTTTCAAAACATTCCTACTTATTCAGTAAGGCTTAGCATTATAAACTAATCACATAAACCACTATTTTAGCCCTCAAATATGAAGGAAACGTGGGTTCTGACTACACAACGAGTTGGAGAAAGTATTTTTTTTGGAACAAAATTTATGTACTTTTTGTGTATTAGGGCGACACAAGACAAGTTTTTCTGACGAAACTCGCCACGTTCCATTGCAGCATTACATAACGTTCTCTACATCGTATGTACATGTGGAGAAAGGGGAAAGAGTTAAAATACTGTGGGTGAAAAAGTAAAAAATGCTTATAAAATACACAAACTGAACAAACTAATTTTAGATGTATTGTGTGTGAATAATATTAAAGTAAAAAATTGATCAATCATCAGAAACCGTCTATCCGAGTGGACCGCCACTGATCCAAGATGGACACCAACAGCACGCGGCGCCAGTTGCGTGTCTGCTGGCGGGTTGGTGAGGAGGGGGGGGGGCGGAGGTTGTTAGGCCTGATCCTGTGGCGCAAAAGGCCGGGTGGGTTCTCTTTAATCCACACGCGCCCGCTCCCGCGACGCGAAAGGTTTGTAATTTAACTAATGGAACAAATTGACGTCTGTAATTGAAGCAAATCCCCGTCGGGCCAAAATAATTCGATCAGGTGCCGCCGCTGCAGCCCTGAGCTCCACCACGCTCACCCCTCCACCCCCACCCACAACCACCGCCGCTCACCGCCCCGCGGTACTTTCATCAACACGAAAATCGATTCAGTGGGAAACGATAGCAACGTCATTCAATACCCTTTTGATATTTTTAAATGTATTTCATGGATCAGCCTTTGAAATTACGTGTGTGGATTCCGTTGGTTCGGTTTAGAGAATTTTCGAACAATAATGCAGGATCCGATTGGGGTCCTACGAAAGTGGAAAGTGGAGTTTGTAAGGATGAGTTGAAATTATTTATTAGGTGATTAGATAATGGTGAATTCGTTCAAAGATGGCGCTGTTGTGGAGAGTAAGGGTTTAAAGGGGGAGCTGTTGTCACGTGATTTCTGGGGAGGATTTTGTGGATTCTCGAGAAGAGTGAGACGATTGTTTCTAGTGAAACGGATGAAGTACTCGTATTTGGAGCAGATGGTATATTGTGGAAAAAGACGGTCTAGTTTATAGATGCGTGAGACTATTGGAAGTATACCGAAGTCTCTGAAATTGAGAGTTGCGTTGGGTGTATGGATATTCATCCGAGGAATTTATTTTGAAATTCCAGAAGGTGATGGGGTTGGATGGTGATGCGGTGGTCGAAATTTGACAAGGGTTAATAGGAGTTGGACAGATAAGTTTTCTAGAGGATGACGGAGATTGTTAATTTCAGTGTGTTTGCGGTTGTTTCTGGTCACCAGGTATCCCCATCAGCAGAGAAGTGCCCCAGTCGGAACGAGCTCTTAGCTTCCACAACCACATGTGTAATAGTGTAGCGCCTGGAAGTAATGAGCGCATGTGTGTAAAAAGGGATAAGGATGAAAAAAAGAAGTCAACCGTGGTGGCCAGTTAGTTTTCTGCTGTGGGACTCGTTTGTTATTGAACAGAGAAATCACGTAAGACTACCAACCAGAGCAGTCAGCTACTGGAATTATCGTCCAGAGAGCGGCTGAATACGACGTAGCTAAGTAGCTAGAGCAAAAAATCGCCACCGTCGGGACTCGAACACTGAGACTTCCCAGTCAGTGCCTCTGCACCTGCAAATGATATTGAATTGAATTGAATTGAATTTGCCTTATTTTACGTGGCGAGACTTGGGCCATCAGGCCCGCTCTTCCGTCTGACCACGCAAATTTCGCTACGCTCCTTTCACCAACTAGCAGAGAAAGGAGGTATTTCTTGGGCGAGAAACAGGCGATTTGAATTTTGCTCAGAGGCGTCATTTAGGCTTGAAGATTTTTTACATGCAAGGAAATCTACTAACATGGGACAGCCGGCTTTACTTCCCCTCCGAAGGAAGGCGTACGAAGGATTTTTTCGCCCTTAAAAATCCACGGCTTCGATCGGGTGTGAATTTCCTTCAAATACTTTCTAAAAACGCCTTTCAAGTTGAAAAGTGTTATGAAAACACCTTCTAACGATATTAACGGTAACTTTTCTGCTGATCAGTGGCGGCTCGTGTTGGGCGGAGCCACAAGCCCCAAATAATAGAAAAGAAAAGATCATATAATGTATTAAGAACATACACTTTCCATTTAATGACATTCGATATCCAATACCAGGATGTGCAATGAAATCATTTTGAAACAAAAGAACGCCTGTTGTTGAGCGCCATCATCGCGTTTCGTGCGCTCGCAGGCGGCGCACCGAGGTCACGCTCTTACGTTGTTATAGAGTACAGTCGACTCTGGTTATAGTGAACTCCTATATAGTGCACCCTCGGTTATAGTGAACCTAAGTCACTCGTCCCGTTTTACTAACATTACAAATAATCATAACAAGATTCGATTGTAGTGAACCTCAGCTACAGTAGGAAATAAATCATGGAAATTAATTTGATCTCACATGTTATCAGGCGAGTAAAAAAGCCTACGGAGAGTGGGACAGTGTTCCAACAGTGCAAGAGGCATTGAGAAGTGTCAAGACTGCATTACGATATTTAGAGACAGTGGACAATGCAGAATAAAGTATGGAGTGAACACGAACTCTGGAGAAGTATCTAGAGAAATTATTAATAAAAAATGTACGAAGAAAAGAATTGAAAATAATTGATTTTTTAAGGATAATTAAAGATATTGAAATTTTCAGTTCGTGCTGCTAATGACGTGCTGTTAATGCAGACTTGCAGTATCACTATATTAATAAAATAAATAATTGTGGGGAAATTCTATTCAACTTTGACATAATCGGATATAGTGAACCTCTGGTATAGTGAACGGAACATGTTATTCTCCAGAATTTCAGTATAACAGGAGTCGACAGTATGAAGTGTTTTTATTTTATCTCGCAACCCATGACTGGGAGCATCTGAAATACCAATTTTCTATCCGCACCTGAAACAAGCCGAATCAATTTTATGAATTTCGCGTGTTAATGAAAGTACGTAAGCTCAGTCCGTTATTGATGCCATTAAATGCATTATTTATGATGTTTCGCAAAATTATTATTTTGGGTTTGTGGATTCAAAATTTGCATTTCATGAGTGCTGTTTGTCTTGTTGCCAGTGGACGTTCTTGACAAAAATCCCTCTTTCTGTCACTCTTTCTTCACACGATGATAGCAATGCTCTTCCCGGAAGTCTTGCAGTCATTTTCGCGAGCGTCGTGAATGAGTGTGGAAGATCTCGGGAGATCTTTTTGTAAGTGTTGCTGCCGACAAATTGTCTTCCACCAGGAAGTAATAATCTCTACCATTTTAAGAGAGATTACTTTCCTGAAAAAAGTAAAGATCTTTCATTGTTGTAATATAAACCAGGATAGAGAACCTTTGAGACAAAATAATTGTATTTTATTATCATAACTACAAGAACCAGCATTAGCAACAACTAAGATCATAAAATTAATTACTATGAAACGTGTCCAAACAATAGAACTTATTACAAAGTTCTGGAGAGCAATCATGGTATTTTTTTCATAAAAGTCGTTACTCCCCTACTTGCAATTGTTTTTCTATTAGTATTAGCAAAAGACATCAAGTGGTTATAACCAGGCTGCGTATTGGTAATTTTAATCTTAGTGTTAGCTACCCGATGAAAAAATATATATCTGAGCCGTGTCCAAATTTCTACTAAGATCCTCATTGTTGATTGCCATGTGATGACGACTGAACTAGCAAATCTTAATATGAATAGTGATTTTCATTGTTTATTCAACTCGTATTCGGGATGCATGGAGATTTTTCCACTCATCACATTTAATCTGGTAAACTGAATTTAGCAACTGATTACATATTGTCAATCCCATGTAAAAGTACTACTTTAATGTTCCATCTCAAATGTATGTATCGTCGTCGCAATTTTGTTACCATCTTATATTTGCAAGTACTGTATTTTGTAACTGTGGTCACCAATGAACTGGTTGTTTCCAAGTCGACCTTAAATAATTTTTTTAAAATTATCATATTTTCAAAACCCAGTTCGTTTTTGTTTTGTATGCATTCTATTACTAGCAATTAACTTAATGAAATAATACAAAAACTGCAGAGTGCCCGCTGGAAAGCAATGCTGGAAGAATGTGCGCGGGAGGTGAACATTCCTGGTACGGACACGACGCATACAATTATGTATTATTTGAATATACACATTTATTAAACTTAGTTTTAATTCAGTTATTTGATCTAAGTATAACAAAATCAAATCGAGCGACTGAAAAAAAAGTAAGTTGAAGCGAGGGATCGCAAACACTGTGCAGTAGTGATACACTTTGGTCGTTGTACGATTGATTGATTACGTTTCCGGGCGCTTCAGCCGCTGTACCCGCGAGCAGGGTTGCCAGATCCTTCGCACACACGTCCGCTGTATTTTTATTAGCAAATTGCAAATCCCATTAACGGCAAGGGCCTCCTGCTCGCGTAGGGAATTATTAATTCTTCTCTAATGAAGTGATAGGATGATGATGATAAAGGGTGAAGGAACGATCACACATACATCCATATTCGAGGCGGAATTCGAACCCGAGATCCTTCGAACAGAGCTCGGCATGACACTACTGCCTTAGCCATCTCGCCTATCCGGATCGACCACGCGCCATTAGATGGATGTAAATCCGACCAATTCCGCCCAATAAGAAAAAAAAATCAACATTCCAAGTGGGAAATTTGCGTTAAAATAGTTATATTAGAAGTTGTTTTTTAAAGGTATAGGACGTATGAAATGCTTGTTTAGTTTTATTTTGTTTGTTCGCGATCATTATAATTAATAATATTTAGGTAAAATCGTATGCTTTTTGTAATAATGCATTACATCGTAATATTTAAAAATTAGTTATCACTATTCTTATGACTACAACAGGTATAAGGAATACTTTAAGGGATAAAATAATTTCCACACTTTTCCATTTGCAGTCTCCTTGTTCCTTTTAAATATCCTCGCTTAAAAATATTTCCACTTACTTGCTCACATATGCATGCTTTTTCTCTATGGCTGAATGTAAATGCTGACAGTAAAACTGTACTTCCGAAAGATGACTAATTTTAAATGGCATGTTCTAAAATTAACTTCAAGTACTGATAGTGTGATATATTATATACTCATGTTGTTCAAAATAATGCGTATGACTTTTAGAACCCAACCTACACTAGAGGCTTAAAAACTAATATTACTCACTTTTCACACAAAATTTGAACAAATTAATAAATATTAATGAAAAATCATATATAATGTAAAAAACGTAATAAACTCTTTCATCGTTGATATGGCTGTTTTTGACAATGTTGTCGTAATCCACAACCACATATGTTTTGATACATTTCCGCACGGAAAGAAATGATTTATTGGCAACATGAGAAACACGCGGATGTGCGTTTTTTCTCATAAAATTACACACCCGTATCATAATTAAACGTAACATTGAATTGCGGTTTTGCCAAGGCACCCCAGTCTCCATACTTCCAAATTTAAACACATTTCACGTTTCTAGTAACACTCTCAATAGCTCCATAAATCAGCGTCGCAAAATTTTTGAAAATACTAGAAATTAATCTAAAAATGTCGCTTATTTGATACTAATTTTTACACAAAACAAATATATTGCTTCTCAAGTAATACTTAAAATGTAATTTCTCGCTTACTTGATGACAAGTTAACCTGACAGTTATATAATCAAACATATTTTAGTGATAAATAAAAACTACATAAAACATTGATACCTTCTTGTTGCAAATTAAAAATCGAAACAAATTTTTTGCTACCTAGGTATTACAATCATTAAATTTTTAAAAAATTCTACATGAAAAATTGCCAGTTTTCTTTTTTGCGTAATTCTAGGAAGGTTAGGAAATGCTTTCGCTCTCATAATTATTTCATCTCATCCCAAAAAATTTTCAGTGTGTTAAAAACGCGGTTTTTTCTTCCTTATAAAATTGAATGATGCAAATTTTAATTTCTACATTCGAATCACAGAAATTGATGGCAAAAGCACAAAACGTAGCTTTAGTCCGCGTTAATACGGTTAATACCATTATTATCGTTGATATTTTCACAAGTAATCAACTCCATAGAATTTCCGACGTTATTTTATAGTAATATTTAATTTCAATGGAAATACTGAGAGAAATCAGGAAGAGAATTGTATCTTAAGTCGCGTAATGCCACTTTGCGCCAAATGTGCATTTCAAACTCAATTTTACGTATAATTGAAAATGTAAACGACAGTGCGTTAAGACTTCCATTATTCTTGATTTTCACTTACCTGAAATTTTAAACCATTAACAAATACTGTTCCAAAAAATGGGGAAGTCAACTTCAACAGATTTTTAAAAAATGGTATGTAGCTATTAAGAATTTCATTTCCATAAGACGGAGGCATCCTAAATGAATCATATCAAGTGGCTTACCTCAATACTAGATGTCGATTTAGCGATATCCGCTAAAGCATTGAACCCGCCTGGCTGGGGTATGTTCATGACTTTCGCCGTTTCTTCTTCAAAAACCGTGCGTATATTCTGTATGCCAGTGTATAAGAGGGAAAGGGAGGCCGGTGTAGAGCAAAAGCTGGGTAGTCCGCTCCGAAGTTGTCTGGCGTATGTAGGTAAGATCTAACGGTTTAGCAAATCAAAAGAAATTATCGTATAACCGGCAGCTGGCGTTGGGAATTAATGTATTAATGGCACAAGTCTTGAGAATGTAAAAATCTAAGATATCTCAATTTCACGTTTCACACCATCAAATTAGCTGGAATAACTTTTGAGATAAATAAAACATTCTCATTCGAAGCTGTCATCCTTTAAATTTACTATATCGATGACAAGTTCATTTCGATCACAGTTGTGAAAATATATCCCGTAGTGACCACTATTCTGGTAACCACTTAGGTCCATATCCTCTCATTTTTGTTATTACTCCATAATAGTTTCTTTGAAACCATGCTGATTAGTTTTCAACATTATCAAATTGAAGATTCATACCAGTTCTGGCAATGCCATTGCATCGTAATACATATCTATAATTTATAATAAGAGCATCATTAATAATAGTGACAGTTCTTTCAATTTGCTGAGATGTCTTTATGCCACATCTGAAAATTCAATATATTTCGCAAAAAGTTAAGAAGTCTATTTGTACTACTATAATTCGACCTAAGTCAGTTTAAAATATCCCATATTTTATTTCTTAAAGAACTACAAATATTTATTTAAAAATAATGGATTTTATTGAACATAAATTTGAATTCGTGGCAATTTCGTGTGAATTTGAACCAGTCAAATATATTTAGAATTATTTAGAAACGTATACCATACATTTGTTCTTGAATTGCGATTACCTATTTTATTGTTTAATTCTCCTCAATTACAAGACTAATAAAATATGTTTACTAAACTAAGCTTTTTGGGATTTGAATGTATTATTTAAAATAATACATTCAAATCCCAATACTTATTTCATTTCATAAAAGTGTCTACGGGGAAAAGGGATCAGAAATTAGCTTACACCTAATGTATTCTTCATTCTGCAACATTGCTCACGAGAATATTCACCTGCAACAAAAATATGAAAACTATTTTAGAAAAAAAAACATAATTAGTAAAAACGAATTACTTTGTATGTATTCCTTTTAAAATGCACGTAATATTATAATGATTCGTTTCAATCACTTTCTTATAACAAAGCATGTAACAAAGTGTTACACATTAAATAATTTTATTCACATTTTTTCACAAATAAACTATTATTATTATTTTATTGAAATTTAATTAAACATTAAGAATATTGTGTCATTTTGTAACTTCCATTTTATGTAAAATAAAATAAAAATTCCCTTCGCCAACTACGCGGAAATGTGGTGTCATTACTTCAAAACTTCGTCTAATGCAAACAGCCGCTTCGCAGTGAGCGCACGCTACTAATAGTCCCCAGCCATTGCTCAGCACGCCTCTCTCTCTCTCTCTCTCTCTCTCTC
>BOPP01000078.1:2480349-2491517 GCA_017312745.1 Gryllus bimaculatus | reverse complement strand
CCCGCCCTCCAGCCCCGCGCTCCGTGTCCTGTCACCGCCAACAAAGACGACGCGCCTCAAAACGCGCTCTTCCGTCGCTTCGCGCGAGGGAAGTGAATTCCACAGAACGAAGATGTCACCTCGCGTTGCACTGAATGAGGAGGCTGCTACGCGAGAACACGAATGTGACGCGAAATCAAACCGGAGCGCTGGGGCCTTCTCAGTCAAGAAAGCGCCGCACTTAAGACTCTCGGCATTGCGAAGGATAAAATAATATAGCACCAAATTTGTTCAGACAACTTCTAAAATAATGAAGTAAGAATTATATACATTTATTTTTAATGTTTCGATGCACAATTATTCTGGAATCGTCGTCAGAAATTAAATTACTTTTTCAAAGCACAAGGATGAATTGAACTTATTGAAACTAGTCTAAGTTGAAAGTCTGATCCTCACAACAGCATTATAAACTTATTTTTATTCTTGTGTGTTAGAGATAAATTTAAGTTCGGAAGATATTCCAAAACTGTGAATCGAAACCATCCAAAGTAAATGTAACTTAATATTTGTTTGTTTCATTATTGTTAAACTTCAACGAATTTGCTTCTTAATTAACTTCATTTTTTTAGTTTTAGGGCATTCAGAGTACACTTGTAAATATTTTTGTGATATGAAATTGTGTCAAGATTCATTTGAAAGTAAAATGTGTACTTTTCGGAGCACGTTTTAAAACTATTTTCATTGATTTCGAACAAGGAATGTTGGAAAGTAATATTGACATTAGCATAAAAATAATATTGACATTAGCATAACTCTTATTTTGGCAAGTGAAATATTTATTTAAAATAAAATACTTCCAACACAATATTTTGTCAAAGAAAAATGAATTTTACACAATGGTCTGATATAGGTTTTTGTTCGAGGAATCTTACGTCTCATGTATGTACTTTTAGAATCACAGAATGTAGAGTACATATAAATATAGGGTAATTAGTTTAAATAAGAAATATCGAAAACATATTAAAAATAAGATTGTTCAACCTGAAAAAAAGTCTTCTGATTTTCAAAACTGATAAAGTGACATCAACGTTCTCTTATAGCTTTGTACGTTGAATTTGAAAGCTAAATTGAAATTCAAACCAGAAGAATTACCTTTTAAACTTACACTGACGTACTACTAGAAAATATAGTATACCTTTTCATACACATGTGCATCGAGTTGTCACTGCACACCGGGTTTGAGCTTCATAATAATTGAAATTCCAGATGTTTTTGGTCATGTGAATTGTCAATGGTAAAAAACGAGGGTCTCCATACTTCCTCACCCGTTGACAAAGCACTGATCAGCATACTTGAAAACACCTTTCAACTGTCACATTTATGTATTGCCATAAATACGGCCTGTAGCGTAACTATTCTCCGGTTGAGTGCACCGTCATTTTTCTCTACCGACCATTCAATAAATTAAATATCAAAGGCGCGCGACGTGAATAGGACCGGCGAATTCACTTGTCCCGGTGCGTGTGAGGCGCGGAGGAAAGAGTCCTACTTGGAACTTGGGAATGTCCGTCGCTGAAATAAATGACGATACAAGGCAGGTCTTGTTCTGAGAGAGGAGGGGCCCGTTGTCACAGACCACACTACCCCTTCACAACTTTGAACGCCATGACGCGCCTCGCATCTACATTTTTTTATTGTCCGCTTCCCCTCTCTTCTTCTACCGCCCCATCTCTTTCTCCTTCCCCCTTTCCCGCTATGCGTCGGCCTACTACCACCAACTCTGCAGCGCACCACTCATCCCCGCCGGCACCACTCGTCCCCGCCGGCACCACTCATCCCCGCCGGCACCACTCATCCCCGCCGGCACTCCTACCTGCCTCCACATCCATCCCCATCTCATGCACTCATCCCTGTACTACCTTTTCTTGTCTGAAAGCCCTTCCCTGCCTGCAGTGACCATCCCCGCCTGCACCGTACTTCCACGCCTCATCACCCATCTTCATTTGGACCTCCGCTCCCAGACTGCACTACTCATCCCCACCGGTGACGACCATCCTCATCTGAACCACTAATCCCATCCTACAACCTTATTTCACGCCCGCACCACCCACCCTCGATGGCACTCTCCTCCCCGCCTGCCCTACCTATCACTGTCCGCACCTGCCTTCTCCACGAATCCTCGCGCGCATAAACATTCTCATCTGCATCATCCATTCCTGCAGTGTTCTTCCATCCCCGTCTGCTCCATCCATCTCGCGCCAGCCCCACTTCCTGCTAAATACCGGACGAGTCCTGGCCATCCCTCACGTCTCCTAAATCGTTGCTCTATTATGAAGAGACGCCTGTACATGGCTGTTCAAGTGAGGAGGAGTTGCTCATTTAGATTAATTAGATTCATTACAACAACGTTTTGTTTTCTAGCCGCAGTATGGCTGTAAAATATGGGTGATTAACACAAGTGGGTCTTGGAAAAGCTGACAATTCTTTCTCCGAGTGATTTAGTAGATAGTTTCCATGTTACCAAAAAATTAACATTGTTTGAAACTTGGAATAGCTAATAATTTAAAAAAACTCAAATATCAAATGTATGTAGATTCCATTCAGAAGAATAAAAATTGTAAGGAGAACCCTCCATTCATCCCTCTCCTGATCAACTGCTACTCTTCACTCACCATTCTGTCATATGCCTTCTTCTGCCCGCTCACTTGTAAACTGTTCTTCCTTCGTCCTGGCCCATCAGGCACACCACTGTTCCCGGACTCCGCCAGTCGATCAGCACCGGCCTTATTCTGATCTTTCTTGCCCCGCTGATGTCAAAACTGTCCTTCCATCATCCTGTGTCGCCACTCCCGGAGAATTCTGGGCACCCCGCTATGTTCCGTCTCTTCCCGTCCCATCCCACACTGATCAGGCCAGTCAACCTCGGGCGTTCTGTGCGCTCCGTCCTGTCCTATCCACGTCCCACCCCTTCCACACCGCCGTCCCCGCGCATCTCCAATGAAATACCGCCGGCCTCATTCTCAGCTCTCTGGTGCCGCTCATGTCAGAACTATCCTATCTTCAGGCTGTTTTGCCGGACTCGGAGAATTCTGTGCGCCCCGCCATGTTTCGTACCGTCCCATCCCTTCCCACCACGTCCATCCCCAGCCACCCCTTCTCACCACGTCCCATCGCCCCCGTCTCGCCCCCGTCTCGCCCCCGTCTCGCCCCCGTCTCGCCCCCGTCTCGCCCCCGTCTCGCCCCCGTCCCAGAGGCAGGTTTATTTTGATTCTCTAGCCCCGCTCATGACTAAACTGACCTTCCCTCGTCCTGCCTCAGTCTTACCACGCCTGTCCGCCCCGTCCCATCCTGCCTTCCCCAGTCCTCCCCAGCGCTGCGTGTTTGCACGCATTCGCCTCGGTGCGGCGTGGCGCGGCACGACGCGGGGCCCGAGGCACAAAGGCAGTGCGCGGTGGATTATGAATTATAATATTTAACGGGGGGCGCGGGGGGGGGGGCGGACGCGTTCGAATGCGGCGGAGGTCGTCGGTGCATCGCGGGCGCTGCCGGCGCAGTGGGGCGGCGCGCAGGGAGCGGGGCCACATAACGACTGCCTCCGAGAAATAATGTTTAGCACGGTAAAGTATTCATGTGCAACCGGTAACTTCGTAATTTGGGAAAGCGAAGGCGGATTTTATAATTCTCGGGTTGCGAAAGATGTATATTCTGGTGAGGCTGTCTATTCTGTATTGGAGGTTCTGCGGGTTGGTCTACATTTAATTTGATATGGAATTCTTCAGAAACTATGCATAGATTTTTTAAAAAATTGTAAGAGAGGGTTTTTGAAATATGTGAGGATCGATTTAGTTGATAAGATTATTACTATTAACACAACGAGGGCGTTGTCTGCTCACTTACGTCGTCACAAACGTTGGTTCAAAATATGGAGATACATGCCAGATATTAGCAGGGGAAACAAGAAAAATAAAATAAGGGTTTGATTACTTTGAAGAAAATCTTTTTTCCTAACATTAGAGGAAGTATGTAGGATATTTATCTTTTACATCTAACATCTAAGATACTTTTTTATTAAGTTTTATACACAATTTTTAAGATAAGTTACGCCGCATTGTCATGAAAGCAGACGAGCCCTCCTGTGGTCGTCCTACAACGAAACGTACTTTGTTAAACTCTTTAAGGCTTTTCTGCAAACGGCATGTCAATCATTTAAGGTGCACTTTTAATAAGTTCTTGAAAAACTTTAAAAAGCAATCAGTAATGAAATAATGGTGAGTACGATCTACACGACGAATATTGATGAGCTTATCCCCACAGTGACGAATCTCCATTTCCGATGTTTCCAAGTTTTACTTACCAATTCATTCTTACGACGCTTCTTCGTCATACTGCAAGTATTATGTACAAATGTCGTTTCTCCTGAGTCAAACGGTATCCGAAAACTGTGTAATCTAATCGTGAACTTAACGCTAGGATGCAGGGACCCGGAAAACTACTTTAATGCATATGCAGGGCTACTAAGGCCCTGCGTCATACACCCTCGAAAATGTCACGTATTTTTTATTTTTAATAACTTGATTTCTTAAATTTCGAATCAAACATACTTTTTTCAAAACGCAACATTAGTTTTGATTTGAACTAATGTTAGTCCACGTCTTGTGGCGCGAGGGCTCGTGTGCTTGTGTTCGGGCGTCCGGCCCACTGCGTGGCCGCCTCATCTGCATAGCGCGCGCATCCAGGTACGCAGATGTCCGGAGGGCACGGCACGGCACGGCACGGCACGGCGCGCCGCGACGCGTCGCCACGCGGAGACGTGGTATGGAAATGAGCGCGCGCTCCCACGGCCCCGCCCAACCCCCTCCGCCTCCGGCGCCTCCCTAACCCCTTCGCGCGCTCTCAATAAACGCCCGGTCTCAAAGGGCATCGTGCCCGGATAACGTTCTCTGATAAACACCTCATCTGGTAGTGTGCTTGGAAATGAAGTTATATTAATTATAAAATACTTCGCAATTTATTTACAAAAACGTCCCTGTGGTACTTCGGCCATATCTTCATTTTGCCCTCGGTTAAATGAAACTCGAATTAGCTTAAAGCATGGGGCACGGGTAGTGTTGCGTATTTTGGATAACTCGAATGTGATTCTTTTCGTGACTTTTGTCACGTAACGACCATTTCAAAGACCAAAAACAAAAACAAATCACTGCAGTAAATTATGTTCTACGTATCTGGAAGAAACAAAAAAATGTAAATTTGGAAATTAAAAATATAAAAATGATTTACACCAAAGACGATTCGACTTTGTTGGGGGTTTCATCAGCTTGTATATAATGACTTTACTTTAAATTGCGAATAAATAGAATATAACATTATTACTTTCAAAAATTTGTTCAGAAGAAAAAACAATCACTTCTTTGTCAATTCGCCAGAAAGAAATGATGTGAGCGAAAACAAATGTAAATTGTACTTAAGACCATATGAAGAATTAGAAAAAATTCTTTCTTAAATTCAACGGGTTTTCATAAATATTAATAATATTTTGTAATGATAATATATTTTCTCACTGTCGAAATGTAGCGAATTTCATAAGACCTAATTTTATCTTGAGTAAAGATAGTTATGCTAACCATAATGTAAACATTAAGGTACATAGTTAGGCATACATTTTAAGAATATTTGGTCAAACGAAAAACACTAATATATCACAGTGAAAATGTAGCAAATTTATTAAAACATGTATTATTTTTTTATGCATTATAGTTTACATAAGTACAGTTGGACTATAATAGGTTCTATCAGGAAATTTGTACATGAACCATGATTTTAATTCCTTGTAAGTTGACAATATAATTGGTTCGTGAAGCGTTTTTGTGAGGGGAAAAATGTTAACTTGATTAAAAATATTTGGTTCATCTGAATTCATAATGTTCTTTATATCTATAATACTTTTTGCAATATTATCTTTGTTGTAATCTTATTTGAAATTAGTTGTATGTTCTTTTATTCTAATGTGACGAGTTGTCTTCATTAGAGCTATGCAGTTTTGGTTACAATTCATTTCAAAACCGAGAATCTTATAATCTAAACTTGGTGTCAAATTTCAAGTTATCAGGACTTTGCCTTTGTTAAGGAACTTTAATCATTGATAGGTTTAAAAAAAGTGTTTTTTCATATTTGTTCGTATATTATGACTTGTTTTATGATTTTCAATAATTAATAATAAAATAATATTTGGACTCTTCATTCACTCACACCATCCTCGACTGCTCGCTGTCTAACTTACACTCCCCAATTTTGCGCATTTTCTCAGTTCTCGGCTGCTCTCTTCGCCCTCCCTTGCTCCCTCCAACCTCACTAGTCTTCTCCCTTCTCCGGCCTCACCCTCTCTTCGTCCTTAACTGCTAAATTATCCCGCACTCGCTCTTTGGGTAATCACCATATCTTTTCGTGTGCACCTGGTCATTTCGATCTCCGTTATTAACAGCTCTCTCCGTCCTGATCCGATCTCTCCGTCTTCACCTCGTTTTTCCTTTCTCGCCGACTCTTTCCGTCTGCACCCTATCTCTCCGTCATCTCTCGTTACCTCCGTACTTGCCCGTTTCTCCGTCTTCACTACCTCTTCCTTCCTCACTGCCTTTATCCGTCTGTACCTGCACTCTCCGTCCTCTTTTATTACCCCCGTCCTCTCCCGCCAGCGCAAGGCGCACGTGACCACCCTGTTTGCCCGCCCCGCCCCCACACGCCCCGCCCCGACTGCTCTTAAGGCGAAGACGCCAGCTGCGGCGCTGCCGCCTGCCCACGCACACAGGGCGACGGTCACTTCTTCCAACATCGATATTCGTCGTATCTAGATTGGTTTTAAAACAAACAAATCAGGATTTCCATCAATCACAACCTCATACTGCAAAACAATTGACAAGTGTGAAGGCACATCGATATTTACTAGTGGATTGACGTTTCTCACTTCCTTAATTTCCATGAAAATTATTGCAAAGAATATGTACTATTTCTCAACTAAAATGAAAGTGAAAGTTATTTAAGTGTTTGCTTATTTATGTGAATTTGCTTAGAACGTCTATTTGTAGATAACAAACAACAAACTTGTGTGAACTCTAAACACTCCAAAGGTAATGACATTTTAAAATAATGTTCGAATATTAATACAGAAATAAGTGTGTAAATAGATATTTTAACTTGTACTATCCAATTACAAACTTCCTGAGCGAGACGCATTTCCCTGGCTATCAACGCGCGAGTTGTCAGGTGGTTGTATTCAGTTGCTTGTCAGCTGAGTCCAAGTCAAGAAATAATTATAAACGTCATTGCCAACAGTAGTATTTATTGCAAGAGCGGCTTTCGATGGCTTAGCCATCGATGATGATGGCTAAGCCATCGAAAGCTATAATATATAGTATATAAAGCATAAATACTACTGTTGGCAATGACGTTTATAATTATTTCATGAAAAATGCCAACGATAACGCACCAGAACACCTATATGAGTCTAAGTCAACCTTCATTATCAAAAATGGATTGCAAGAAGACACCTGGGAATTCGCATATTTCTCCTTCACTGTTGCATCACTGTCATCAAGACATGCCGCACACTTCCGAATAAACTTGACGTCATTACTAGATCAAAATAAGTACACAAGTCAAATAAATAAATAACCCCTCCTTTAATCAACTCAAATAAAAGGTAATCATCTCAGATAAATAAATGACTTCAGTATGAAAAAATCAACTTCAACTTCAAAATGAACTTTTTTTAGAAAACTGAATTTACATTTGATAGTTTGAGTAAAAGAAAATTCACTTCTCTGACATACGTACTTGTTCATCCAACCTAAACTTGGCAAATGGGAAAGGGGTAAGAGGAAGGACATACAGATTTTTATATATGTAAAAGGGAAATTAGACACAGGCTTCAAAATGTAACAATGTTTTTTTATTTAAACGTAAAACAAATGGAAGCATAAGGTTTTAAAGCTTATCTTGTACATGAGGCAAATTTAAAAATGTAATGGCAATTGCGGAGTTCTGGCCTACGTGAAAGAAAATGTACGCACAGTATGCACAGCGAACAAAAATTTCATCTTCAACAGAAAGCGTAGACTGGGTTGAAAATGGTAACCAATCAATTCTCTTTTATGATTTGTTTCTTTCTTGCGATGTTTTATACTTACCTTTTTAGGAGCACATTGCTTTGCCTTTTTTCTCTCAAAAGGGATTTAAAAGGTGAAAACCACGTGATTTCTAAACTCATTCTACAAGTACAGGAGTGTTTTCTTTTTCACAAAAATTGCTGCTAGATTTTATACACAGTATTTTATACACAGCATCATTGTTTATAGACCTGAGGGTCACTTCTTAATCTGGGTTTCGTTTACTCTAGCACTGAAGTATCCAGATCCAGGTCACTCTCGTATACAGACCCAGACAACTCAAGTTCGATATTAATTTAGTTTCTTCTGATAACAGAAGAATGGGACACAAAGTTTCTCTTTTAAACATAAACATCAGGAATAAATAGATATATTCCGGTCGTCAATTTATTTTCAGTGATCGTATAAAAAAGTAATTTTTATTGCATGGAAGCGAATGTTTTCCAATCGAATGTAGCCCAAACTGCTCGTTGCCGTCAGTATTAATTATCCAATTTATGAGATAGGGTCGCGGTCCCAGAGCTCAAGCAACCGTGCCCAGACTGCACTTCTCCCCTTATTACGACACATTTTTTACTGTTTTTGAAGTTAACCAAATTAAAAAACGTAAACTTCCAATGGTTTACTGGTTGTTCATGTTGTTCGACAGACAGTGTCAGACATCTATCCATTACTTGTGTTGAAAATTGGATCTGATTCGGACGGAAGCAAACAAGGTATTTTAATTTCGTCAAGATTCATTTCAATGACAAGCCTGAAATGACACTCTGCAGATTTTACGTCCTCATAAAGTTCTCCATCTCAAAACTAGGAGGGAAAAACTAGAATACTCCATCCCAAACTTTGAACCCAAGAACATAATTTAGGAGGCCAGTGTCCTACGCCAGTAGAGTCAGCGGGTATGATTGAATATAACACCATTGAGTAGTATTTAACAAGTCTGTAAAGATATATACTTGTGAATTTACGTCCCAGGATCTTCAATACTTTAATCAATGCGAAGAAGGAAGTTAAAATTTAAAATATCAGCACACATTGTTCGTGGTTAGGCGAAAGAGCAGGCCCTATGGCCTGAGTCTCGCCATTAATAAAGACATTATTATTATTATTATTATTATTATTATTATTATTATTATTATTATTATTATTACTATTATTATTATTATTACTATTATTATTATTATTACATTATTATATTATTATTATTACTATTATTATTATTATTACATTATTATATTATTATTATGATTATTATTGATGAAACCGAGATAATGATGCAACATCGGTGAAAACAATAAAACCAAAATTAATAATTCTTAATTTGAAGAAAATTTCGTTATTAATCTCCATAATATTTATTCAGTCTGTATGTGCGTCGACGTATAGTGAACTGCAAGTTTTCAGTAATTTTGTAACCCGTTCCTAAAACTGGTCCTTCTTTAAAAGCGAATTAAACTTTGTATTTATTTTTTGCATGTACTTTTTCAGCGTGATTTCTAATTGAACCGGTGTTTGCAGCATTTTTATAAGTGAACTAATGTTTGGATAGAGTAATTATTACAACTTTAAGGCGATTAAAAGACATCGCAATGTAAAATTATTCTATTGAATCAATAAAATGAACAGAATTACTAATAATTCTTTTAATTGACGCATGAAGGTAATTTGAGTCGAGTGCAGTACAAGCGGTAGGACTTTCGGAATGAGTGATTAAAATTCTAATTAGAAAGGAATGCACGGATGCATAAACATGAAAAAAATTTATTTCATCACATCAGTAATACAATTTATACAGTATTTACATATTCATTGCCAATATACACACAGATGCAATTTTGGCGATGTTCCAGAAATGTCTTTCGTTTACCCTGATATAAATTCTCTAATTACTCGTACTTGAAATCCAATGCACATTCACTTTTTGAATGAAAACGTTTTGAATTGTTTGTCGTCTCTTCCCCAGTACTGGGGAAAATATTGCAAATTAAAGCAACACATACATTTCACAACGTTCCATATTTATGAGTGCTTTTGGCAGGCGAATAACACTCGTATTGTTTTGAGAATAATAATTCATAATGAACTGGCCCTCTCTTCCATTCTACACTATCAGTCTCCATGAAAACATTTCATGGAGATAAAAACATTTCAATTGAACCATTAATGATCTTGCCTGGCGGGTGAGACCACGTCGTATGCAGAAATTCTGACGTTTTGACCATCTTGTCGTGGTCTACTTCAAGGCGGTAGTTCATCCGTTCCTATGTACGGGGTTATAAACTAACTTTTCAGTCATCATTTGAAGCTCTAAATCCAGTAATGCAAGTAGTCTAGTACTCAAAATACAATAATGTATACAAGTCGCCAATGATGTAAATATAAGGTAGAGATATAGAAAAATACTTTTGAATAGTTTTTTGATATCAAGTGAAGACAATGAAGCAACAAGGACAGGTCGCATGAAGAACACGAGACAGATGACAAGGACAGCGAAACTGTTATGGCGAGAACGACGCGATCGCTGAGGTCGGCGAAGACAAGGTCGCGAGGACGACAAAATCAACGGGGACAGCGAGGACGCTGCGACAACCGTGCGACAACGAAGACGACCTGAGCAATGCGTTGAGGAGGACATGGACGGTGGGAAGAGTGAGGACGGTGGGAAGAGTGAGGACGGTGGGAAGAGTGAGGACGGTGGGAAGAGTGAGGACGGCCAAGATAGCGCCGCATTGAGAACGGCGAGTATTGAATGGTCGGCGAGGACAGCGAGAACTGTGGCGACGGCGTGGTGACGTCGGCGAGGGGTGAGGGCGTGGTGCAGCGGGGAGAGGAAGAGGGCGGGAGGATCCTCATGAATAATTACCGGCAGAAGTCCCGCGCCGGCGACGGCACAGTGACTGCCGCCGAAATGAGAGCTCGCCCTCTGCTTTAAGAGCATAATTACGCGCGACATTTTAGCACACAGACCCACTTCGAGTGGGGTAGTTAAGGGCTTAAAAGCAGGCCAATCCAGGAGGGGTGGGGCGAGGC
>BOPP01000078.1:2454464-2480267 GCA_017312745.1 Gryllus bimaculatus | reverse complement strand
GGGCCAGCCAACGGATGCCTCGGAGGGGGGAGAGATGATCAAAGAAAGCGGGCGGGATGGAGGAGGAGGAGGAGGAAGATAAACAGGGTACAGAGAAAGAGTTGGAGAAGGAAGTTTTGGAAAGGGAGGAGGAAAAATAAAACGAAGGGAAATAGAACAAAGGTTGAGAGAAAGAGGGGGGAGGAAGAGAAGGAGAAAGAAGGGGAAGAAAAAAATCATAGATAAACTAGAAAATAGGAAAACGCTTTAAATTGCCGTTGAATATGAAAAACCAGTTTATGTGGAGGTATCGATGGACATGAAAACATAACTGGGATGAAAGTGACGCTAAAGTTAACGGTAAAAATGGATATGATGAAAACAAGAAAAATGCAGATTTAAAAATATAATTGAGTCCTGGGAAATGATTACGTGCAGGGCAAAGCAGAGATGAAATATGATCATTTGCAATTGAAATATTGATTATTTTTATTATGATTCATGCTTGTTTATTTTCGCGTGGGTGAAGAAAGGAAAAGTAATTAGAATGTGATATTAATTTTTTTTTAAATGGTATTGTGTTGGAGGGATGTGAAAAAGTATTGCAGCAGTGTTAACTGCAGTAAATGTGATAAAAGAATGTATCCATACTAACCTACTATTACCAGAAATGTGTCGTTGTGAGAGTATAAATGCACAGTGATTTTAAATGAAGGCGGTAACAACAGACAGAACTAAAATTGCAAATTGTAAATTGCTTACGCATAACACAAAATATTAACGTATTTGGTTATCATAAAAAATACTATTACTTCATCTTATTTTTCGTTCTTATGCCATATTTTTAATGAAGAGAGTCCAAAAGTATTTTCGCCATGTATTTCCACTTCGTCGAAACACATGGAATAGCAATGGAATCCGATCTGCAAACCAATTGATTGCATTTTAATATAGTACTGGCCTGTAAAAGCTTAGATTTGATATTCGAATTCTTCAAAAAAGTTATCATTGCTTTCAGAATTATATCGTATTTAAAAAGTAATGTTTCCTTATATTTCTTTTTTTTGAAAGAGGATTGATAATATTGGAGAATTAAGCTAGATGTGAAAATTTAACAGAATACATAATGAAATGAAAAACTTACTAAAACGAAATTACTGATGTCTAACCCGCATTAAATTAATTAAGCAATACAGTTATCATTGATAACTTAATATTTAAGAAACAAAATTGTGATATAAAAAATATTTTAAAGTCATAAAAAATATGAAAGATAACGGAAGTGTTGAAACACACAGACAACTGCACATTTTCTCACATTTGAATAACCACTTTTTTGTTAATTGCAGTAATTGCAAGACGAAATTACACAAAGTCTTCGTTTCTTTTCCAAAAAAAAGTAGGTCGTATATTCAAAGATAGGATTAGCACCAATTTCTAATTTCCTTTGCTGCAAACGAGATAAAAATGTGAGGAATTGGGAGTTGTTTTTGACGCAATAATTGTGTAAAATTGTATATTTCCGACAAAATTACGCGGAAACTATATTTCCGAAAAATTGTACATGACCTTGTTTCTAGATCTGTGATTGAACCTCAGATTTTATTAAGAAAAATCTCTATCGTCTATGTCAGGATTGTCCAACTGGCGGCTCGCGGGCCGCATGCGGCCTGCGGTGCCATTATTGTGTGTACGGTGTATTATTAGTCAAAAGTGAAAGTCTCTTTCATCAATGTCCATTGTTCGCTTAGCGCCCTGCCAGGGTCAACACCCCCTTTAATGTAAAAATAGGATGAGTATATATTTCAGGATTTCTTCAAGTAAATTCAGAAATTCAAAATTATCCGTATGAGTTTTACTGCTGTATGCATGGAACGGCGTCGTACCACGCATGGTTTCATCCCCCCTCCCGCCTCATAGCAGCAGGCAAAGAGCCAAGATGAATAATAGAGGGAAGTCAGATGTGGATCTCCCGAGTAATGGAAATATGGCCCGTAACCATATTGAAGACTTGAATTGTGGCCGTTGAGGCCTTGTAAGTTGGACACGTGGCCTATATTGTAGTTGCAGGTAGATTTCCAAATATTTTTAAACTTTCCCAATTTTCGAAAATTCAGTGATTTCATCAAAAATTGTTTTAAACTTTATTTACGCTATTCGAAGAAAAAAAATAATCAAAGCATTTGGAGAACTTTTGAAGGCTTCTTTTTATAAAGTTTTGTAAATGTGCCGTAGAGTTGACTCAGAACGATAGGCGAATATCAGTTTTGAAGAAAATCGTCTGAACGGTTTAGGCGCGAGCGTTGACCACAGAAGAGAGACGGACTGGCGGACAGACAGACAGACTGACTGAAAGAGTTATTGTGATGAGAGAAAAAAAAAAACTGGCGATTTCCGCCGGCGCATTACATAAGTCTCTCTTTTTTCAACGTAAGTATTTAATTAGACGAGAAGTAAACAAGGCGTATTGTACTCAAGAGAACATGGAGTAGCATCATACTTACAATAAAATAATATTATTGTTGAAACAGCAAAACCCGTGACGTAACAAAACTGTAATTTCGATGTACGAGTTACTGCTATTAAAATTTGTACTATGAAAATAACTTTATATATATTAGACCAAATTCAAACACGAGAAACCATATTCGAAAATAAATAAATATAAAACTTTCAAGAACCATATTTATCACGGAGATATCAGCAACTATTTCTTCCGAAAGAAATTTGCAAATGTACTGAACAAACACATGTTTGATTACAAGTTCTACATTAACTTAACATTTAATTTAGAACAAGTCATCTTCTATCATGTAATATACAGTCACCAACAACACCTCGTCGTATACTTAAGTAGAAATAACTGTTGGACCTCTAATGACCTCCAGTCCCAATTCGAGAAAGTGTGTTCCTGGAGTGCGCGGTGCACAGGCGTCAACTGTTGTGGCGCCTGGAGCGTCGTGCGGAGAAAATGGCGTCGCCCTCAGCGCGGCGAGGGGAAGGAGTGTGCTGGGAGTGGCGGGGGAGGGGGGAGACGGCGCGGCCCCCTGTGGCGACGCATGCGCACGGCGCTCGGGGGGCAGCCGGCGTCCCCACGCGACGCCGCGCGACGCCCGCCCCGCGCCACGGGCCAGGCGCCCGCCAAAAGCGCCGCGAACGCTTCCGAGAAACACATTTCACGTGAACGCTTTTGACTGATCAATTGTTTAGCGATTCCTGCAACTGCTACGGTCATTGGTCCTGAAAGTGTAGTGCATGTTTTTTATCGTGTGCATGATCTTCCCCCGTTAGATGGTGAGAACCGGCGCCGACCCACGTTGGCTAGTGGGTTTGACCCAACCAGGTATTTCCCACCTGGGTATCACCCCAGCCCGGACAAGCTCTAAGCTCTCGACTGATCTCCCGACGAGTGGTAGTTTACTTGAAGTTTACTTCAAAATTTCCTGAAAAATGGCTCCCCGTTTTTGGATTAAACTTACCCCTCGGATAATGCGAAGAACTTGTAAACAAATGACGCTGGTCTCAATTTCGTTAAAATCCCTGATTTATTGAAAATTGCATAAGTTTCGGTATCTTCCTACAACTACAGTATTGAAAAGATACATTTATTTTCTGAATTAAATCTGTTCATCAAATGTCTTATAAGGTCATGTTCAATTTTTCGAAAATATGAGTCATTTTTGTGTGAAACTTCGGCAATTTTTAAAAAATGTTTAATTTTTTTCTCAAGAGTCATTCGAATTTTGTTTTCAAAATTTGTTCCTCGTATATAGGGAGAAAAAATTTGCGGTATTTTAATATAACGTAACCGTTACTAATTGCGAGAAAGGACGTGCTCTGTTGAAGCACCACTACTTAAGAAAATTACTTACTTGCATAATTATTGGAATTTTTTTCTCTTGCGAATTTAAACGTTTTTACGTGATAGAAGTAAATATCAGAGAGTTCTTTGAAATTCACTATTCATGTGCAAACCGTTTATATACCTTTGATGAATTAATTTTTACGCATACATATTCTCATTTGCTTTTCATCACGATTTGTGTTAATTCTGATATTAATTTCAATGAAGACAATGATAATCATTCGTAAAGATTCGTAAAGAAATCATTCGTATCCGCAGCTTCCAACTACAGTCTTTGAACGGATTCTTACACAGCTGACACAAAGCATATATTAACAGCTGGGACTCGGGAGACCGAATATTTCAAATATGGTAGTAAGCAATAATGAGTATCGTTCGTAAGATGTGGGTAGGTGTTAAGTTAATTATCGTTTTTCCTAGACAGATGAATAGAGAATATTTGTAACAAAGTTCTATTGCTGAGTGCTATAGAATGCTTTTCGTTGGATTCTTTTACACTCGAAGACTTGGTAGCTCAATTCTTTTCATAAAAATTCAGAATTGCCACACACACGCACACAAAAAACTTTCGCATACGTTGACTAAGTTGTGCTGGCTACTAACCTATTATTTAGCCAGCAGGAAAATAATCGCAAGAAATCACTGTATTTTTATCCGTAGATTGCTAAATGCACATCAAAGCTTCTTTCAATAGAATTAATTACGTGCAACATACTTTCTTAATTGAAATTTAGTCTTTTGCTAATTGAATTAAAACACGATGTGGGTTGGTGCACGAACGTGAGCTCTTTAAAATCGTATATTTATGGCCTGAACGTTTACATCCGTTTCATGACTTCACACGAATACGTATTTGCTATATATTCCCACCTGTTTTTCGACATGATTTGTATCGATTATTAAATATTATTTTTAGAGAAGAAATCGGAACAATATAATCAGTCGAGAAAACTATCAATAATGTCTAAATACACTCAATAAAATGACGCTTTGAGACAGTAATAGCAGGCGAATGGTTGATCTTGCTGGAGAGAAGACATTTCGCAGCGCGATGCAGTCTTCGTTGACGACTGTTCAACTGTTTTAGATCCAGCCAAAACAATCGACTGGGGTAATGAAAGCTTAAAGAGGACCTCAAACGTGTGCAAGTCCCTTTTCCTCGCAGGACTACTTCGCTTCCAGTTCGCGGTTAAATCGCCACTTCTACTGTAAACTTTCCCGGTGCAAATAATTGCGTTTGTGCGACGTCGTCCCTTCTTGAGCCCCGTCCAAAGGTTAGCGGGGCGGGTTCGACGCTCCGGCGCTCCCCGGCGAAAGCTGCGAGTCATATTCTCTTAAAGATATTCTTTATATAGATATTCTTTATACTTTATATAGATGTTCTTTATATAGATATTCCGTGAAGTTCGGTGCAGACCGACAACCGTTTGCTTTACACTGGCTTCTCCCTCCGACTTAACCACAGGCGTATAGCAGCTAAGCACGGTTTTAGATGAAGCTTCGAAGCGACGCAAGTCAAATGTCTACTCTACTGGCTAGGTGAATACAATGCCTTAGCGATCACAGCTAAATCGACATCTGGCAATCGAGGAATGAAACAACTTGCTTAAATGTTTCGTATTAGTTGTTGCTATCAATGGAAGAAAATTACATTCGCAAATTACAGTACACAATATCACGGCAACGATGAAAAAGGTCTGAAGATCCCCAACTGGGTACCATAGCAGCCTGCCACTTCTGCATTAGGCTTGTCCATGCAAATAAGCTGCGTTTTGCTGCCCTCTCGTTTTGAGCCTCTTGGTCCAACGTGTCGCGGAGGCGGGGCGACGGCGGGGCGGAGGCGGGCGGCGGCTGGCGAGGCGGGGGGCGGGCGCGGGGCGGGCAGGGGCTTGGCTTGGGCGGGGCGGTGGCTTGGCTGGGTGGGCGGGCTGGCTGGCGCGGCGCGGCTGGCTGGCTGGCATGGCGGGACTGCGGCTGGCTGCGCTGGCTGCGGCTGGGCGCGGGCGGCTGCTGCTGGGCGGCTGCTGGCTGGCTGGCGCGGGCTGGCTGGCGGGCGGCTGAGACCGAGTTTTCTGGCTGCTCTGCAACTGGCGCTAGAGCATGGCTTGCTGGGGCGGGTTGCTGGGACCGTCGATAGGATGGCTGGCGGATGGCCGGGCAGGGAAATGCGAGGCGGCGGCTGGACTGGGGGCGGCTGGCTCGGGGGGCGTGCGGGCGGGGCGGTCGCGGGCCCGGCGTGGGGCGGGCGGGGCGGGGCAGGACTGTGCTGGGCTGGCGACGCCCCGTGCTCCGCGGAAGCGGAGGAGCCAGCCGCGTCGCCTGACGCCCCCGACCCGACAGCTGCCGCCGCGCATCGCGTTACCCCCCCCTCCCTCCCCGCCCCCCGCCCCCACGGCGCGCGCCGCCACGCGCCGCCTGCCGCAACCACCCCCGCGCTGCGTACTCCCAATTACACAATCAGTTTGCCTCGCGGGCTCGGTTACACAACCGGTGCGTGGAACGGTTTTTGTCTAACTGAGCACATGCCGTCTGATAAATAATGTTGCGTGTTTCAACGAAATTGAAACGAAGCGTTCGAGTCACAACGCGAACCCGTATTTAGAAGTTTACCAATAATCCCAAAATAAATGTCTTAGAAAAATTAACAAATTCCTATGTTTCATTGGGATCCAACAATTACACAGAGAGCTAAATATCAAACTCCTCCACGACTACGTATTGAAAACATCCAAAAGCTTCTACGAAACACCACCTGACGCGCCAGCAATCAAAATATACCAACTAGATGAGACGTACAAACACCCTTGAAAAATAATTTCACGACACCCGAAAGACGTTATCAAACCCAAATACACAAATACTACAAATACAACTACCCTACAATACCTTGAATCAAATTTTAGTCTAAATATTTCTTGAAATGGACGTTACTAAATGAAAGTGGATAGGTTTAGCCTTGGGAATGATTATCTTCAATGTGAAGTACTCATATATGAACAGTACTCAACATGTACGAACAGCTTTGAAAGGCAGCAATGCCCAGCAGGTAGCAATAAATTAAAAAAATAACGAGCAAACAAACAGGTGATGAGAGAGGGACGCGTTTCGCGCGGGACGAATTTAACAAACGTCTGTTAAGAACAATTTTCTGGGAAATGCGGGCCATATCCACTTTCTGTACATTTGGGCATGAGCGTGAGTGGTGTTGGGGTATTAAAAATGACCCAATGTGGAGTTTGCTTTTATTCGTACTCCCCAAAACACCTCATATGAACTGGTTTGTAGTACATATTTACAATTAGACCACTCTAAATAAACTCGTCTCAAATCTGTGGTTTTGAGACAATTTCATTCAAGATCAAAGCATATTTGAATTCTTACCGAGCATTTCGCAGATAAGAAGGCACATAGAGAAGTCTGCACATGCGATGATCTAATTAATTGTTCTAATGTTCGAATCAAGAATCTATATTTAGAACGAAACTGGGCCATATAATATCCTGTTTCTCACGACTTTACATATTCATTAGTAAATATCAGGAGTTGTCCATCAGTTTGAAACTTCGTCTTTCTTGACATGTGAACGAAATAGGTAAAATGTTATATTCCTAAGCACATTCACATGAAGATTTAGAAAACATGCAAACTAATTGACATTCTGATAAACAAAAGATAGGACTTCGTTATCCAACCAAAAAGTTTTGCCTTCTACTTCACAGGCAGTTTTGAATTGGTTTAATTTTATGCCTATTTGAAAGCCAAATATGCTGGAATAAGAACTGGCGATTTCAGGTACGTTTGCCAATGAGTCACGAAAATGTATTTATATCTCTTAACTATTGGTAAATTTAAAAAAAAATTGTTTTTTATCGTTGATAAAAGTAGTATTAACTTTTTATTCATCATTCTTCCCATCTTAAACGCTGAATTGAAGGAAATATTTCTAAAAATATCAATGGCATCAATATTCAGACACCTTCGATGGGACTGAATCTTCAATGCAATTTTTGCATAGTAGATTGCTAGGCTTGTTACAATACCTGAAAGATTCAAAAGATTGTGTCGATACCACTAACCAAATGTAACCTTATCAAGGGTCAACATCATCTTATTATCGTGTCTTAAGAGAAGATTTCAATATGTCCTATGATATGGGAATTCCTTGGAAGATTGAGACTAAAATACTTATTGCCACCAAAGTGCCTCAGAGTACTTGTTCACTGAAGAAAATCTTACGTATATTTTATGCGTAATATGCGTTTATGCATTTTACAAATTCCTACTGCAATAATAGATAATACTTTTTTAATGGTTTGGTTGATGTAAATTGTGAGAGAGCGAAAATGGTATTTTTTTGTATTACAACATTCCCCAAATTACGTGCATTTACAATTAACACTTAATTTTAAGCTAAATTCTAAGATAATATTTTGATTCCTAAATTAAAATCTTCAGAAAATGCCTGTGTCTCCGTTGACCAAATATCTGACGTTCATTTATAAGTAATGTCGTGACAGGTGTGTACTTTCAATTTGTTTTACCCACTCACGCCATATACGGTTTTTGGATATTGTAGTCATAGGAATTATCTGAAGGTTCTAAAGCAGAGGTTTTCAAAGTGTGTCGCGGATCTCAGGGGCGTCGCGGTGATTTATTAAAAATGATCTTAATATTTCGTTTAGTTTAATCCTTGTGACATTTATGTCTACAAAATAATTTTGTACTATCATACCATATGTTATTTGTAATATTTTATTTATTTTACTAATTAATTGAACCTGTCAATTCCTTTACCAAAGAGCCTATATTATAGAGCTGATATCACTTACTCATTTGGGTTGAATCCTTATTAGCCATATATTAACCCTTATATTATTTAAACACTTTTTGTTACCCGGGGAAGCGCGGGAAGTTTCGTTTAGATCAAGGGAGCCGTGGATTGAAAATGTTTGAAAACCCCCTGTTCTTAAGTAATCGAGTGCTGTGTTCCATATGAAACAAGACTCTGACTGTAATTTTTGCTTCCGTCCTCGCGACAGCCCCTTGAGCCGGAAGCGCGAAGTGCAGGCAGTCGCCGTTGGGGATCGCGGGAGCGCATTTCCATACAGGTGCGCGACCCGCTCCGCCCCGGGCCGCGACAGAGCTGAGCCCTTGCAAGGGCCAAGGCCTGCGGTTCCGTCGGCCCTTTGCTGCCATGGCGGGACGTGGAGGGGGGAGGGGGAGACGTTCCTAGGAAGGCAGGCGCCCTTCGCACCCTGCTACAGCGTAATAAAACACTGCTGCCCCGCTCCGCGCCACGGCTTCGCAGCGCCAAGGGCCCGGACGAGCGAGGCGCAAGCGAGAGGGCGGAACAGGGGATGGCAAAAAATATCGACGTTTTAAAACCATCGATACTTTCCACCAGAAACATAGATATATTAACATCGATATTTTTTTAGGTCAATGTATATTTTTCAGAAACATCGATGTAATAAAAACAAGTTTATCTTTTTCGATGATTCGGTAATAAAGTTAAATAGTATTTTGCATAGATATGGATTATAAAATGAAGATGACGCACTGCTTTAAGGTATAATATACTTTAAAATAATATTTATGTAGCATGTATATTTGACAGAGGACGTTTCACTTTGATGGTTTATAAATGAAATAATAACACTTCACTTTTTAAATTCGGTAAACTTTGTTGTATTTCATTTAAGTGCTTAAATTAAAATTGAAAACAGTGTAAGAAAATACCATTTTATCAATTTACAACATCGGTATTTTAAATATGTTCTTAGTAGATGTTTTTTCATCGACATCATAAACCTTTCTATGTATCGAAATATCGATGTTTCAATAAAATTTCACCAAACACGTCTAGGAAAGGCTCAAGAAGAAACAACCGTTCATGGATTTCAATAAGGAAAACGTACTTGTATGTGGACACGGTTAAGAAGTGCATTTAAAATGGCAAAAAGGAGAAGAAGTTGATTGATTGTTTTGCATTTCCGGGCTCGTCAACTGCTATGTTTATTACTGCCGTTAGTGTAGTAAAAGTTTGTTTTTTTCACGGGTTGACGGCGGTGTTATTCCCGCGGTCGATGATGAAGTCCGGTGCCGACCTACACGTAGTGTTTCCCCATCTGCGGCCTCCCCAGCGGGGCACCGGCCGAGCCTGAGCAAGCTGGAAAATTGTTTGCGTAACACTCGTACCCTATGTACTATCAAGTACTACACCTGGGGTCTTTTTGGACCCCAAGCTTTACTGACAATTATAAATGGTTAACACGAATGTATACGGTATTATACTGAGTGTAAATAATTTATTTTATGCAAGGATACATTTTATGCACGATATTTTCAATAACATGTATATATGTATATATATATATATATATATATATATATATATATATATATATATATATATATATATACCTTCATTTTGATACATAATGAATCAATAATATTTATAAGAGTTATAAAAGTTATTAAAAATTGAAAGTATCAAACACCTTTTATTGAAGTTCATGACCAGATATTTCAATGAGAATGGGAAAATATTAGGCGTTATTTTACGTCTAGGTGAGGTCAAACCGGTCCCGTGTAACAAAAAATAACTTTCTAATGAACTAGAAGGCTGAAATTATCCTGAAAATATTCAGGAAAATATTAACAAATTAATAATGGTGGGATACAAAAATACTCCAGATACGGTACGAGGGTTAAGAGGAGAGGAGAGGAAGGGACAAGAACGAGGCAGGAAAGATCGTGCACTGCTTGGCCCGTTTTTTTAGGGTACTGTTCCGCCATTCTGAGACATTACCGATCAGAGTAGCCAGCTGCCTGAGGTGTTCCCCAGACTGTGGCTGAGGTCTACCTCGTGTCAAGAAGGGCGGGAAAAGGTGATGAAGACTCATTTGTTCGGAGAGGACTGGAGTACAAAGGGGAGAAGAAATGAGGCGCGCAGAGATGTGAAGGGAGGCGGTGAGGAGGAGGGGTGGAAACGAGGAGGGCGGGAGAGGGCGGAGAGAGTGAATAAGGGGCAGCAGCAAATGCGTTAGGGTAGGAGATCAATAGATTTGGCGAGGCTGGCGAGTCTACGAAAACACGTCGGCGAAGTCGAACACTTGAGAAGAGAATATAGGGAGGGAGCCGCGGACACTCCCGCTCGAATCGACAAACGAACTGCCCCTGTGAACGCAGCGCACGCCATCTGCGCACGATCGGGAGATCCTAGATGGCGACCGAATTTTCGATACTCGCTGGATAGCTACTCGAATTCAGCCTCTGCCCGGAGAAGAATCCTAGCGAGCGGTTGCTCTGATCGGTAGTTTTCCATGGTTTCTCCGATCAACTCTAGGCAAATGCCCGAGCAGCACCCTAACAAACGGGCCACGGACCGAGCGTGATCTTTCCTGCTCCATCTTTGCCCTATCCGCACACACTTACGTGATCTTCGCTGCCTAACTTACCGGGAGACCTGTCAGCAGCTAAGAGCTTGTCCTTGCTGCAGCGATGTCCTGCTTATGGAAGATACCTGGTTGGGGAAAACCCCGCTAGCCAATCCCGCTAGATCGGCGTCGAATCTCACCATCCAGCAGGGAAGGTTATCGCCACGTCCCGAGGAAAACACACTAACTACACTTACGAGACTACTGACCTCAACCGTTGACTCGTCCGGAATCACCAACCAATTAATCAATCAATGCTCTCGAGTTACAGGCAAGATGATGTAATGGCCTTCTTCCTCTTCACAACGGTTCATCGTAAGGGGGATAACTGTTACAAAAATAAGATCGATTTTAGAATCGATTTTAGAATCGTTTAGAATAATATGTATTCGTTACATGTAATATTACATAGTACTTTTACGGTAGTACCTTTAAAGGCACTCGACGCCCTGCGAGAAGGGAACGGATATTTTAATTTTTGGGAGTATGTACTACATACACAGCTTTAATTACATTTTCAAAATTTTCTCGAAAATGTCTCCAAATATTTTGATTCAAATTTGTTTTCGGATAACGTAAAAGAAGCCTAAAACGAATGAGGCAGGTGTCATTTTCCTTGAAATTGCTAGTTTTTCGCAAATTGAAAAAGTCTACATTTTTTGGAGTATTCCCACAAGTTTAATATTGAGGATAGAGATTTTTTTCTGTTATATAATCTTTTGTAGGAAGAAATGTGTAGATTTTGAAATGGGGTCAGGTTCAGTTTTTCTAAAAGAAATGATAAGTTTTCCCGCAATTTAGCGTGAAATTTAGGCAATTTTTAAACATTTATTTCCTGAAAAACAGCTTCAATTTTTTCTTTAATTTTTTTCATGTACATTAAAGAACGTTAGAAATTAGAGTTAGTTCCATTTCCGAGAAACTCTATGTATAATCGAAAATTGCAAAAAGGTAACATTGCAAAACCACAAATTTGAAGATAGAGATTTTTGTCTTGAGTAAAATTATTCTAAAAAATTAAGATCTTTAAAAAAAGTCATGTATTGTGTGTCGAAAAATATTAGTTTTTTGGCCGTTTCACTTTGAAACTAAAACAATTGTTTAAAAAATTAAATTCTAAAAAACGCTCAAACTTTGATCTTTAATTATTTTCCACTGATAGAATAAAGAATTTCCATTGAAAAAATAAAGGCTGTAAAGAATGGCATAGGTACCACTTTTGATGAACTCACTGAATTTTTAAAAAATGCAAAAGTTTAAAATAATGCGAGAAAGCGTGTGTTTTTTCTAGCAATACTACTTGAAATGACCCTTCCGCGTAAGATGGAGACAGTCTGCGATAGGAAGTCGCCTTGTAGGAGGAGGTGGGATGCGACAGGCTCGTACGGAGGTGAGGAGAGTGATGCGAAAGGCAGGACGCCGGGTGCTGAGTGGTCTGGCGAGGCGGATGAGACGGTGCGCGTCGAGGTCTGAAACAAAAGCACGCCGGGTAGCCTCGCAGAAAATCGAGATTTGGAGTGGCGAAAGTAAATATTGGCATGGCGGGTGAATGGCGAGTGAATGGCGAGTGAATGGTGAGTGAATGGCGAGTGAATGGCGGGTGAATGGCGGGTGAATGGCGGGTGAATGGCGGGTGAATGGCGGGTGAATGGCGGGTGAATGGCGAAAGTGAAATAGCGCACGTGGTCGCCGGTTGCGGAACGTTCAGAAGCTACTCAAATATCTCGCTAATAGTTTTTAAATAGTCGATTGACTGATTGGCCGACCTGGATGGCCGAGATGGCTAAGAGAGTGTATCGACCCAACGCTTCGGTCCGAAGGGTCGCAGATTCAAGTCACGCCTTGGGAATGGTTGTTTGTTCCTTGTCTCTCATGTATCTGTTGGCGCGGAGGGCCTCGCGTTCTGCAGTCCACAGATCAGAGGAGACCGCAAGTGGGTTGGTGTCTAGTGCATGGTCGAATATGTACGACCCTTCGGGACGTGAAGGGAGATAAAATGTCTGCTTGATAAAAGCCCTAGAGAGAAAGAATTGACTTATTAGTGATTCCGATCTAGTCAACTGTTAAGGGCATTTGTCACGTAAGTGTAGTGCATGCGATTTACTCGAGGGGAGGCGATGATCTTCACCCGCTGGATGGTGCGATCCGGTTCCGACCTGTCCTCGGCTAAAGAGGTTTTCCCACAACCAGGTATCTCTCTCCAGCGGGGAACCGTTCTACGCTCCCGGCATGTGCGGTATCGTATAGCATTTGTCTATAGTAAGGGGTGAGGATAGGACAAGAGAGAGGGAAGAAAGATCACAGGCGGGTCACTGTATCTTGAGCAGATTGAGCCATGCTATTCACTTTCCAACTCTGAAAAATACTTTGAGTTCTATGTCAAAGATTGACAAAATACACGCAACAGTAACAAAGTTGCAAGAAACGGTTTAAAACTGCGTATGATCCTAGTGGCGGAAAAAGCATAATTTTGTAATACCAATAAGTATTTAATAATATAACATATTTGATGCAATTCATAACACACAGAACTCCGCTTAATATAATATACATTCTGAGATGTAGGAACATAGTAGGGTGTATTAATATAAAAATTTAAGAAATTGTTTGGCGGATTAGTTACAATAGTAGAAAAGATTGAAATAAAGGAAATGTAAAGGAGTTCTAATTTCAATAATCATAGCAAGTAGATGAATACTAAATAAAATATATTAAATCCCTCATTCATTGTTGCAATAATGAATCAATGGAAAGTCATAAGTACAGAACATCGTACAATTGAAACTTATGCATTTGAATAAATCACAAAATTCCTTTCAGTCCACAAACTCAAAACAAAAGGCACTGAAGTTGAAAATGTAATGCGCCCTTTTGCTCGAAAAACTTGTTTGAGCAAGCACAGGCCGTGAAGCATGACGCAAAGACGTTACAAGCGCCATTACAACAGGACGTGCGCCGCGTTGACCAGCGAGTGGCTCCTTGGGGCACGCGCCATTAACGCAGCGCTTGGGGCACTTCGGTACTTCCTGCACCTCGGGGGAACCTCGCCTCCGCCCCGTCCCGTTCCGCCCCGTCCCGTCCCCCCTATACCCCCGCCAGGCCTCGCCTAGCCTGCCACGTCTCCGCCACGTCCGCACGTCCGCCACGTCGCCACTTCCGCCACTTCCCGCCACTTCCCGAACTTCCCCGCACTTCCCGCCATCTTCCGCCACGTCGCCGCACGTCCCCACGTCCGCCACGTCCCGCCACGTCCCGCACGTCCCGCCACGTCCCGCCACGTCCGCAGTCCCGCTGCCCGCCCCGCGCTGGGCCCCGCCGGCCGCCGCGCTCGCCCGCCGTCGCCGCACGCTCGCCCGACGCCTCGCCCCGCCACACCCGCCGCGCAGCCGCCCCGCACGCCGCCCCGCACGTCCCGCTCCGCCCGGCCCGCCACGTCCCGCTCCGCCCCGCCCGCCACGCACGCCACCACTGTCACCCAAGCCACGCCATGCACGCCCGCGCCCCGCCGCCCTCGCCCGCCGCCCCGCCACGCACGCAGCGCCCCGTCCCGTCCGCGTCCCGTCCCGTCCCGTCCGCCGTCGTCCGTCCCTCGTCCCGTCAGTCTCAGGTCCAGTCCTAGTCCAGGTTCATCCACCAGTACACAGTCCCTCCTCGTCCGTCCGTCCCGCCTCCCGCCGCTCCTGGTCGCCCCTCCCGCCCCTTCCCGTCCCCTCCTGTCGCCCACGCACCACGCCGTCGCTAGCCCGCCACGTCTCGCTCCGTACCCCGCCCACCGCGTCCCGATCCGCCAAGCGCCCCCGCCCCGATCCGCCCCGCCCCGCACTCGTCCGTCTGCTGCTCCGCTCCAATCGCGCTCCGCTCCACCCCGCTCCAACCCCGGCTCCGCTCCGTGCGTGCGGCAACCTCCTACATGCACTTTCGGTAGCGTGTTTGTGGTACTGCGTCACCATTTGCACTCCGAAGCCGACCTTTCAGCTCCTCTCGCCCGCCCCGCCCGCTCCCATTCATCGTCAAGAGTTTCCTTCCCGCGCCGCGCTTCGCTCCTCAGCATTTCCCCTCCCTCCGCCCGCTTCCGCTTCCGCCTCAGCGCGCGCGCGCCGAGAGCCAAGCGGAGGCGGCGGGCGCTCGGGGCCGGAGCGGTCGTCGCGCGCGCCGGAAGCTGGCTCGACGCCTCCAGGTCGCGGCGCGCGGCGGTAGTGCGGTCTGGCCGCCCGCCGACCGCCTGGCTTTATTATATTATTCGCGCCCCAGCCACGGTAGCGGGAGCCTTATTTGCCTCTTCTTTCTCCGCTTGCGCACGAGCGTGCTGCACTGCTTTTTGTTATCGGACCGTCCTAGGTGGCTCAGAGCATCAACTGATGTCTGCAGTGCCTACGACCGGGAGGTTCTAAGATTCGAGTGCCGACGGTGGCAGAATTTACGATACTGGCTGCATAGGTAGGGCGAATTTAGCCGCTGTCTGGAAGAGAATTGAAGCGGCCAGTTGCCCCGTTTTCCGTGATGTCTCTGATCAACATCAGGAGAATGCCGGAGCAGTACCTTAGTAACGGGCCACGGAGCGCGCAATCATTCCTTCCTCTTCCTTGTCCTATTTTCATACCTTACACTATTATTCAATACACTATCATACTTGGTTAAGAAACCAGTCGGGAGATTGGAGCTTGTCTCTGCTGGGGCGGTGCGACGCTGATTGGGGGGGGGGGCGCAAGCCGTCGGGTAGGTGGGCGCCATCCAGGAAGATCACCGAACCTCCCATGATAAAAACACGCATTACACTTACGTGACTAATGGTCTTGGCAGTTGACGCGCCCGGAATCACTTACTAATCAATCAATTAATCAATGAAGTCATTATCGAGATTCGTTACGTATGCATTTCTAGTTTCGAGAACTACACTCCGCACTTCTACAGTGCACGAGCAAAGCTAAGTCTTGAGATAAACATTTTACAGTAATTTTAATAACCACTTTAATTTTATCGTGTTAGGTTTTATTTTTCTATTTAAACTCACATAGATTTCGAGTGGCTCAATTATCAGAATATGAGTCCCAATGAATGCTAAATTTAAAAAAATGAAATAGAAATTTCAAAAAGATCTCATTTTGTAAAACACTGCTCAAGAAACATTATTCCTGTCCCCTGCAACTGCCCTCGCATGTTGACCTCTTCCATTTCTTTACCCGTCACCGGCATGTTCGCCCAAACCCATCCCTACTAAGCTCCCCTCTCTCTCCAAAAGTGTACTCTTTCGAAACAAGAAAACTTACCTTTAAGCTCTTAGGACGCATCGTTTCTTAGTTATGCGCGACTGTAATGAGCGTCGCAGAAATCCGTTCCCTGCGTCAAGATTCGCGAACTTTTATTTTTCATCTTAAATCTGTTAGGTGCAGGACCGTATGATAATTCCCGGTCAGCAGTAGCACACTTGCAAGGTTTTAGGTTGATTGTTTTTTATAAGTGTTAATCAAGCAACATTTAAGGAAACTCGAAACTCCCGTCTGGTCTCCCGGCAAGCGTGGTAATGTAGTGCATATAGTGTGTGTGTGTGTAAAAATAAAGGGGGAAGATAAGGCAACGAAGAGGGAGGAAAGATCGCGCGTGCTCCGTGGCCCGTGTGTTGCGGTACTACTCGGACCTTTGTGAGGTGATTGGCAAAACCACGAAAAACTACCGCTCAGAGCAGCCGACCGCTAGAATTCTCCTCTAAACAGCGGATGAATTCAAGCTACCCTTGCAACTAGTGTCGAAAATCCTCGGCAGTGGAACCCTAGGAGCCCCCAATCGGAGTCACTGCAGTGTCATCAGTGGATCCCTGAAGGCCCATTCACAGTACAAACATAAGCATAAGCAGGGCGTTAACATAAAAGTTAGGACTTCGGCCATTAGCGGACTCATTTACAATGCGTTCACTTAAGCAAAACAAGTAAGACGTTAACTTAAAAGCTTGCAAGCTACTAGATACTGTGCTCATGCTTACGTAAGACATAAGAAATGAACCAATCACAGAACTGTAACTCAAAATCGACAATCGAAATTAGAGCCATAGAAGAACTAACGCCATATGGGTCATGGACACAGTCGATACCTCGAAATCGATTCTCACATGCGACCAATAGTAAACTAGAATGCCTCACAGCCAATACAAACACTTATTTTGCTTAAGTTGATGTTAGACATTATGAATTCTTGAGTCTATCACTTATGTTAATGCTTACGTCTATGCGTTATGCTTATGTTTACGACTGCATTGTGAATGGGTCTTGAGCAACCTTTGCCCGTGGGGGAATTGCAGATGACGGCTGCTCCGATGGCCTCCGCGGCCACCACCGCGCGAAGCCCCTTTTGCCCCGCGCGCCGCGCGTCCAGTGGCACTGCGGGGCGGCATGGCGCCGGCAATGGCGCGCCCGCCGCCCCGCCCCCTCCCCCGCCCCCGCCCCCGGCGGAAGTGAGCGTCGCCCGAGGGGCGGAGGGGGGGCGTGGTCACGGGGGAGCGCCCCTCGCGGGCGGGGCGGGCGCCATGTTCCCTCGCACGACGAACAATTGGAAGGCAGGCCGCGCATCGGCGCTCGCCGGACGAAGGGGAGTTGCTTACCAACTTCAACACTTTGTTTTGGACTGGAGAGAAAATATTCTGTATTCAAAACGCGTTGATAATGAATGCCTATACTAATATTTCAAATATTGTATCGCCAGTCCTTATCAGATATAATATTACAATGAATATAGAATAATTTAATTTTGTTATGATGTTTTATAAGAATGCTTTAATGTAAATATTCAGTGAAGTTTTAATATAATTATGTCTGCTCACAATGAACCTTACAATGTTTGATATAATAAAAGTATTACGTAAATTAAATATGTATAATATATTAACTCATTTAAAGGCTCCTAAGAGGACTACCTCAATAATTTGCAAGCGTAAGTGATAATTAAAAATTATGTATTATCAAGCTATTTTATAGAAAATAAATTATGAATGCATGCAAGAATTCTCGGCTATCCGGGAGACGCCGCGTCGTTGGCTGGGGTGCCGACGTACACATATGCATGCAAGAAAGTGAACGACTTAATAAGTCGAACTGGGATTAATAAATAAATTTAAAAAATACATTCACAGGAAAAACTACCAGCAATCACAGAATGCACAACAAATTATATTATTGTACCACAGAAGAATGCGTGAATGGATTTGTCAGTTTTTCTGTACAACACTCAACAGTTATAAGTCAGATTCAAACAATAAAATGTTTGAACCAATGTTCGTTTCAAAAATGCAAAAACTGTAAAATATTATAGAACTAAATCAGCGTGTGCAATTGATACACTATATACTCACACTGATTGTTGACAGAGAGAGAAAGAGAAAATTTAAGGAGAACAACTCTTTTGTGCCAAGACGAGAAAATGAAGTGTCCTTAATTTCATTCATAATACCAATTTATAAGAATTTTCTTTTATATTCATAAATGTTTCTTGTCGCCCGCATTATTTAATGTATTTATTTGCCATTATACGGATAACGTGATAAGAAAAATTAGGTATTACTTGATAAATTCGATGAGTTAAATGCACTTTTATATTTAGTGCTGAAAAAGATATTGTTTGAGTGACTTTCGAAACGTGCAGAAAAAATAGCCTTGACGAATCATTAATTCACAGGAAATTAAACTGTGATCGATCACATTCACAACAGTGCTACCATTTGCACTTCACCTATTTGAAGTAATAATTGGACACCCAACAGTATTTACGTTTCAAATTGTTCGAAAAACATATCTCATCCCTTCACAGTTCCCTTTTCTATAAAAAAAGTCAATAAATAACGAAACTAAAGTGCTGGCTAACGACAGCTTTATCCTCATTTCTCTTTTCTTTTAGAACGTAACTTCCCGTCAAGAGGGCACAACTCCGGGAACGGGAAGCACATTTAAATAAAGGAACTAATGGTGCTACAACAGCACGTACTTTCTCGAATCAGTAACGGTTAGGTAAAATTATAATTCCGCTGTTTCAATCCAAATTAATGCATCTCAGTCACCACTTGTAAAACTCGTTGCCTGTTACAGCATTAGGATAGAAAATTTAATTAATATAAAGATAACGTGTCAATACAAATTCGACCATAACTCCGTTCCATACACCCAGGAACACCAACAAAAAATTAGACGTTATTCAGAAAATTTCAAACTGCCATGTCGCGGAATTGTTTCGCAAGTCACAACTCGTGAAAGATTTTAGCAAAAGAAGTACAGGGAATTGTAATTTGAAAATATGAAAATTTGCACAATTCCGCTACACTACTCATATTTTAAAAAAGATTTATGCATGGTTGTTTTTAAGAACTGCTATTATAGAACAGATTTCATTTAACAAAAATCTTTATCACTAAAATTGTACTTTGCATTTCGATATTTTGTCAATTTTCGACAATATCGACCATTCGCCGAAAATGATACCAACACCATCTTTTTATCGTTCTTCGCTACATAAAAGGAAAAAATTAAAAATTTGAAGTCGCTATTGGGAGAATGTTTTTTAATGAATGGTATTATCAAGCAGAAATTCGCTAACTACTATTTTTTGAGTGCAACATATTGGAACAAAACAATTTTAATTTTAGACAAAAATATCTATTGTATACTGTATTATACTGTAATTAATCTCTTTATTATTGTAATTTTGCAATGTTAATTTTTTTTAATTTCAAAAATATGGAGTTCATCGAAGATGGGGTTAGTGCCAAATTTTTACCGTCCTTTGCAACATACCAGAACGAAAATTGGCGAAAATTACGGTGTGAGACCGTTTTGGGAAAAGTGTGTAAATATTGTATATTTTAGGTAAAAGTACACGAAATATACTAATAATTTCGATAAACTGTTCTTGACTTTATTTCAATATTTGTATTCGAGCGACAGATTTTACCAAAAATAAAATACGTATCTTTAATATTGTAGTTGTAGAAAGACGCCGAAAAATGTTAAACTTTCAGTATTTTCGAAAATTCAAAGATTTCCACGAAAATGAGATCTGTGCCTTTTTTACTCTTATGTAGGCATATCAACACTCCAATTCACGGATAAGCTTTTATATTTTTATGAATGTTTGTATTGATTGTGGTATTACGAAAAATATTGAACGACTTCGGGCGACATCATTACTAACGAACTTGCTTGATTATTAACCTCGGCTAACGGCCCCATTGCCAGAATGGACTTTAATCAGAACTCTTTACCTCTACGTGGCCTAGTTACTTTAATAATATCTTTGTAGCGTTACATAGTAAAGTGAAATAAGGAAAGTATTGACTGTGCATGTGCAAGAAATACTACACACACGCTTACACACACGGATCATACGAGTTGCCAACTGACATCCCCATATATAAACATTCATTGATCCTCGAACTTTAAAAATATTAAAAAATCGCTGTCTTTGCTTCGCTAACTATAACCTCACACTCATATGCTTGCTCTTACAGATGATAAAACAATTGCTTTTGAATAAAATCGATTGCAACTCGCGCCCCAAGCGAAGCAAAATCAAGTATTGTAGTTTGTCTTAGGAAGTAGATTTAGATTTAGATTTAGATTTAGATTTATTCAGTAAAAAACCAGTAAAAGCAGTATGTAACGTAGAGGGTAAAAGATGTGAACGAATGACATAAGCACCCATTCTTTTAATTTCAATATATTACTAATATTTCGTAGTTGTACAAGTCTGAAAAATAAAAGTTAGTGGCAACATACCTTGGAATCAGTATCTTTATTCAAAATGAAAGGACAAAATTTGGATGAGTAGAACCCCTTTCAAAATTAATTTCTAAATGTAAACCGTCAGTGGCGCATAGATTGTGATTGGAAGCAGTTTTGAAATTGGGTTGTTGGTGAGTTGGAGTGGCGCGCGTGTGGGCTGAGTGGAGCAGACAGACCCCCTTACATGTTGTGCGGTCGCCGCCATTTGATATTTTCGTCAGCTTCAACAGACATCACGAGCCCTGGAGGAGACATTATGATATTTGAAGGCGTTGTGGAGGTTTTCGTATATATTAATGTTAGATTTAGGTAATTTGGTGATTCCGAACCAACACACACACACATAATTCCGTATGTTGTAACCTTTCTGAAACCTCTTTTACGCGGTTATTTTTTTCGTCATTTCTCTGTACAAACAAAGGACAGAAAAGACACTTTCATTTTTAGGCAGAAATAACTGTTTCAGTATCGAAACAGGATGAACCAGAACGAGCGTTTCATGTGGTCATTTCGTTTTCTGCACGCAACCGTGATGAAAATATTTCCCTGGACGCCGCAAAGAGCGTTGAAGATCAAACAGTTGAACATTACAACTGTGGTAACAAATGAAGTTAAGTTATATGAGGACTGAGCACGGGACGAGACATTAGAACTCAGTGCATGTTTTATTTCTCATTACATTACAACCACTTCACACTGTTCAACACATTAGAACGTACCCGAAACTGTGCAAAAGCAACAAATCGCAACACATACAAAAGCAAACAGAGAAAATTTAAGTTGAAAGTAATTTCAAGGGCGCTGTAGACAAACTGTATGAATTCTGTACCGAAAAATGAAGCATGCGTCATATTTTTTTGTTATACAAATTACATCCAGTGTGGTTCGTCTCTTTTCCGAACGGACGGAAAACGATGACAAAATGACGGTGTAAACGGGCTTGACACCTAGCTGTAAGGCGTTGGAACGCGCTGCCCTCCGCGTTGGGGCGAGCTGAGGTGCGGGCGCGGCGTCTGAAGGGAGGGCCCTTCCTGCCTTCCGCGCGCGAAGGAAGGGCCGCGCCCTTCCGCGATCGATTACGCACTTCGCACCCTCCACGCACGCACGCACGCACGCACGCACGCACACGCAGCCAAGGAGCGCCTCGGTGCTCTTTCCGTTTTCACGTAAAAACTTGCTATTGGTTGCAACAACGAATGTGTGTAACTTGTATGTACAATTCATTTAATAAAGCAAAATACTGTGTTTTGGTGATAATGCAGTGTTGTACTGTGTGAGAGAGATGGTGCATGATTCAAAAATAAAAAAGTATATTATGAAAAATGACTGTACTGTGAAAAAGTTTCGTTATTATTTGTCTTTAAAAAATGCATTATTTATTTAATGGTTTCTTTATTCAGAATTTGTTTATAAAAAGTGTAAACCAGGAGAAATAAAGTGTTTTTAAATTATTAAAATATATTTATAGAATGTGAATATGAAGTTTTTATATTAATGTCTGTCAAAAACGTGAAGGCCAAAAAAGGCATTTTGCTTTACACTTACTTCATGTTCAGTAGACAAATCGAATTGTCCGGAACATTTATTTGTTTTCTCATCTGAATATTATTTATGTATCTTAATTTTTAAGGGAAATAGGTGTTTTAAATTAAAATATGGGACCTATTTGTTTGAACATTACCTGTTTCTCAATAAAAGAAACTGAATAAATATGGATGTGGATTTAGTTGCACATTATATTATAAGTGCATATAATATACACTATTAGAAAGAACTGTTAATAGAACAATCCCCAGCAAGAAGGATAACTATTACAATGAAGATATGTCAAGGAATTGGAACAAGCATTTTAGTTGCTTGTTCTTTCACCATCCACAACGTTTTTATAGATCTAATCAGTTCTTTACTGTGTTATAATATTTTCAATTTTCATTAAAAAATTAAATTATTTTTGTGACACAATGCACATGAATATGTAATGAAGACGAACTGAAATGTGATTCCACAACAATAGTCCAAAACTGGAGTTTTACGCACACTTTATTTAAATCCCATGACAAAACACATTCAGACGATTTCTCTCCTAATAGTTCAATACTGAACGAAGGAATATTTTTACATAGTAAATGAGTAATTATAAATTTTCATAAAATTACGTTAAAAATGTAATGAATATCAGAACTGTTATTTCCATTAAGGCCTCGGTAACAGATAGCAGAAAGTTACTTGTCCCCTTATCCTGTTTTCCATAACTCTGTGAAAACCACGTCAATAAGAAAGAGAAAAGTTTTTATTGTGATTTGTTTGTTTGTTTGTTTTAGAAAATTATTGTCTTTTGCCTAGAAAATCGGCTAATTAACGAATGAAAACGAAAGAAAAAAGACTCCAAACAAATGCGATTGTCGTGATAAAAGAAATGCAATACGTGAATTTCCGCGATGAACGATAACTTACACGAAAGTTAATTACCACGGCGATATTTGAAGCGTGTGGAGTTGGATGTCTTATCTTGCTAACCCAATTCTCTAATTCTCTACAAACACGGATTTGACACGTATACTCAAACAATATCACCACCACCACCTCCTCAGGCAGTCTTGCGGCCCCCGCTCGCTCGTCCCTTTAGATATGCAGATGAACAAACCAGGGCGGCGGAGCGCGTCGTGCGAACAGAAACAATCGATGGGGGTCACCCCCCCCCCACCGCCCCTCGGCGGGGCAGCGGCGGCGGCGGCTGCCACTTAATTACTCGTCGCTGAGTTCCATTCAGAAACAGACGCCGCGCGCCGCGCGGTTACTCGAGCGAACGCGTCAACGAACGCCCTCCCCCTCCGACCCCGCCCACGCTCATCTCCTGCTTCACCCCAGCACACTGCGCTGAACCACCGTCTCTGAGGAAATTCGCGATTTTCAGGAGGCACAAAACCCTCCATACCATACACGTGCACAGTAATAAATTGATGGTTTTCCCCGCCTTATATCGTTCAATGTGTTTGGTACTTTCTGAAAGGAAATTTCCCAGCAGATAGCGTTAGTTGTAGGGAATAACTTGGTGGAATATCTCAAAATATGGAATTTTGAAATTGTTTGGTTCTTGTAAGAGACCCTTCAAGTACTACTAGGCTAGTGCGAATATTACGCAGTTTTCGAACCATTGTTTTAGTGAAAACAGCTTCGAACTGACATCAAAATTCAATGTTTCTGGTATAACCAGAAATATGAAGCGAAGGTATCTCCAATAATGAAATAAAAAAAACAGTCTCTTTGTATACACAAAGACTGACAAATAACTCGGGCTCCTGAAGAACACCGAAAACCGGTTTAAAAGGCTTCAAACACATCGTATCCGTATTGCATACAGTTGGGCAAAGTGTGTTCCTGGTTGCGTATACGCCTGCTCAACCGTTGAGCAAAATTCTGTGAATCTTGTTTTGTCCTAAAATGTAAAAATGTTTGAAATTATCTGAGTAAAATTTCTTTACACAGTTAATAAACCAATGCACACAAGTTGACTATGTATTTGGGAAACACAGCAGATTAATAGCTCTTAATTACATCATATCAACATACTGTGGCACTCAATTTTTGACATATATATATATATATATATATATATATATATATATATATATATATATATATATATATATATAAATGTGGTTGTATCCGTTGTACATGTTTTGCACTCTGGATTTGGGAGAATAAATCTTTACTTTTTTTCTCACGAAACATAAACGTCAAAAATAAATTCGTTGTTTTACTTAATATTTTTTCATGTGTATAAAACGTTCGTTTCGAATATTATTTTCGTAGATATCCCATTGATATTTTGTCGGTCTTCGGAGTTTTAGAGACATTGTTCGAGTATATTATGATTCTGCGAAAATTGTCGAGACTTTTGGGAAGAAGTTGCTCTTATTGTGAAGATTGAGGAATGAGATAGGATTACGGGAAATTCTGAAGAAAACCTCCGAACCGGCAGCCCACAACAAATTTCACAGACTGACAGATTTGAACCTGGGACAGCTGTGAACGGTGGGAGGGTTGACTGTTACACCATAAGTGGCATCGGTTTTTTTGAGGGCATTGCAATCTTTGTTACAGTAAAAGGTTTGTAATGGAATATGTTAATGAGGGATAGTCGTAAGTCACGGTTTTGAGATTTTCATGTGCTAGTTTCAAGAGCTCTGAGCAATCCTATTTTCATTGTGTATTATATGTTTCAACTGATAACAACTGATTTTCAAAGGTAACAACTGATTTTCTTGGCCGTACATTGATTTGCATGTATTCGCCAAAATTAAACAGAAAGTATCTCAATATTGTATCGAGAGGTTCGAATCCTGATAGTGGTGTACTTTAGACAAAAGCTTTATAGCTGGGGGGATATCATCCATCATCTGGAGGAGAATTCGGTAGCCTGCTGGTCTAATTGGTTTTGTTAGTGCCTCCGTTTATTACCAGGCGAATGCTGGAGCAATGACTTAACAAGTGAGCCCCGGCCGCGCAGCGATCATTCCGTTCTCAACCTAGTCCTCTCCTCTCCCCTTACCCCTCCCCCCACACATTGTTCTTGTACGCACTACACTATCAATGTCTGTGTAAACACAACAGTTGACGCGCCGAAATACAAAGTAATCCGTCAATGAATTAACGGAAACTGCGTGAGTGTGGCTTGCGTTTGCCTTTGTCCGGCCAGAACGCGTGTTGCGCCGCGTCCGCCTCCGCTCATGAACGGACTCGCCCTTGGGCGGGAGTGACG
>BOPP01000078.1:2436269-2447361 GCA_017312745.1 Gryllus bimaculatus | reverse complement strand
GTTTTGTCCCGCACCCCGTTGGCGCTGCACTCGGCGGGACGGACGGGAAACTCCCCTCGCTCACGGGAGCGCTGTTGCTACAAAGATCGTTCCAGGGAAGCGACCACTGTCCTCTCGTTCAATTCAAGTATCACTTGCAGTCCGTGAAAGGTCACTCTAGCGGCGAAACAGGCGATTCCTATTTAGCCCAGACGCCTCTTTTAGGTTTGAGAATCTTTTACATGCAGTAAATCCACAACACGGAACAGCTGGATTTACTTCCCTTCTGGAAAAACGCGTACGACCATTTTTTTCCTTCTTAAGAATTCACGACTCGAGTTTGAACCCGCGAACTTGAACAGAGGAGTGGCTGTTCGTTCCTCCGATTGGTCACCTAAAGTCGATATAACATAACGTTTTGCGATAAAAGTATATTATTGTTACGTTAATGTGTTAATGTGTGGTTCGATATTCTCTATGTAATCAAGGATGGACCCAGTGACAAATTTTGGGAGGGGAAATTAAAAATATTTTGGTGGAATATGTCATATTACAGATTTTGTATAACGTCGCGGGCTACTCTCAACTTCTGCTGCGATACGATTATATTCGTTTTATTGATTATCTGAAAATATTTCTGGCAAGACAAAACTTAGTAGTTACTGGAATTTTTTATATTTTCTCTCATTTTCCTCCCCGTGGATCCGCGCATGATATATCTAATTATTCAACTATGTTGTCCAATTTCATATTGTCTGAAAATATGTTTGTAATCTTCCATTTTTTAATTCTTTCAGGGTTTAAGGAAATTTAAGGATATCGCGATTTGCATAAAACCTTGAGAGACAGAAACGAATAATTTTTAATGCATTTTCATGCAAAAACACTTTTTGCACACACCACAAGACGCTTCACACTCGATCACCTTTTTTTATCTAGCGTCCCGTCTGTCATTCGCGATTTAGCAGGACGATGTGCGAATTAATACTTTTATCGTCGCCAACACTGCTTCATCCAGGCAGCCTGGTTAATACGCAAATTTACCAGAATATTAACTTGCGAATTAATCCATTCATCGACGTCAATAGTGCCTCATTCAAATCGTCTGGCTAATGCGCAAATTAACTGGCAAACTTAACTTGAGAATTAGCTGTATTTTGGACTGAGCCGGAACGAATAGAGTTTGAGTAAAACAGTAAACAAGGGTGCACTCGTGTTTTCGTCACAATACCAAAATTGTTCGTTCTTTTTCAACATGTTCAGATTATCAGAATTAACGTCATCATCAACAGTTATTTCTGTTGGTTTTTTCCTTTTTTAGTCTCAATGTTTAAAATAATAACGATGAATAAAGGAAATATCAATGGTAAATAATTATTATACTAGGGTATTTTCTTTGTCTTTGAATTGAATAAAAGAAAACGGAGTTAAAAGTTCAGAAACCTTAAATTCTGGAACTCTAATTAAACTTTGCTATATTTGTTTTAATGTTAAGTTGGAAATTCAAAATTTAAATCCGACCTAAATACAGATAACGAAGAATCCTTTTCATCACGACTGTTTAATCGAAAGGAATTCGAACCGAAGTAGCAATTTGGCCACCTATAGAAATTAACTGAGTCGGCAAAATTAGTTCTTCTAGACTAAAATGTTACAAAATGCTATTTCTCTTCTTCATATCTCTTTTGGCCCCTCTTTCTTATTCTCTTTCTTTCTCTATCTTCTTCATTATATTTCTCTTTTTTGATTTATCTCCAGAAAATTTCTGAGTATAAATTAACTGAAAATATTTTAAATATATTATCTCCATATTAATGATTTTTCCCCAAGCAATACCTCACGGCAAAGAACGACTCGTCCAATTGGCTAATAACGAATGTCTGCTTGTGAATCTCGCTCAACGCGCTGATCTCCCGTTCACAATAGGTAAACTTCCGAGAACAACCTGAAAAATTGCGAGCGGCAGCCGGCGGACCAGCGGCTCAATATGCGTTTGCCGGGAGCGGCTAATGAATTCGACACCTCTCCCGCGCACATCAGGCCGTGCTGTCGCAGGACGTGGCGCTGCCAATTCCGCCCACGCGGCTTGCGTCAATGCGCGCCCGGACTTTCTATTATTTATCTTTCGTCGGGTTAAATGGCGGGACGCTTTTTGAAAAAATGAAACAATGACACGAAATCAATGCAACTTACAATTTGGAGTTCATTAATTTAATGTCTTAATCAGTTCGTAGTATTATTCTTGCTCTTTGAAAATATCAGCATGATTTGATACACTACTTCAGTAAAAGATATATTATAGGCGAAACAGGGAATATGTAGTTAGCATTTTTTAAATTCTAATATTTACCAAGAAAAGTGTAAACGATGTTTATGAAGTAATTTTGATTATTAAGTATGAAGTAATTCTCAATCTTTAGAATGTTTTTTTGGCCACGTTATGAAGTTAATTGCATGAATACATCATCACCTTATATTTGACCTAGATACGGGAACTAAACAGAGAGGTATGAAAATCGATATATCAATTTGTTCATGCTAACGAGAATATCTGTTTAATTTTGAAATGTTGATAAAAACTTAAAATAAAATTATAATTGTTTTGTACTTACATATGAAGCAATGTATTGTGTAAGCAGTAGAAATACGGACTTACTTACTATAATCTAATAAAAGTTATCTAATTTCATATTATTTTCTCTTGGTAAATAACTTTCTATTCCTTAAAGACTTCATCTTTTTTGTCGCAATATTTATTATTTTTGTTGCTCGGAAAAATATCACACACATTCTTTGTTTAAGAACTCTAACAATTTTACAACTTGTCCTGATGGTTTTTGCTCTATAAACTGTTTTCCTCCGTTATAAAATGAAATGTAAAGTTTATTCTTCTGCACATTCATTGCATAGAAATGTAACTCTGTCTTATTGTACCTTTCATCCACATTAAGATGGAAATTATGGTAAACAAATTACAAAAAAATTAATTCCCTACATTTTGCAACGTCCCGGGTGTATTAATATTTAATGTTCATGGGAATGAACAAGAAATACTGAAGGTTTAATTTCAGTTACTTTGTCATTACTTTGCCCCAAAGTGCATTTATTGACGGATTGTTGATAAAATGAAAAATGTTTACGACATTGAATTAAGTCAGACATTATTGTGTTCTGGTCCTTTCAATTTTCATTATCAGTACGGTGAAATTTTTAATGATACAAAAATGAGGATGAGAATATTTCGAGAAGAAGTAAATTTTACATTTCACATCCGCAAACTAGTCGTTATAAAGTGTTGTTATAAAGAGTACAAGTGTGGAAATACCGTGAATGGATAATACTCCGTCAGTGATGCAAGTATTACTCTACTAATCTATCTCTCTGCTATTACTCTGCTGATACATCTCTATCTTTCTATCCTATTACTCTACGAATGAACACGGGGAATCAGTTTGAAAATTCCTATAATGATGTACAACCAGAGGGTTGTAAGGCTACATATACCACATTAAACTATAAAATATCCTGTGAACAGGTCGTTTTTCACAAAAAGAAAATTTTTAATTTTCTTGTAGTAAATTGTATTCGGTTTCTCTAGGCTTGTACATTTTGATTGATCTGATGTTGTTCTTTATTACATTTCATTTGCGATGTCACATTTGAAATGCTATCTGAAATTCCAAATATAAAAATATTCATATCTGTAGTAAATATGCTAAGTGTATGTCTTCATTATGTCTGTAGACTAAGAATGCTATGAAATGAATTGCTTTGATTGATCGAACCGAGAAACGGATTAATTACAATAACATAATGTGAATAGTATGTTTAGCACCGCTTGTTTTCCTTGCTTGAAACTCCATTGTGTTATTCGGGGGTCGAAAGTTGATTGCAGGAAGTCACTGCTTTCACGACTGTCTCCTCACACCCTGGGCGGCGTTCGGACAATCTTCGTCTCCTGGAGGAATCCAGCCAATCTAAACTTCGGTAGCATCCGGTTATCCCGTCAAGAGCAAACCGTTGCACCCCAGCACCGAGAAAAGTAGCTCAGGGTGTAGTCTTCACATTCGGGAGGACCGGGTTCACTCCCCGGGCCAGTGTTTACTGTGTCCCTCGGTCATCCAGGCGATGGCTTAGATGGCCCTCATGAAAGGTCACGACCGTGAAACCGGCTTCACTAGCCAAATGCGCTATGTAAGTCACGTAGGTTAAGCGAATTCGAGACCTCAAGGGTGCCTGGTTGGGTTACCGACTGGATACCCCGGGATGTAACGGCGCCGAGGCCAATTGCGGCCCTTATTCGGGACATATAGTGGCTAAATACAAACGCAAACTCCCCAGCGCAAGTGCAGGTCCCCCGCCTCTCCGGCGAGGCGCAGCCCCAGCCAGCGGCCGCGCGCCGCCTTCCGCCTGCCCCCGGAATCGACGCGCACTTCTCCGGGCACCCGCCTCACCTCCAGCACGCGGGTCGCGCGCTCGCTCGGGCGGGCGGCGGGCGGGGCGTGCGGGGCGGCGGGATGCGCCCGAGGAAAAGTGTCCGAATAATGGGCCCATCGATCTGGCGGGTAATATTATTTAAATACATTTGCCGCATAAATTTTCCGGAAAACGGACGCCCCCGGCCCAAAAAAAATTTTTAAAATAACACAAATACAAGCCGCGTAATTGGAAAAAAGAATTTTTATCGAACAAACGGCCTAAAGTTATAGTGTTTATTTTTGCCAGATTTTTCTTTTTTTTTTTTTGCCTGTCCCTTTGGCGGGCGTGGTGCCGCGCGAACCCCGGCTGCGGGATCAATACAGGAGTAAGGCGGCGCCCGGCGGGAGCGGGAGCGGGGGCGGGGGCGGGGGCGGGGCGGGGGCGGCGGGGCGGGGAGGCCGGGATGGGGCGGTGGACGCGGCGTCGTGGATCGATGGCTTGAGCACGGGCGGTGGCGGTGGAGGTGGCGGTGGGGGCGGGCGGAGAGACGCATGCGCAGGTCGCAGCCGCCCCATGGCGCCTCCATCGCCGCCGCCCCCATCGCCCCCGCCGCCGCCGCCGCCGCCGCGACGTTTGCCGCGTTGCCTCTGCCCGCGGAAGAGAAGACAAACCGCACTCACATATTTTCCAGCCTGCGTTCACTTTGTTGCGACTAGGTAACTAAGATATTGCAGTAAATCTTGATCAATGCGGAATCTCAAGAGACCAGGATTATTTTTTTTATATTAGATAAAGATTTCGCATTATGCAATGTAATATTGTATAATTTATGTTTAGAAGAAACGTTTTTTATGTTCATATTAATCAGATTTCCGCTTTATACACATTCCGTATTGAGCAAATTTTACTGTAGTAGTAATTTTTATTTGCAACTGTGTTCTACTCGAAAATTCCAGTTCGTTTTTACATCAAATTGTCCTCCTCAATGTCCTTCTTCTGTAATTCTTCGGAAAGTTTCGTTCTTCCACTAAACAAAATATCTTCCTTTTTGATAAATTATGTTTGTAATTTCGAATTCTCTATCATCAACATAACTTTAGAAGTACCTCCAGCATATCATTTCATTCATAATCCAATCTTTAGAATCATTTTATATGAATCATTATATCTATCCTCACTAATCATACCCATATCTCCTTGTTCTTGAATATGTCTGTTTCTATGAGCTACCAATTTTAGTTCCCTCGTCTCTCAAAGTTATTTCTTCTTCTTCTTCTTCTTCTTCTTCTTCTTCTTCTATATATATAATTAAATATTAATATAAATTGTTCAAAGCAACGATCAACCAGAACTCCTGATTTAGGATGTAAATGTGACTGATGTAGTTTCTCATTGCATTGCGCGTCTTACACTCACAATAGAAACTCGAATGCTTCATGACGGAATTAAACGAAAAAGCCTTTGAAGGAGACGGTGTTGTTACGTAGCTTGCGTACATTGCTCAGATCAGCATCTGAAATTATAAATGTAAAGGTCATTTACGAACGAAAGAAACTGGAGTAAATAATGTCTGGTGAATGTGGAAGTGACTGTTATAGAACAATAGTCTTGTAACTATTAAAATATGCAGACTGATGACATCAGAGACAAAAGAAAGTAGAAACAAAACAACAAACAAACTAAATGCGACCATAGTAATACGTCACTTTTTCTTTGGCTAGCTAGACGAACGTAGCAAGACAAGTTAGATTGTAGTAAATAAATATCTGTTGTTTTCAAACGTTCGAAGTTGTCGTCATTCGAATCTTCACAAGCTACATTTTATGTGCCTGACCGAGACGGTGCACCGTGGTAATTTCGAACCTCCCGGTAAAAAGTGCTCGGCGAGAAACTAATATTATTCCGTGTACTTTACTTAGCATATGAATTCGCGCCTCAGCCTTTCATTAGGCGTGCTGCGTTCCACGCACCTTCCCACACGCGCTATTCGAGCTCTTCCCATCGCCCGGAGGTCGCATTTCCATATGCATTTCGAGCGCCCGGAGACGAAACCGACCCCGCCTTAAATCACCATAAGCCGACACCTGACATCCGTATCTTCGTCCGATATTCCACGCACCGTCTCCGAGGGAGCACCCGTCTTCCCAGGCGAGGGTTGGGCTCTTTCCGCTTGTTTATGCATACTCCTTGCCCAAGCATGCGTGAGCAAGGGCGGCTTGACTGCGGAGGGCGACCCGCCGCCGCCGCCGCCGCCGTCTACCTGCGCGCGCCCCGGCCCCGATCTTCTGCCCTTGGCCCTTCCAAGGGCCGCGCCCGCCCGCCTCGCACGCGCTGCCAGCAGAAGGGCTCTCGACTCTGCGCTGTTTCCTCAGGCGCTCCGGGTATTCGAAATTTATTCCTTCAAACCAGTACTCGCCCTGTCCGGGAATCAAACCGGGTTCTCCTGGTTTACGCCCAATTTTTTTCCGACTACGAGATGACCAACTTGATCACAGTGGGAAGGCAATGAAGTAGCTTTTAACCGGCAATAGATCAGGAGTGGGGAGTACCTTCAAATTGTTTCTTCGTATCGTTAGGTCAATGATCTGAGCAACTGGTCCCAAATTAGGAATGTCGACCGAAGTGACTACTCCTTTGAAGAATTAAAATTATTAAATGCAATTGATACTGGCGAGATGGTAACATCATAGAAAAACTTTATTCTGCGGAACATATTTCCTACATTATTGCCTATCCCACTAGGCAGGAGGGTGGTAACCATTGAAGTTCTGTTGCTTTCATGACCTTTGAGTTTCTCATCGACGATACCTTCAGGAGAATGACATATATTTTGACTCGTGCTCTTAATTATGTTTATTCATAGCTAAACTAATTCAAGTAACCGTATTTTTAGATTTTTGATGCATTGTATTACTTTCACTGTTTAACTTAATCTACGTTATAATGAATCTTGTCTTTGGTATTAATGTTGTACTGTATGGTGTCTTTTGTACGATATACCCTTGAGCAAGGTCCAAAAATGTGGTACAAACGTTGGAAATAACTTAAGAAAAACAATACATGCCAAAAGGCAATAACTGTTTGAATTCGCTGTACTAAGGCGGAGAACCGAAATCTAAATTACAAAAACATACAGTAGAACCCCGCCAACCCGAACCCTACAACTCCGAAATTTTAGATAATCCGAACTCAATTTGAGATAGAGAAAAAAATAAAATGCATATTTATATTATAAAAAAGGATGTAATAATTACTGTAGAACTGAACAATTAATTATTGAAACACTAGTCGAAATGACACCGGTAACTGTGTGTATGGTAAATGTGGTAAATGACGCTGGTGTATATCACATGTGTATATAGCTGTAATTTTCACTTAGAGGAACGTATAAAATTGACTTCTTCTTTTGCCGTAAGGAATTGAATCTATTTCCTAATGCGATGTGATGATTTTATCACATCGCACTCTACATTGCATTGTATCTGGCAATCCTATAGTCATATTCGTGTATGTACAGTACATTTTTTCTGATAATCCAAACATTACTGAATACGAACACAAACCCCCAATTAGTTCGGAATATCTGGTTTCTACTGTACTTTGCTTCGTAGTGAATATCTTTGTCTCTCCGGCTGCACTTTCAAAACGCGTCCTAAGAAGCCGTGGCTCTCTGCAACGCTTTCTAAACGCGCCCTGAGAAGCCGTCACCCTCTCCGGCGAGCGGCGTGGCGCGGCAAGGCGCCCGTTGCGGCATTTACATCCGCGCCGCGACCGGTGCTTATTAGTTTAGATAAAAATAAATATTGATGTTCCTTTGATGGCGTGTTTGGACCCCGGGGGCGCGGGGGGTGCGACCGCCCGCCGCCAGGTAGCCGCAGGTGGGGCCCCGAGGGGGGTCGACTGGAGGAGGGGGGGGCTATTGATTGGCGCCGATCGGGTGGCACTCGGCGCGACCCCACACGCAGCGCCCGCCACCGCCGCCGCCGCCACCGCCGCCGCATAAAACGAAGCGAAATTGGATCTGGAAGCGCGCGACCCGGCGCTTTGCTTTATGGCGGTGCGGAATGCACCCCCACTACACACACACACACACACACACACACACACACTGGCTTTATCAGAGCGCCTACCCCCACCGCAAGCACGCAGCGCAGCACGCACGCAGACGGTTGGTGGTAATTAGAGCCCGGAAGTTTGACGATGTCTTTTTTAATACGCCGTGCGCGAAACGCGGTTTCTCGTGCTTGTTTGTGTTTCGTGTGCAAAACAGATACTTTTTTCACGGTGTGCGAAACATCGCGAGGTGGGTGCGGAACAGGTATCAGTTGTGAGGCCTATTCCGGAAGAAGGGTACCTAAGTCATATGCTAGCATTCGCTTCTAAAGAAAGTTCACTACACCATTACAAAGAGACAGTGTCCCCGAATTGTGGATTTTGTCGTCAATGCTTGCGCTTGAACCGTTCAAACGATTTCATTTGATCCAACATTGATAGCTCCCGATCGATCTGAACAAATTCTAAGCCTTAAAAATTTTAAGTGAGTATTTTGACTTTGGGAGGTACATGAGAACCTTTACATGAGGCCTCCACTTTTTCAAAATTTTCTCACAATGGATCACAACGTTGATGAAACATTTTTCTTGTCGTTAAAAAATGGCGCAGGTCTCATTTTTCAGTCATGAAATCTCCGACTTTTGAATATTAAAAAAGTGCAATTTTTTTTCAAACTCCCATACTAATAATTCATTATAATGAATTATAATATTTTATGAGACTGCCAAGCCGTATTATGGTGACATTGAGAGAGCCTCCCGGTGAAATAATGGCTATTTGAAGAAGAGAATATTAATTGTTCTTGAAAATAAATTAAAATTAATTGTAAAAATTTTCTTACAGCTATTATCAAAATATTTTACCCATCAGGATTACTTAGCTCATTCAGATGTAATCGTTCGCAAATGCGGGAAATAAGTATCTACACACAACATTGTCCAAGAAGACTCGAATTATGTAAAGCGGCCGCAGGATTAAAATAATTTGGTTGTCATAACCTTTACATTTTTTGTTCAATATTCTAGTATTGGACATCAATTATGAGATAGAAGTTTGTAGCAAACAATTCAAATTTCAATATCCACAAGAAGTAAAGGTAATCTAATTCTTAAAAACGATAATCTCAATCACCTAAAATTTCCTCTAGAATAGGAAGTGTTCAAAATAGATATGCTCTCGAAAACCTAGATCTCAAAACCTGAAATTATTGAAACACTAACATACACGTAACATATTGCTACATACGAATAATAGTTCTTAATTATATAAAATCCTTCAATGTTACTGCAACGCATTTCGAGGTCAGCCCCATCATTGATATTTTCCAGGTACCAGAATGAATTTTGCATACGACTGTTAAAAAGGAAGGAAGGAAGGAAAGAAAGGTGGAAGGGAAAAAGGAAGGCCAAGGCGCGAGGACGTGTTGCCGGTAGCGGCCCAGGACTGCTCGTTTGGGACTCCGCGAGTCGCGACACCCGGGCACTCCCCGGGCCGCGGGTAAACAACTTAAGGAAATTACTGCAAACAGCCGGGATGCGGCGGCGGCGGCGGCGGCGGCGGCGGGAGTGCGAAAGAAACAATTTCAAGAAGTGCGGCGCCGCGCCGCCGTCGGGGCTCCATTGAGCGAAGGAGCCGTCTGAGATTAGGAAAGAAATTAGTAGCGGCGAGGAAAACACGAAATAAATTGTATTAAGTACAAAGTTAACAAGTTTTTACTCCCTTTTTATGAAGAAAACGGGGAGGGACGAAAGAAAAGAGTCCTGTAAAAAACCGTGCCCGACAGAGAGAGAGAGAGAGAGTGGGAGAGAGTGAGAGGGACAGAGAAAACTAGCGTGGAGGTCTCAGAGCCGCCGCCCCCTCTCCTCTCTCCGTTCCCCCCTTTCGCCCCAGAAATCTTACTTCGCTGAAAGTTAACTCTTTTATCTCCGTCCTCGTCTAGCGTGCGCCCACCTGTTGACTCCTAATTAATTTAATTTACGGCATTGTCGCAAGACGGCGCGCGGCGCGGCGCGGTGCGGCGCGGGCGGGGCGACGCGTGCGCGGCGGGGGCGGGGAGTGGAGAGGCGTTGCGGCAGGGGGGACGGGTTGATCGCGCGGTTAATGAATGAGCGGAACGGCAGAGGAGGCGGAGAAGGGGGGAGAGATCAAGAGGCGGGGAGCAGACGAATTAAAGGCGCCTTCTGCGCTTTGACGAATGCCCTAATCAAAAATTCTAGCGGCCGGCTGTTCTGATCGGCAGTTTTCCGCGGGTTTTCTCATCACCACCAGCCAAATGCCGGAGCAGAACCCAAACAAATAGGCCACGGACAGCGCGCGACCTTTTCTTTCTCTTTCTTGTCCTTCCCGTACCTCTTATCTTCTTTTACACTAACATACACTACTCTACCACCCGTGCCCGGAGAACTTTTGGTGTGAACTGAAACCGTCGTTTGCCCGTATGCTTTACACCGATTGTCTGACATGAACACGTGCATAACAGCGAAGCACGGTTTTAGGAGAAGTGTTGTTTTTGTGTTTGCATTGCATTGTGCAATAGTTTTGTTTGTATTGTTCCGAATTTGGGACTTGTTTCGGTTCGACACTCCGGTCGGGCCGCGCGACGTGAAAGTGGCCCCGTGGGCGATGGCAGGCGGGCGACGGG
>BOPP01000078.1:2411344-2427185 GCA_017312745.1 Gryllus bimaculatus | reverse complement strand
TGAAAAAGAAAAGGGAGAATTTTTTGAGTTGGGGAGAGGGAGGGGGGGTGAAGAGGCCAGTGGCCTCAGCCGCAGCTCGCCGCACGTGCTGGTCTCTCCGCCCTCGCCCGCCTAGCCCGCGCCCGCCCCGTCCGGTCGCGTGCAAACGCCCCCCGCCCATAAGCCGCCCACACACAGCCCAACGCCCAGTCAATGCGCACCCGCCCATGACCTCCACCCACACGCCCCACCCATGCATCACTACATTTCGTCCACCACTCAAGCCACATCCTCCGCAACACGCAATCACCCACACGCTCTGCACCCCCCTAGCCCAGCGCAAATCGCCCCCTTCAGTTTTCTTGCCAAACATCACCGTTCTTGGATAAGAAGTGCAGATTCATTATGATCCTCATATGAAGTTGGCATTTTTCTGAGCGATCTATACATCGTTCCCTGTATATCTTAGCCGGGGAGCATCTAGTTTGATCCTGCATCGAGACTACATCCATTTTATTTTCACGAGGATGACGGACTTAATGTAAGTGTTTCGATTGCTCCAGTTCACGTCATCCGCCTAATCGTCGCCGGCAGTTGAAAACGTAAGCACGAACTCCGTAACTCATCTCCCTCACATCATCGTCATCCGCTTGTACCTCTCAACCCCTCCAAGCGCCTTTCACCCACTCGCGCCCATCTCTCACCCTCTTCCTCCTCAGGCCTCTCTCTACCTCTCCTCCCGCCCTCTATACCCTCATCCGTCTCGCCGCCTCTTCTACCTCATCGTCTCTGCGCCTCTCTAACGCCTCTATCCGTCCTCACCGCCCTCTCTCACTCTCATTCGTCTGCCGCCCTCTCCCTCTCGCTCTCGCTCTGCCGCCCTCTCTCCCATCGTTCCCCGCCCTCTCTACCCTCATCCGTCCTCAGCCGCTCCTCTCTCAACCTCATACTGTCTGCCGCCTCTCTCACCTCATCCGTCCTCAGCGCCTCGTCTAGCCCTCGATCCGTCTCGCAGCTCTCTTCTACCCTCATTCGCTCCGCGCCCCCTTCGTCACCCTGCATCCGTCCCGCCGCCTCTCTCACCTCATCCGTCTCGGCGCGCCTCTCTCACCCTCATCGTACTCGCCCCTCTCATCTCGCTGCCGCCTCTCTACTCTATCCCTCGCCGCTCTCCTCAGACTCGCCCCTCTCTCGCCACCGCCTCCGCGCTCCTCGCCCATCCGTCACCACGTCCCGCCGCTTCTCATGCACCTCAAATTCCGTCTCGCGCCTCTCTCACGCCATCCGCTGCCGCACCTCTCTCACCTCATCGTCTGCCGCTCACCTCCGTGCCCCCTCTCATCCATCCTCCTCAGCCCTCTCCATCGCCTCTCGTCCGCCAGCCTTCTCACTCGTCATCCCGTCCTCAGCCGCCCTTCTCGCCTCATCCGTCCTCGCAGCCCTCTCGTACCTATCGTCTCGCTGCCTCTCTCACCGTCGATCCGTCATGCGCTCTCTTCACCCTCCATTCCGTCCTCGCGCCCACTCTCACCCTTTCCGTTCGCTCTCTGGCTGTTCAACTGCTCGCTCTCCCCGTCGGATCACCTGACTGCAACCGTCGCACAGAGAGCCCGTCCGCCCTCGCATACTGCACCGCGCGGCAAATATCGATGGGCCAGATTTTCAATTTTCTCTGTCCTTTTTTCTTATTTCTTCGCAGCGTCCATCGCGGCAGGCAGGCGCAGCGGGCGGGCAGCCGAGGCGCTGTCCCCAGACTTCTTGAATTTTCTCCGCATTCGTCTCCTCCCTTTTCTCTCTCTCTCTCTCTTTGTCTGCTCTCTCACTCCCCCTCCCTCCGTTCGCGGGCTCGACGCCTCATTATACATCCAGCTACTGCAGCGGAACCTCGGTGAAGAAGCCAGCGAATGAAGGCAAGCGCAGGCGGGGGCGGGCGCGGGCGCGGGCGGGGGCGAGGGCGGGAGGGCGGGGCGGGGTTGTATGTTGGTTAAGGGAGGGCGAGAGAATAAAACAGCGCAGAGGGAGCGGGGCGGGTGAGCAGAGCCGGGCCGGGCTGGGGCTGGGCTGGGCCGCGGCCGGAGGAGGGCGTTGCGGTCAAGTGTGGCGGGCGGCAGCAGCAGCAGCCATTTTGTCGACGTGCGCTCCAGCTGACGACGCGACGGCTCGACCGCCTCCCTGCACTGCCGGGCTCTGGTTTCCCACAGGAACCCTGGTAATACCGAGGGGGAAATGACTACATGCATAGCCTTCGGAGGACATCCAAAGTCCAAGTCTAAAATGCTTTGCAGGTTTTTACGTCTTTATTAAATTAATATTTTTCGTCCACTTAATATTATTTAACACAGGATGAGGTCCAATTAATATTAGTCGCCTTTTTATGAGGCTTTTCATAAACTCTTCTTTATGTGAATGTTTTGATTTTATGAATGTTAATGACACTTGACAGTATTGCAATTAAATACGAAACCTACTACATTTTGTGAAATAAAAGTTGATAAATTTATAACATTAAATTGAATTAAAATACATGATATTAAGTTTTAAAATACGACAAATATTTCCCACGTTTATTTAGAATTTTCAGTTATCGAACAAATAGTCCTGAATTTTTTACACCCACCCAACGTCGCTGTGATAACACAAATTCTATCACTTGTGATATATAATATAATGTTTTGGGCAAAAGTCATATCAGAAACAATATCAATGATTTTGAATTTCCTAAAAAATGAATCCTATAAAAAGCAAACAGTCATCGGTGGATTCTGAAGCCACTAAGACTGCGGACGTCATGGATTGCTAAGATTACGGATGTTTTTCACTTTTAAATTGATTATGAAAACTTTGAAGTCGCTTAGATATTTTCTTTACACTTTCTCCTAGTTAAATACTCAAAATCAATGACTCGCCTACTTATTCTAGAGGCTCCGTTCTGAATCTCCTCTTTAATATTCTGCTTGTGCACTTGCTGTTCTTTTTATTATTTGAACGCAGTAGCGCGAACTTGCTTCGATTAAAACAAGTTATCACCCTCACCATTACAAAGACTGTTACTATCTGACCTGCAGACTTCAATTTGATATCCTCTCGTAAATTAACACTATTTTTAGTGGCTAGCTTGTGTGAAATATTATGAATTCTTTCAAATAAGCAAATTATACGAATGTAGAATTTTCTCCTAATAATTTTTAATTTGCTTATCAAAGCAATGTTTTAAAAAAAATTACTGAAATTCTTACACTTTTTTACACGGAATATTTGTAATGTTACGCTCTAATTTTCTTTCAGCGCGTCAAATAAATATTTCAATAATGTAAATTCACATTTATAAAGTTATATCAATAATACGACTCTCTCCAAAAAAATGACATGTAAAACATGAAATTAACTCTACTATTTAAGTACATTCAGGGATCAAGATAAATTTCATGGTTAATACATGGATTAAAAATGAACTAGCTTAGAAGTGGGTCATTAAATAAAATTTGATTGGATAAATTATGTATTTTATTCTAACTTAACACCACATTATTTCAGTGCGATATTTACAAAAACAACAGGTCATTCTTCTTAAAGAGGTTCATCCGACAATCGATCGACTTCATTTACGAACGTTGATTAGCACTCGTAAAGGTAGAAAGGAAGGACCTCGCAGCGACATTCCGGAGGTCGGGACGCGACGCGAGGCGAGAGAGAGAAAAGCGCTGCCGCCCCTCCCTTTGAAGCTGTGGGGCGCTTAATTTGCTTAATGGTTAATTCACAGCTGGTCCCCGCCAGAAGGCGCGACCTGACCTACCTCAAGACAGAGCTGCTCCGGGGCAGGCCTCGTTCCCTCGCCGAACTGTTTTCCAACGAAGAGGAATTATCCCGCAAAATACAAGCAGCGCGCGCAAAGAAATGTTTGAATTCATGGCTCAATTCAGTACCGACATTTTTATTTCCGGAGATTCAGAACAAAGGGTCACATGAATACTTGTTCAAATAAAATAAGGAAAGCGGTAAAATTAATGTTTTTGAATAAAAATGGCATATTTTGTTTGCTCTTTTAAATATTACGCATAGTGATTTTTTACGTAGGATTGAAGTAAATAAAATGTAAATCCTTTTGATTTAACAATACAAAAAATTAACATTAAAATATAGTAACAATAAATAATAAAAATAATTATAATAATATTAATTTTTATTATGTATTTTTTTATTATCTTCTGCCTGGAAGACAGAAATTTGAATATGCTGTTAATTAGGCTAATTTGACTGCAGTTCTGTTAATGATGGCTAAGCCGTCAAAAGCTAAATATGTTGTTACATATTTTATTCAAATATTTGGAATGCTAACAATATATCGCCAATTAACCAAACTACCCGAGAATTTTCAAACTTCGATAAACATAAAATACACATGATGGTGATTCGTAAATTATTATTTGTTTCAGATTTACATCTTGGAATAAACAAAACCATTGTGATAAGTAATTATACAAAGGAAGTATTTGTTTATATTTTACTTAGTAATAATTATATTTCCCTCCTCATGTTTATAAAAATGTTTTATGCCGAAGAGAAATAAAACATTGTAGTTGTATCTATTTGTAATTTTGCTACAACCGATCATTACCCTTGTAGAGGGAAATGAACAACATCCTTATATATATATAAGTAAATAAATAAATTTACTATGATATTCTTAAAACGCCAGTGAGTGTGGATGTTTCAGTGACTCACGTACGACCTACTATATTTCAACTATTACCATTGCAGTGAATCTTGTCAATGTTAACTTGCTTCGGTTCTTATTGTAATACAAAAAGTCTGCACTGTACTCATAGAATAATCTTTCGTATTCAAATATAGTTTTAAAAGGAGGAATATAATTAATTTAAAATAAATATGAAATAACCTGAACAGCTGCTAATAGTTCGTTTAGCTTTATTGGAGGGCTTGTCCTCATTTGACAGCGAGAAGGGACGAGGCTGACCTCCGTCCCGAGAGAGGGAAGACGCCGAGGGCGGACGCCTCAGAGGCAGCAGCAAAAAATCGATACACATCTCGCATCCAAATGGCTACACAGCACATCAAACAACAACCAACATGCTGCGGCCGGCGTACTTAATATTCCTTAATCCTAAACGCATTGCCAAGAATCTGATACGTGAATGCTTGGTTGTTTCCGGCTTAAATTATTGAGAGACAAATTATTTGACATTTTCGAGTAGATTTTTTAAACAAGAAACCCATTTCAGAAGCACAAATAAAATTTGTTGCCTGAAAAGTGTATTCCTGAAACAAGGAAAAACATTATTCTCATAACAGTTAAATATTCTCTTCAGATTAACCCTTACTTTTCATGTATTGGGAGATATGAACTTAAGTAAAATACAAAAAGATATATTTGTTGCTTGCAATATTTTTTAACAGGTTTTGTTCATTTTGTCGAGCCTACGCTATCTAAACCCCATACTGATTCTTTCAAGTACTGTTAGTTTTTTAAAACACAGTGAGTAGAATTAAAACATTGACAGTAAACAGGTATTATAAATCACGGGAACTAGAAACCGTGAAAACACTTTAATTGTTTTATAATGTGGTATAGATTTCTCGACATCATTCAGAGCTAAATAATCTATATAAAATAACGCAAAAAACCTGGTATTAAGAACAAAAAAGGCTTGCGCAGAAACTGCAGGTATTCAGGATAGTAAATTTAAAAGTATGGTGTTACAACACTACATACTTTCTTTTCTTCCATTATTTCTAACTTACACCATTATCAAAAGTTCAGAATTCAACAAAAATGAAAAGTGCGCGATTTCTTTAAGCGTCATTTTCTCTTTCACAGGAAAAAAAATATTTGCAGCCATTCTTGAAAATTTGTTTTATAAATTGTCTTTATATCAAGCCAAAAATACGTTATTTTTTCAAAAAAATGAACACGATGTTATTTAAAAACCTGTTTTTTTTAAAACAAATTTTAGTAAGACAAAAATCTCTATTTTCAATATTACAGTTTTGCAATGTTCATTTTTTGCATTTTGTAAAAATATGGAGCGATTGGACATTCGAAAATGGTAATTGTGTAATTTTCAACAGCGTACTTTGCTCTATTCGAAAAAAAAAATTGAGACGTTTTTGAGAAAAGAATATTCTTTAAAATTTATTTAATGCAACAATTCCTGAAAACTACTCATATTTTTGAAAAAATATCATGAGCTTGTTTAAAGATGTTTCTAAAGAAAAGGCTTCGTTAAGAAAAATAAACCTTGGAAAAAATGTGAAAGAATGTTGAGGCTTTGTGTTATGTACCTTCAAAAATCAAAATGTGGCAAAACTTAGACCGGGTCAATTGAATATTAGTTTTAAAGAAAACTTAGGCGCCAGCATTTGCCAAGACACAGTCATTCAGACGACAGAGGGGTAGACAGGTTGTCAACCAATTTTTCTGTTTCAAGGACTCATCAAACGTGAATTCTAACTTCACAAATTTTAGAAGAGGTCACTACACAAAGGAAACTACATACAGGATCAAGACGTATCCACCATTTCGCCAGAAGAACTCACAATACAAGTTTTACTGTCGAAAAATCGCCGATTATTGCCGCAGCATACGATACTTTCTCTTTACTACATAAGTATGTGTGTTGTATGTCGCGAAAGTGTAAGCGCAGTATGACAACGCGCTCCATTCTACTAATGGGTATTCTCTCCTTCTTTTCGACTTCTTAATCCAAATCAAAACGTCCCTCGCCTAAAACTCGCAATGAAAACAAGCCCGTGACGTCATTTCGCAGAGGTTGGGGTCCCTGGCAGGCGAGCGGGCGGGGGGGCGTGCGGCGCGGTGCTTAGAGGCGAAGGCCGCCACCCAAGCACGCATGCGCATGCGCACTAGAGCCCGCGCTGCCGCCGCGCAGGGGCTAGGAGGGGCTGCAATGCGCGCGTTGGCCTTTCAAACTTTCGCTCAATGATTGGTACTATACGTTAAATTTTGTTTCAAAAAATGGGTCGCTGCCGATCGGGATTGTCGAACAGCGTTCTGTTTTAAACTCAGCTATCTGGCATCTGTCCTGGACTATCCGAGAACACTAATCCTTTGAACAAGATTTCTCGAGCAAGAAGTTCGCTCATTGGTATACTATATATTTATATTTAATTATTATTATTATATATTAAGTATTATATATATATATATATATATATAGTATACCTCACCTTTCCCAACATCTTGTTGAAGGTATGTTTCGCAGATGTAAAGATATCCAAATTGTGACCATGTTACAAGGTAAGAATCCATATTAATAATTATATTTGTTCTAAGAATTGGTTGTTAGTTAATGGCATATTTTACGGGTCGAGACTCCGACCATAAAGCCTGCTCTCCCGTTTTGCCACGTAAATTTCGCTACGCTCCTTTCGCCGTCTAGCGGAGAAAGGAGATATCACTCGGGCGACGAAACAGGCGATTTGAATTTTGCTCAGAGGCTTCTTTTGGGCTTGAGTGTCTTTTACATGCAGTAAATCTACAACACGGGACAAATTATTTTACCTCCCCTCCAAAGGATGGCGTACGAAGGATTTTTTTGTCTCTCTTAAATACGGCTTCCATTACTTTTGAATCTACAAACGTGGGTACAAGGCCCGATACGCTAACCATTATACTACCGAACCCGCCCAACGCGACTCTTTTAAAATCGTTAAAATAATGCGGAGAGAATGAAAATGACGGGCACAAATATTTCATATTGTTTCTGCCCAAAGCATTTCATAAATACAAACATGTATCCTAGCAAGATAAGCAACAATTTCAACATCGACACTATTTTCAAATACGAAAGGTTTGTTGTGATTTATCTAAGCCTCCAAACCGTTCATTAATGTATTTATTCTTCTGAAAATGCAACTATTTTAAATCTATTAGTATTTTAGTGCTGAATACATTAACCTTTGCAATTATTAAAAATTGGTTGGATTATTGCAGATTTAATGAATTGCAATTTAAAAAAACAGGTTTTCTGTCAATTTGAACATTTTTCGAAACTTTTGGTAATTTGAAGTGGTTGCAGCTGTATTTGAGCTTAATATGTATCATTTTTAGTCAACATTTTTAGTAGAAGTTGTAGCTTCATAATTCAATGCTCAAAAAAGTTATAGATTTCTTATTAAGATCTAATTTCGTATTTAGATAATGTAAACATATTTAGAGGGCTTGGGGCAGTAACAAGATAAGCAAGGGTCCTGCAGCATACTTTGACGGCAATATTGAAGTTAATAATACTATATATCTGTTGTATTTTAAAACTGTGCATTATCTTATTTCAAGATAAGGTAATGTACAGTTTTAGGAAAATGTGTGAAGATTTTAGATAATATTGCATGAATTACAATTTTTAAACAATTAACAAAGAGGCTTAAAATTTTAAAAATCTTAATGTAACAAGGTACAGTAAAGAAATTGATTCCGGTCCCACTTTCGGCGATCCCTGCATTTTCGAAAGTCGAAAAAAACATGCGAAAATACATAATTGTTGATAAAAAGTTTTTTAAACTAAATTGTCTCTTAAAAAATTACAAATGCAAATTGTCATGTATTTTATTCATAAAAAAGGAGTATTTTCGCCTAATTACTGCTCGAAGTTAATTCAATTTATAAACAACATACTTAACACGGCACCAAACATTTTCTTTATTTTTCCAACAGCAAAGGATGTTTAATAAAGAGGCAGTGCCATTTTCGTTGAATACTTTAAATGTTCGAAAATTGCAAAATATAGAAATAAAGCGAGAAAGTAGCATGTGCGGTTGTAGTTCTTCTAGTCTCGTATAAAATACCCAATCAAAAATTCGGTGTAAATTGGCTAATAGAAGTTATAACCACAGCAAAACTGCATAAACGTTTTGTGATGAGCACGAGTTTGGTTTTGCTTCCAGCGCGCGGTTTGGGCTGGTCGCCGCCCACTGTGCCCGCCGCGCTGCGGCTGCGCGAGAAGACGAATGAACAGTCCGCCGCACCTGTAATTTACGAACTTTACCCGGAGCATTAATGCGGAGCGCTTACCGGCGCTTTTGATGGATAACGGAGCGATGTATTGCGAGTTTCCGCTTTTTTCTGTCCTCGAAAATACCGACCCCCGGCCCTGAGCCCGCCCGCGCCCGCGCCCCCGCCCGCACCTCTTTCTTTGCTCACGCGACTCCGCGCCGCCATCAAGATGCGGTAACCGGCATTTTCCGTAATTGTGTCGTAATGGGGTTCCGTGGGCGGAGGGCGGTTGAGGTGCCAACTGGGCAGGCGAGCACTTTGCGGCCAATGTGTTCCTTTCGAAAAGGCAGAAACTCTTAACGGAATCACCGGCAGAAAACAATTTGTATTCATGAAGCTTGTGCCATTTCGTGTCTAAAATAAATAGACCTCGAGTCAAAATGTGAAATAGGAATTTTTATATTAAGTACGCGGAATGATTGTTTTGTATGATCATGTATGAGTATTTTTACGGAGACTGATAAGTTGAGACAAACCTCAAAAGAGATATTACATGAAAGTTCTCTGCGATCACAATAAAGGTTTTCTTACGAATGATTGTTTTCTTGATCTCTACTTATGATGGTTTTCAAAACAAAGCACTTTCTTTGGTTTCCATCGTAGTGAAAAAATCTAATTTGACGAGTCGTTACTAACAAAGTTTCATTTTGACGTTACTTTTTCAGAAGACTAATTTCACGCGTGCCCAGCGGAATGTAAAATTCCTCATTTTTAAAAGATTGTAAAGAATATTCATTTCACTTTTTCACTTTCCAGTTTCTAAGCTGAAAAATTGATCAAATATGTAAGCAAATTTATTTGAACTCTTGGTGGTTTAAGAGAATTGCATAAGGAAACTAAGAAATATAATTTGTGATTATTACTAACTTTTCCCATACGTATGTAAGAAAAAAAATATTATGAAACGACGACTGCTGGAAGATGGGTTTGACGCTAAAACATAATGGAAATAACACTAAAAGAAAAAAATTAAAATGTTATTAATAGGTGGCTACTAACATTCCTTGTCTGCTATATGTTCCAGATCTAGATAGCTATGTATCTCTTTGATGATTGCCGAGGCTTGAGAAGCACGTCTTAAGGTTCAATGTCCTTGAACTCTCAGGTAGCAGAAACCTGTCAACATTTCAATCTACTCCCCCAACAACTGACTTCTCTGATGTAATCTTTAAGTTAGAGATCCGCCATCAGTCCTTCTCTAATGGCTACTTTAGAATGCCTGACAACTTTAGAATCCATTTGCAAGATTTATAACAAGTGCACAGAAAATACTAAAATTATTAATTAATGAATTTTGTTTAACTACCGATAAAGCTGAATTAATTAAAAACAAATGTTAATAAATAACCATGAAATGATTTTCCAGCATCAAAATTGTTTTGTTTGCAAAGATGATAATCACGTTCTATAACTGCAATTTAAAAGTATTGCGAAACTATTACAAATTAAATGTTAAAAATTCAATAATTATTTTTCCTCTAACATTTGTTTTAAAATAAATTTTAAGAATTGACGAAAATGTAGGCATAACGCGAGTGATGATAATTTATAGATAGATATAAAGAAAAAAAATTCAAAGAAAAATGACAGGGGAATAATGAATATAACGAATGTGTAGATATCCGATCATCAACATTATAGTAATATCTAATGGTGCTACAAAAACACATACCCTCTCGTATTATTAACGGCACATAACATTATGCCCACTTATAGCCTTATGCCACCAATACTTCACCAATCAGTTGGAATATTCCAAACGAAGAGCAAGTAGTCAGAAAAAAATGTTATGAGTTTACATGGATTTCCACCAATGATTTCAATGTATTATGCTATATTATTACAATGTTTTAATTCAACTAAAATGTTTACCAGGGCTGGAATTCGAACCATTTTATTCATTAAATGCAAATGGTATAGGCTACATTTGCTATAAAAGCCTTATTTGTTGAATTGAATGTAAAAAATCCGAGGAAAAATGAAAACTAGTGAGAAAATTTAAAAAATACCGTATACATTACCGTAAAGTATCTTCAAAATGAAAGAATCCCTTTCTAATTCGATGGACAGTGGCATCATTCATATCAATCGGGGAATATTCATTGTGGTAAAATTTCTGTTTATGTTTTATAACACGTTTTGAGAAAAAAATAAATAATTTTTCGGTATCAAGGACCCAAATAAAATGAATTTTACCGTACTATATGTACAGGATACAGTATTTTAACATGGCTAGAAAAATTAACTTTTTCGTAGTCACGGACTCATGAAAGTATTTTGCTGTCACCAATTCGACACTTTTTTTTCTGCAGATTACATATTTTTCTCTTACTTCGTTGTAGATGCGAGAAAGTAAAAATTTATTTTATAATTTTCTGCATTTTTTACGATGAAATACTACTTAAACACATAATATCTTGAATTATTTATTTTCGAATTGTTTTCAAATCAATAAAGAGTTTTATTTCAAATCAACGAAGAGAACACTGTTAGCTGGCAAAACCGACCCTAAAAGGTCGAATTCATACATACATACATACTATATTTATAACGTCAATAGGCATGAAGCATCTTCGAATGGGTTCCGTTTTACAGACATCACATGGTAGGAAAAGCCACCACCAATGGACATGAAAGTGAGCCGGTTTTACTACTTGTGCTAGGTCAAAGGGTTCCCAAGATGCTACTGAAAACCAGTCTAGAACAGAAACAGGTTTATGACATCGAACTAGAATATTTCACATATGTAAGGTATATGACAAGATTAAACTGTCGAGGATGGATTGCTATGGTGAGTGTTTAAAATATCTTGGAAATATAAATAGCGTAATCTGCATATTTCTCTACCTCAAAATTCATCTCAGGATTATCGAGATTTGGAATCACAGATCATTGGTTCTGTATAAAAATAGGGTAAATGATATGAACGCTGGAAAACATCAATTGTAAAATAAAGAATAAAAATCCATATCCCTACCAGATTGACTGATATAAATGAACTACCATTAATCTCAAATCATATGAAAAAAATCAAAATCAGCTGGTACACGTCTCAACAATCGTGAGTATCAAAGATTAGATCATCACTTATTTATTATTTTAACTGTCGCCCTCCATAACCTATTATGCCAAAAACGCACCTCATAATTATTCTCCTATTCTGCGAAAATTCCATTTACCTGCTACATATCCAATCCGTGATTTCAGCGTAGTGATTTGGCAATAACAGCTGTAGAGAAGATAAATGCTTCTATCATATTTTTTTTACTTTCTAGAATTGTATGAAAATGTTTCTAAAAGATGCAATGCACAATGGACGAGAAAATGAAAGCATTTTTAAGCACGAAAGAAAAATATTTTTATACGAATACTGGTAAAATTGCACAAAGAGAAAATTCAGAAAGAATTTCACGAAATAGTCACCGAGATAAATTATTAGTTTTCAATGTATTCATACACAAGATACAGTTTAATGTAAGCTAACGATGTTAGGATAATGAGTTGATTTTACATCTCTAAACTTGCAAAAATTTTAGTGAATTCTTAAATCGTTATTGACGCTTCATCACATTCATCTACCTTTTCAGTTAATTTTACTTAGAAATAACTCGTGTATACCATTCGATTGAATTCATAATGGAAGGAAGATTTATTTACTTCAACAGTTGTTTTAGGTTTATTCCTTGAATATAATGAAGTTAATATAAAATGAAGTCATTGGAATAAATATTCGAAGAAATGACTGGTGTGTTGATTACTTATATTTTTGTTCGCTACGAGCGCTTACTAATAATTGTAGTATGAAACATTCAAATTTAAACCACATTCTTAGGACAGATGTTCGTATTCAAACCGAAAATAAGGAAAACTATTAGGTACCGATTGTGAGATTAACCACTTTGAAATAACTGAATACTTTCAAAACGCTTATTAACACTTAAATGTGTTGAAAATGCATAAAAACTCCAAATTAAATAATCTAATACTACATTCCTATAGCCTTTGACAAAATAACATTGCTCCATAAGACACCAACTTTTTTTTATATTAAACGTGAAGTATCGTCGTTATATGTTTTCCTTTATTCTTTTCGTTTATATATACCGTTTACGAATATAAAAAGTGGCTTGTCTTGTTAGATATTCACGGACAGCGGATGGTTTTCTGTTGTTGGTGTGTTTTATCTCTTGCTGCCCCAAACCATTCGTTTCTTTCTTGCTGTATTTGGAGTGCTTTTTACTTACAAAATACGGAATCAAAAGATGATGTAAAATATCAAGTAAATTAACACAAGTAATAAAAGATACTACATGATACTAATTACCAATGGGTGTAGAAATTCAAAGACATTTGTGGATCCTTTGGTCTTTCGAGAAGTATTTATTGTTTAGACATCAAGGAACTCGAGAAAAATCGAAAAACTTACAGATTAATAACCTTTAATGGGCGCAGAAATTAAAAATTCATCGTTGAAAAATTAATGCATCCTCCGATGTTTTAAGAGGAGTCTATAGTTTTGTTAAATACCAAGACCTTCAGAACAAATTCGAAAACAATGAAAAAGTTAAATTTTGATTCAAAACTGCAAATATTTAATTGTGTTATTTACCCTATTCTTCCTCTGCGCGTAGCAAACTGAATTATCATACTTGTGCATCGCTGCTTACGACACTATACGTCATGTGACAGCAAAGGTGCAAGGAACAGGCCGGCCTCTCTTAAATATTTGCTATTCACTTTTTGCGATATTGATTAGCAATATTTTAGAAATTCTTTGAAATAAGACACTGTTGTAGTGCGTATCCGTACAAACTATTCTATTGTTATTGCACTATTCTTGAAGACAATTTTTGTTCAAATAGAAAATTTATTGTAGCGAAAATTAGAGAATTTTATTTGTTTTTGAGCAGGGTGCGTGTTCCTGTGTGGGGCCTTTATGCATTTAATAAATAATTAACATTGAGCAAAATTAAACATTTGAAATGTCAAAGTAAGTAAGACAGCTCCAGGATTTAGGACGTCTTGTGAGAGGAGAAAAATATAACATTTTACCTATAATCTTGCAAGGGAAGATTTGTGGTTAAAGAACAAGAGGAAAAGACGAAGTAGACATATTTATAAACGTTTCGAGAAGATCCTTCATATGTACTTGAATTTACTTTCGCAAAGATCGAAGTGGTGGCATTTCCGAAACAACCGATAGAATCACGCGCGTGAATGACGTCATCGAGTATCCTCCTCGCGCCGTGTGTCGGGCGGGCGAGCGAGCGCCCTGCGAGAAGCGCTTAGACGCGGGCTGATGCGTGTGAGATATCTGATGGTGGCAGGGCAGGGCCGGGCCCTCAGACGAGGCGGCCCAGAAGAGCGTCGAGGACGACAGCCGGAGATCACATTTCCCGCCCTCCACAGGCTCAACCCGTCCGTCCCCTCAGCCCGACCACAAAAAGCGCCGCCGGCAGCGGCGGCGGCGGCGGCCCTCGATGCTCGGCTGTTTAGCGCTGCGCCTCGTAATAGAGCCATCGGACTACTTTTTTTTTGCCGCTGGCGACGAAAAAAACAAACAACAAGTAATCGGTTTCAAAATACTACGTTAGAAGGAAGCGTCGCATTAGATGTCGTATTCCTAAAACAAACATAAGGTAAAAATGGTGAAAAGCAGTCGACTCTGTTTGGGGGGAAGTCGGAAATAAATTTTGGGTTATGGTGAACTGAAGTCGCTGGTACGAATCTACATCATAACAAGTAAGCAACATAATATTCAGTAATAGTGAATATAGTAAATATAACTTCCAGGGGGAAAAATCCACCTCGGTACTCGGTATAAATCTAAAGGTTCGCAGGTAAAGCGTCTCGTGTGCTGTTTTTTGACACTGGTGATGCCATGCTTAGTACTGCGAATGAAAGCGATTTGAGGAACCCTGATATTGAGAGAAATGCTTCAGCACCCCAATGACAGTTGTGACTTACTGCAAGGTAAAACCTAGTGAAATTTGCACTAGCTAGGTCATTGCGAATTCAATGAAAGGGTCGTTCAGAATAGAGTGGTATCAAGAAGTTACAAAAATTAAGAAAGTGCTTCAAAAGTGCAACAAGCATTGAAGGTTGCATTAACATATTGAGAATGTGTGAATAAGGTACAATCGATTGTGAAGAAAGCACTATTGATTGAAATTTTGAATTCGCGGTGGTGGGAATTGATTTACTTCACTCATGAAATAATAAAATCAATCATAGTTATATTATAGTTTGGGATAATTGGATCCAGCGAACATTTTATTTAGTGAACCAAAAGTGTGTACTTCCCAGGAACTCATTTTAACCAGAGACGGCTACAGTAAGTTGGTACCTGAACTATTCTCAGAAAGTCAGCATCCCTTGCTTTGTACAGAATATGAAGCAAATATTAGGGTATCCATCTAAATGAGTACGATTCAAGATAGAAAATGCTGCATTCAAGATTTAATTAATAAATCTTATAGTTTATGCATAAAATGAGAAATTAGTACTTCGTTAATACATTTTTTATTTTTAAAATTTGTTAAATAAATCATGTAAATTTAGCAAAGAAAACAGTTCAACTTAAGGACATTTTGTAAAAGACTATTCTAGTAAACTCCACTGAAGCTGCTGAATGCATCCAGAAACCTATATTCGCATACACCGATTACAGGCCCAATTATTCGTAAATATTGCGAAATGTGTTGAAAACAGCATAAGCGGAGTAGTAAAGTGAAAAATATTCAAATCGTAGAGAAGTATTGTGCTATCTCCTTTATGATGGAGCCTCGGCTCCTCCCCGCCCTCCCTGCTCCTCCTTGCACCTCCCCGCCCCTA
>BOPP01000078.1:2335585-2406556 GCA_017312745.1 Gryllus bimaculatus | reverse complement strand
TTGTATTTCCTGCGTAAAGCAGTGTTCGAAAGGAAAGGTTGCGGATGTTTTAGATATTTGGCATTCATTGTAACTTGTAACATAATTTTTGAAAATATCATTATTTTTATTTTGTTAATTGAAATTTATTTCTTATTTCACTACGTCACATCATCAAAGGTCCAATGGCTGAACGCAATCTTCTTTTCTTTTCTATTCGTATCCCTCCCCTACACACAGACGTACATCACACTAATACAACTGAGACCAATCGGGACTCAAAGCTCGTGCGCGGGTGTTGCTTCGCTGAAGGGGAAAACTTAGAAGTAAAACCGGGTATAACATAAACACTTTACGCAGTACACTTCACAGCAACGGAAAACAGAAAATATACAATAATCAACAAGGAAGCTACCGTAGACTACAATGACGTAACTTCAATTTTTGCAATTAGTTTAATAACCCATACCAGAATCTTATTAATTTCTGCAGCTTAGGAGCAAACAAAAATCGCTAGGTTATGTTAGTACAGGAGTGGGATTCCTATCTACAAAATTATATATCGGTATGTTATTAGTGAAAGGAAAACAAATGGATGTATGTTTGTCTGTCTAAAGTATTTTCATTTGCGTAGTAGTCTGTCTTCCTTAAGGTAGGCGAAATTATAAACGCACTTTTACGACAATGCCATTTCTGGCAACAATACCGGTGTATGTGTATCGTGTATGCGAGCGCGATCTCCGCGTGTCATGTAGTCACTTTTCGCACGCTCGGGCGCGCCGGTTTCTGCGAGACGGGCCTCTGGTGTCTGAGGTGCACGCCCCCCCTCAGCGCCGCCACACACGACGTACTATATCTATCCATTGCAGACCAAATCAGAGTTAGAGCCTGTTCTGGGTGGCTGCTTACGATTGGAAGGGGGACTTGCGAAGAAGAATACCTCCAATGAACGGACGACGGATCTCGCGTCTCAGCCAGGGATAAACACCGGCCCCACTTTTAAAAAATTTGGTTGCGTCTTCGTTGACGCAACGCTACAGCTACACTGAGCCTCGTTGGGGTGAATAAGCGCTTGCCATGGCGAAATTTTTTTCCCCCTTCTTTCCCCGTTTTTTTATTATCTTTAAAGAGGTCGTCAGGTTGCAGTTAGTCTGTGCTTTTTATCTCTTCGAGCAGGGGCTCGGTGCCGTTAGATCCCGGAGATTCCTACGCAGTCACCCAACTACATACTGCGAAATCAAACGAATTCGCTTTAATCTTCGTGACTCACGAGCATAGTAAGCGAAATCAGCTAGCGACGACGCCCTAACTTCCGGGATATAAATGTGCAGTACAACTTACAAGAGTATCATTAATAGTAGCTCTTGCGCTGGCAAACGGTAAATAAACATCATCAGAGATAGTGCTATTGACCCAGAAGATATTGGCTGTCCGAGTAACGAAGCGTGAAGGCTGTGTAGTCGTAACGTTTCGACATGCTTCTTGTGGTCTTCTCAGGGCTAATCTGCGTCGGAGTGATCAGCGGCTGGGGATTATACATGATTAGGAAGGTAATTCTAGCCCCGAAGGAAGACCCGAGAAAGGTGGTCGCAACTCGCCTTCGACGCGCGTCAATCAGATAGCCAAGATGTCGACTCTGGCTGCATTGAAGCCTAACGACTTCACTTTATACCGAGAATGTTGAAAAGCTACTAACATAAATAATTTTTTTTAAATATCAAGAACACATAAAAAAACAAAATATTTGTCGTATAGTGACCCTAGGCAGAAATAATTAAAAAGCACTTCGTCGCAATGGGCCACTTCTGGCAACGGCGACTGCATCTGGTATCGCGTCGTCGCGCGTGTGTCTCTTCGCACGTCGGGCGGCGCCAGGCTCTGAGGGCTCGTCCCGCGCCACTCGCGCCGCGCCGCCGCCGCGCCGCGCGGGCATTGTCGGCGCGCGACCCACACTGCGGGCCTGCGGTCGCGCTCGCCGCCTCGCAGCGCTGCTGCATTTGCATGTTAACGGCGCCTTGCGTCGCCCGGCCCGCCCCTTTGAGGCCTCGAGTGTGAACGGCAAGATTTTCTTGGGGAGGCGGAGCGATCCCAACTGGCCCCCCCCTCCACACATATATACATTTTTCAATGGCTGGACGCGCCGGTGACAAATGAACTATTAATTTATGATGTAGAAGCAAAAACGTGCGGCTGCTAGAAGAAAAGAGGCGGACGAAGGGGGCCGGGCCGGCGGGCGGGGCGGGCCCCGGTGGGCGGAGCGGCCGGGGCGGGACGGGGCGGGCGGGCGGCCTCCGGTGCGGTGCGGAGCGGAGCGGCAGTCGGGCGTTCGTGGTCCGTTCGTCTCGTGCGTCTTGAGTTCCCGCGGGGGGCTTTTTCCGGGGGGCAGCGGCCGCGCGGGGTGGGTCACGTGGTCCCCCCCACCCGCGGCTTGTAATTAGCCGCCACGCCGCGCCACCGCCGCCGCCCTCCGCGCCGCTGAGCGTTAGAACGCTGCGGTGATAATTTGTGCGGGCGCGAGCGGCCGAGGACCGCGCCGGCCGCGCGGTGCGACCAAGCTTGCATCGCCGCCGCCTGCCGCCGGCGGCGTCCTCCTGAAGACTCGCAGTGCCGCCCCGCGTCGGGCATGGTCCGGCGCCTGGCGCCGCGCCTCGCCGCCCGCACCTCGGCGGCGGCGGCGGCGGCGGCGGGACGAGCGCCTCAGAGGCCCTGGGCGCGCCCGACCGTGCGAAAGAGACACACGGCGCGGCGATCGCGATACCAGATGCAGTCGCGCGTTGCCAGAAGTGGCCATTGTCGACGAGTGCTTTTTAATTATCTGCCTTGAGGTCACTATACGAACGAAATATTGTGTTTTTTTATTGTGTTCTTGATGATTTAAAAAAAAATTATTTATGTTAGGTAGCTTTTCAAATTCTCGGTTATAAAGTGAAGTCGTAGGCTTCTGCAGCCAGAGTCGACATCTTGGCTATCTGATTGACGCCGCGTCGAAGGGCGGGTTGTCGACCACCTTCTCGAGGTCTTCCTCGGGGCTAGAATTACCTCCTAATCATGTATAATCCCCAGCGCTGATCACTCCGACGCAGATTAGCCCTGAGGAAGACCACGAGAAGATGGTCGAAACGTCAACTACACAGCCTTCGACGCTCCGTTACCCGGACAGCCAAGATCTTCTGGGTCAATAGCGACTATCTCTTGATGATGGTTTATTTACCGTTTCCAGGCGCAAGAGCTACTATAATGATTACTCTTGTAAGTGTACTGCACTTTATATCCCGGAAGTGCCGTCGTCGCTAGCTGATTTCGCTTACTATGCTCCGTGAAGTCACGGAGATAAAGCGAATTCGAGATTCGCAGGTATGTAGTTGGGTGACTGCGTAGGAATCCCGGAATCTAACGGCACCGAGCCCCTGCTCGAAGAGATAAAAAGCACAGACTAACTGCAACCTGACGACACTTGATAAAGATAATAACGGAGAATTTCGCCATGGCAAGCGCTTATCACCCAACGAGGGCTCAGTGTAGTGTAGCGTTGCGTCAACGAAGACGCAACCAAATTTTTTAAAAAGGGTGTGGGCCGGTGTTTATCCCTGGCTGAGACGCGAGATCCGTCGCCGTGTCATTGGGGAGGTTTCTCTTTGCAAGTTCCCCCTTCCATCGTAGCATCACCCCAGAACAGGCTCTAAACTCTCTATTGGTCTGCAATGGGATAGTATAGTACGTGTGTGTGGCGGCGCGAGGGGGGGGGGCGTGCACCTCAGACACCCAGAGGCCCGTCTCGCAGAACGGGCGCGCCCGAGCGTGCGAAAGTGACACATGACACGCGGAGATCGCGCTCGCGATACACGATACACGATACACTCGCGTGTTGCCAGAAGTGGCCATTGTCGTAAAGTGCGTTTTAATTCGCTACCTTAAGGACAGACAGACTTACGTACGCAAATGAAATACTTTGAGACAGACAAACATGACATCATTTGTTTTCCTTTCACTAATAACATACGAGTATATAATTTTGTAGATAGGGGAATCCCTCACTCCTGTACTAACATACCTAGCGATTTTTGTTTGCTCCTAAGCTGCAGAAATTAATAATGATTCTGGTATTGGTTATGTAAACTAAAATTGCAAAAATTGAAGTTACGTCAGTGTGAGTCTACGGTAGCTTCCTTGTTGATTGATTGTATATTTTCTGTTTCCGTGCTGTAAGTGTACTGCGTAAGTGTTTATGTTATACCCGGTTTTACTCTAAGTTTCCCCTTTCAGCGAAGAAGCACCCGCGGCACGAGCTTTGAGCTCTCGATTGGTCTGCAGTGTGGTAGTATGTGTGTGTACGTCTGTGTGTAGGGGAGGGGATACGAATAGGAAAAGAAAGGGAAGATTGCGTTCAGCTATTGGACCGTTTGATAGGGTCCTTCTTCTGCATTCACCTGGTATTAATCGAAGAAACCACGGACAATTTCTTATCAGGGCAGTCTGATGCCGGAATTTTCCTCCAAACCTCGGCAAAATTCGACTTATCTATGAATCTAATATTGAAAATTTATCACCACCGGAACTCGACCCCTGCGACCTCCTGGTCAAGTATGCTGAAGAGGCATTGGAAATGCTGGCACTCAGTCACCACAGTCGAACTTCCTGGTTGAAAAGGTTGATCACTTTCCAGCGCACAATTACAATACTTTCTCTTCTTACGAAGTAAGGACGAGAAAAAAATAAGTGTCACACATTTTGTAGATACCGTATTTTTCTGATTCAACTCTTCTGAAAAAATGTGATGTGTCTATTCACATTTGAACACTGCGACCATTCGTTTTCGTTGGTGACACATCTCGGTATGAAAGGTAAGAATGTAATTAATGTCGACATCTGCTTTTTTAACCTTTCATACTAAAAACGCGTACAACCACAAACGTATTTCAGCTATACAGCGATGTCTCGATTTTTGAGTTTCTCTCTCGTTACATTACATGACGTCATAAAGATAACGAGTAATATGACTTTGATCCAATTTATCTCATATGATTCGCTTTACCTCGTCTACGGTACGTTAACATGATTATCATCTATCTGTCTATGTATGTACCGTGTCATTTGATACATTATTTCGATTTCTTTTAACGCGCCTTCAACATCTTTTAAGTTATTTTGATGACAATGAAGATAATAAAAAGATTCTAAGACATAATGGTTGATGGCCACTTTAAAATGAAGTAAATGAAACATCAAATTGCAAAATATTTTTCAAAGTAAGGAACTAAAAACTAGTAAAGTCAACGAAGAAATAAGAAGAATCAAGTAGTACGATTCGATACGATGTAATTCGTATGATTGTATTAATTGTGAAACTCAGAGACGTTTCTCGACATTATTATTGCTGGCCCTACATTTCCATTACTATGATTTATTTTCCATATACTGATTCGTTAATTTGAAGTGCGAATTAATGCTTTCAAACTAACATTGTTAGCAATTGTTCGACCTAGATGCACTTCATTTCCTTCTCTGTATTCTATTCTCTGGAGAGTCATTGTCAAAACTCATTCACTCATTCGCACATTCTTCTCAAGAGTACCTTTCAACCAAGGTAATAAAGTGCAGGCCTTCCCGAACAAAGTTTTATTCTCGAACGAAATAAGCATTCACCTCAATTTAAATCAGAGAACACAAAAGGAAATGAAATATGTAAAATGTATATTTCTCTTCCGTAACTCAACAGACGTCTTGTGTTACACTATTTTCACACGTATATAATATTTTAGAAAGACATTTTTTTGTGTCTTTTGTCTTGTCTTCTTGTGTTTCTTGTGACAATTGAACATGATCTACATGGAACTTCATTTCATATTCCAATACGTTCAAACATTACTTTTAAAAAATGATTAATTTTATAAGAAAATTATTTTTAAAATCTGAACTAGCAGTGTATTCCTAAAGATAGTCACGTTTCCTTTTCGAAACATGAAATATACACATTGTGAAGAGACAAATACGTCTAAAAAATTCGTGTATTTTTAAACCTTCTCCGGTCCCTTCGTACAATTTGGCAACGGAAGTCTTCTTCAATCAAGTGTACGTATACATAGTTTACCAGTTTTTTTATGAACAGTATTACGAATACGTAATATCGGTACATCACATATTTAAACGGTGCACGAAGAAAATAAAAAATGAATTTATTATCTATATAAATTATTGTAAATTACATTTTAGACCACCACTATAAAGCGGTTCTTAAGGCATGCATAGCGTGATAAAGTTCAATTTTTGGTGCTAGTGTAAAGTGAGACGACGAAAAAGTCACTTTTATCATTCGTATCATAAATGTTTTTCATCACACATCAAGTAACTACGGAATCAAGGGGTTAAACATCTTTGGCTTTGTGACCCTATGTGTTTTCCGAAAGTCTTCAAATGAGACACCTATTGTACTGTACGTAGCCATTCCCCTCCATCGTACAGCTTTGAAGAAAAAAAAGACGTCAAGACGTACCTCGTCGACCAATAGCGTGAACGTTACTCGTTGACTGACGCCTTAGTCATATAATTATTATTTCAAGCATTTAAACAGTGCCAAAAAGCTTACCTTTCTTCAGATGTTGATGTAGAAGCATATATGAACATCCTGAAAAAAATAACAAAAAAATTAATTTCGAATATAATTATCAAGTTAGAAAACTCAAAAACCATGGAAATCCTTCCAAAGTATTTAGAAATTGTTACCAGTTATTACTGTTATGATGTCAAAGCATAATTATAGTTTTAGAGAAGTCTGCACAACCTACCATACAGTATTGAGACACTCATGAATTCGTAATAATGTATTACGTTTGGAATTACGATTATTTGACAAAACGAAATAAAAATTATATTTACATGATTTTGACAAATCATTTGTTATACGGTTAGCCTGTTTTTGAAAAAGATTTAATGTTCTAATAATGATAGTAACGCACTAGAAAAGAGTATCTTCAATCTAAATGGCAAAAGTGAATTGCTCATACAGAAAAATAACTTAAATCATTTACTCCTGGCACTGCCTACACGGCAGATACAACAGGAAGACAATTAACTCAAGGCAAAGGACTAACGCGGGCTCGAACAGGGATCAGTGCTGGGTCATGGACGAAAGAAACGGAGGTCTGAGAAGACTATAAAAGAAGCGTATTGGTCTGATATTTTTGTCAATCCAACAGCTATGACTTTAGCGCCGAAAGTGTAGTTCATGTTGGAGCATGTTGTGTTGTAGTGGTGTACATCTGCCGCTGATTCATGAGATCCGGCGCCGATTTACATGTCGGTGTCAGGGGTTTCCTTTTCCAAGTATCTCCCACTGTGGGACACACATTACTGGGATATGTACTTAACACTTGACTGGTTTCCCTACATGTGTGGTATATTAGTACAGGTGTCTGTACGTAATAGATAAGTAGAAGATACGAAAGAGAAAGGAAAGATCATACGCCGCCCGTGGCCCGTTCGTTAGGGGCTTGCTCCGGCATTCGCTTGACATTGATAGGAGAAAATACGGGAATCTACCGATCAGAGCAACCGTTCGCAATAATTCTCCAACCAGGAGCTGAATTCGATGTAGCTATGAAGCTAGTGTGAAAAGTTCGCCTCTGTCGGGACTCGAACCCTGGGGCATTCCTGTTTGCAACATTGCAGAGGCAGCTGCCCTGGCAGTACTGGGTCTGCGCAGCCTGTTCACAAGAAGCGAATAACATCCGGCCAAGACAGCAATGAAGAACACACGCGGCTCGTGTGGCGCAGTGTGAAGCGAGGTCGTGTCTGTCGTGGGATTAGGAGGCGGAGGAGTAGGCGGGGGTGGTCGAGGGCGAGCGTGGGCGGAGCGCAGCGCACCTGGCGGGCGGCCGCGAGCGAAGATCGCCCGAGGGCATCCAAAAACAGAGGGCAAAAAGAGGCGAAGCAGGGAAAACGACTCTTTCCGACCTGCGCCACGCGAAGCCTCGGAAATAACAAGTCAGACGCTAACAAGCGCAAGGCGATTATCACAAGAACCGGTTTCGCCTTATTCCTTCCTGTTTGCTTCACTTTCGGTTAAGCCTAGCGGTTTTAACCGCTCAAAATAACAGGTTATTGAAACAAGCTATTTAAAAAATATCTAGTGATGCTAAAATAGCACATACGTTCTCCTTTTTATTTTAAATTCTCACGTAATTTTATATGAATATTTAACCTGCAAAATTGTTTCCAATCCGCAGTATTATTTGGCGACCTGGGATGCAAACCTAGGCATGTTCGTTCTGTAAATGTCGCATTACCTGTGAGGTTAGTGTCAATCTACTAATATCAATGCTTCCCTTTTAGTAAAGAGCACACTAACAGAAAATTGAGCTGTTATGTTTTTTATAAGCGTACATTATCCAACTGAAGCCAAAAAAATAGAGCCATTTTTGAAAACTATTGAAAAGGTTCTTTAGATTTTATCCTCAAAAAATAAAATATACGTTTCAAACTCAAAAGATCTCGACACGAGATATATTATAGGGAATATTAAAGGTGAAATTCGTATGTGCGTTTAGGGCGAGCATTGTTCACAGACGGAGAGATATATATAAAGACATCCAGAACGACAGACATGGGAGAAACGTTTTGGCGAACGCTGCTTTAAAAGAAAACTAAGTTTTATTTTATAAAATTGCGCTTTTTGTTGAGAAATCAGATAAATTTCTCTTTTAGCGTACGTTGAAGTATAGGGCAAAGTAAAAACAAGAGTTTGCCAATAAAAATGATTAAAGCGCATTGCTACGAAGAACGAAAACTAAATTGAATGATTCTGCATGCGAGGCCTAATGGCATGATTTTTCCTACTAATCCCAACATGACATTTTAAAATAATTCCACCCACTAAATCCTAAATTTTCTAATAGATCTCTTCTACAAAATAGGTGTCGTCCGATTATTGGATTTGTTTGTAAAACGGTCGCAAAGGAGGTAAATAATAATCGACGAAGGTTAAAGAAAACAACAGATTTTTTTGGTGTTTGTAACCCAACTGTGGGTAAAGGGATCGTGCGTGTACGGGTGCGCGGAGTTTGTGTGGGTTTGACCTCCGTCTGACCTCTTCCCTCGTCATCATCATCATCATCATCGTCACCTCCCCTGCGTGTGCTTATCTCTCCGAACAACTACCATACTCGATTCCACACGACTCAAATATCCTCTCCAAAGCGCTCTTCAAAACCTCTAGTAGATCAGATTGATCGGATATTTAGTGTAAACTACTGTGGTCAATAATATCGTACGTGTTGCGCATATTCCTGAAGACGGTGGTATTCCTACCCAACTGGAACTTACCGGCGTTTACGTTGGGTTACGAGGATTTCTCCCTCTGGGTATCTCCACAACCGAGCACCACCTCAGCCGTGACAAGCTCTAATCACCTGACCGGTCTCCCATTTGATCATGTGGGATAGTGCAGTGCATTGCATGTGGAAGTAAGTGTGTGCGTGTGTGTGTGTGTAAGGGAAGAGGAAGGGGCAAGAATGAGGAAGGGAAGATTGTGTGTGCGTTTATTAAGGCACTGCTTTAGCATTCGCGTGTATGTTAATCGGAGAGTAGTCAGCTGCCGTTCTCCTCCAGAAATCGCCTGAATTCAATTCCACATTATGACCATCAAGATCAGAATTCTCTCTTAATTCTGCTAGTAAGCAGTGCTGTGATAGATCTGTTTAAAAAGAGTTTATTTGTTGATGAACGCCTACATGATTTGTGTGAATGCATATACATTATGTGACAGATGTCTTGAAAGCTTTCTAAGGAAAATATGGTTTTGGAGATTTCAAAACAGATATATTTCATTACTCGTAATGAATGGTGTTATTCGGAAAACTTACTTCCAACGAAAAATTTCAGCTATGAGAAGGAAATAAGAAACTCAAATACTCCAACGTCTTTTAAAATGACGAATGAATCCATAGCCAAAGTTTGAGACGATATTTAGTTGAGTCGTATTACTTATTCTTTTATTTATGTATTAGTACATTTCAGAATTTTACAATACAATTTAATTTAGAAACTTATTTATGAATTCAAAAATCACCCGTCAATATAATCATATTCATCAAAAGGTTCCAATTGTATGTCAGCTCCATCTTGCTAAATTCCGCTGCGTCACGATGCACCGTTGCCAGAATGAACGTGTTTATTTCTAAACATTAAATAGCTTTTAAGAGAATTCAAGATATTTGCATTCTATATTAATTAACTTAACCATTTCATAGCTTTTTCTTAAATATTGAATGAAGTCAGCGACGACTTGATTTCTGGAAAGGCGAGAGCGAAATTCGCTGCCTCGGACCGCCCGTCTCTCCTTAGCCGGCGCGAGGCGGGGCGGCGCGGCGCGGGCAGCTGCGGAGGTCACCCCGCGACCCCTTAATGACCCCTTTCGGGGCGGAGGGCAAAAAACGAGGCGCGCATGACCCGCGGCCAAAGAGGCGCCCTCGGATTCATCTGCATGCGGCCGCGCAAAAAACGCGCCGCGTCTGGGAACCGGAAGGCTCGGGGCGGCGGCGGCGGCGGCGGTAGAGACTGCGGCGGAGGCGACAGCGGTTTCCCATGGAGATGGCCGTGAATGCGGTGGAGATGGTCGTGGGCATGATGTGGGGGTGGATTTGGTGACGGCCGTAGCGGCAGTGGAGGTGGTCGGTGACGATGATGGGCAAGGCTTTGTGGATGTGGAGGTGGCTTTGGCGGTGGTGGAGGGGGCCGTGGCTGTGGAAGTGGCCTTGGCCGTGGCGGTGCGCTGTGGAGATAGAGGGGGCCGTGTCGGCGGGGGAGGTGGGAGTGGCGGGTACGCGGACGAGGATCCAGCAGCAGTCGCCGAGGCGGAGGCGGAGGCGGAGGCGCAGGCGGTGGCTTGTGTTCCATGGGGCGGTGCTGGCGGCGGGGCTGTCTGCTCTTGCCCCCTGAGAGGCCGTGGCGGCGCAGGGACGCGGCTTGAGCGCGAGGCGGAGGCCTGGTAACCCACATTTTTTGCGCACCGAGAGCCGAACGCGGGAAGGGGGAGGAAGCGGGGGCTCACTTACGCCCTTGAATGCTGTCTGGCCGTCGCTCTTCAAAGCGCTCTTTAGGCTGTCGCTCGCCTCACAGGCGACTCGGGGGGAGGGCCGGAGGCCCTGGCGGCGGCGGCGGCGGTTTCGGCGGGACAGGGGATCCTGCTTAGTCGTTGCGTGTGGGTGCGTTTATGCAGGAGCAGCCATGGACGCCAAGAGAAACGACAACAAGAACGCCCATGTGGAAATAAACAGAAATGATACTGTTGACTGGTCTAGGGACAGCTTTACGACTATTGATGAGCTGAGAAAAAAGAATGTAGGGTTTAGCTGCCACAGCTCTGGATGTTGCAATTATCGTATTTAAAAAGAATGCTGACGAACTGAATTAACTGAGTTTTTGTGAGAAGTGCATTAGGGGTCTCACGAGATAAAAATCAGCACTGTCAATGCAATTTGGACATATTGTAGGATAATATTGTCACCGAACTAAGCAACACATGGCCATTTTATCAGTTAAGTTATATTTTCACTTCTAGTATGACACTAGTATACTTCAACAACAGAAGTGCAAATTATTATTGTTGGATTGCTAATTTGTTACTTTGTGCTATGGAAAATGAAATATTAGCTCCCGTAAAATGCAAAAACAAATGTCTCCATTAACGTCACCATCAGCTTAACTGGCGCCGCGTCTCTCTGTTCGTCGTTTGTCGCTGCTCAGACTTCCCAACAGACGGAGAGCAGCGTTTCCCGAGGCGCGAACCGCTTCAGGTGGCTCAGGGCATTAGTTGATGACACTGCAGTGCCCTGACCGGGAGGTTCTAAGGTTCGAGTCCCGACTGCACGATTTTACACTCTCGCTTCTCAGCTAGGTGGAATGCAAGCACTGTCTGGAGGAGAATTCTAGTGACTGGCTGCTCTGATCGGAGGTTTTACGTGGTTTCTCCTATCAACTCCAGGCGAATATCAGAGCAGTAACCTAACAAACGAGCCACGGACCGCGCGCGATTTTTCCTTCCTATTCTTTGTCTTATCTTCACCCCTTTCATACACTGACACAAACTCACTACACTACCACACCTACTGAGAGATCGGTCGGAAGGTTAGAGCTTGTCCAAGCTGGGGCGTTGCCTCGCTGGTGGGAGATACCTGGTTTGAAAAAGCCCCGCAAGCCGACATGTAGTACGGCCTCAGATCTCACCATCCAGCGGGGGATGATCACCGCCCGCTCCTGAGGAAAACATGCACTACAATTACGAGACTAATGACCTTAGCAATTAATACGCCCGGATAGCAGTTGATAAACACGAATTAATCAATCATTCGATGTTTAGCACGTCGCTGCAAGAATATAGACGGGAGAACGGGTCACTAGGTCCACAGACGTGTCAAAGCACAGTCCGAGATCATTAGGAAACTGCAAATTTAAAAAAAATTATTGCAAACTTTTCTTAATGAATTATCGCCTAAAATATTTTAACTTAGAGAAATACTCTTTTTTCTTTTGAGATAGTTGCTTTCGTGAACTCCGAAAACAAGTGAAAACACGGCAATTTTTAAAGAGAACTGCAATTAATTTTTTCAGATTTTTTTGTTTGTATTACGTGTGATTAAAATATTTTAATTCTTATTTTATATTTAAGGCTTGTTTGTCCCCCAAAATAACTAACAGAAGGCTTAACGAAATTGATTTTGTAAAGTCTTGATCATATACATTTTGCAATTGCAGTTGCACAAAAATATTTGATTTTGTACACGAAACAATAAAATTTTCATCGACACGCCCCTACTTGTGGAGGGTGATTTCATACTATTGGATTTTTTTACGTAGTAAACAAAAAACAAGGAGAGACTATTTCTTTGTTCTATACATCTTATCCATTAACATGATAATCGGAGAGGCCGCCTTGGAATGTTCCTTTCTGAGAGAGAGGCGACGACTGCATCGGCAGTATACGATCAATCTGAATGAATTCGATTAAATCATGAACGAATTAATGAATGACAATTGCTACCCGTCGAGGTTATCTTAGCCCATTAACTGCTACGGTCCCTCCGACTGTAATTCATGCGTCTAGCGTCAAGCATCTCGCTGCGGGCCCCGTTGGGAGCTGATCTCTCTCGCACATAGATACTAGGCAAGACATCTCAGGTACCACTAAGTCCTAGCGATAGCCGAAAGCGCGTCTGCACGAGCAAACTCGACCAGAGACTCCCGGGGCATCGCGGTTCTGCGTACGACCTCGTTCAGAGACTCCGAGCGACAATCTGACTAAGCGTAATACCTCGTCCAGAGGCTACCACGCACGGAAATACTTTGCGAATTAACTCGTTTAGAGCAGTCAAAGGGTTAAATAGTGACGGAAGGAAGATTTATAGAAACATTTTTCCTTCAAAGGAAATGTTTTTGATGTTTGACATAATTGTATAAAAATAATTCTGCAAACGATCCTTGTTTATTCACATTTCAACCCCTTCGCTTGTAATCGTTAAGTTCCCATCTTCTCTACGTATTTCTTTCCGTCTCCCCAAAATTTCCTTAAACGTTCTCATTCTGGTAGACATAATTTGTTTGTGATCGTCCATTTAATACGAGTAGTTGAACCTGTTCGGTTCGAAATTTTGTGATGAAACACTAGAGATATTATCGGTGGTTGAGTAGTAATAACCCTTCCCCGTTTCAGGATATAATCAAGTGCCGATCCTTTGAGATTATCTCTGTCAGACGAGTGGGGGGGAAATGCTAGCTCAACGGATCGTATCACCTGCATTAGCGCTCCATTAGACGAGGGACTACAGTGCTTCTCAACTTGTGTGTTGCAGAGTCCTCTGTACAAGAGGATATGATTATAAGCCATGGAAATTTTTAAGAAAACGAATTCACGTTGTTATCAAATTCGAAGAGATGCGCCTTGTAAGTAAATATCGCAGAAGAGTTGTTTACAAAATACAGATTGGTTTCGAATATTTAGTGATTAAGCTTTTTGTTCTAAAATAAATAACGTGAAATTTACAACTTTGTATGATTATTTCATTCTCAATTTGTGATTTATCTTGATAACTAGAGTATTTTTACATGAGCATGTTTAGCATGAGTGCAGACATTTTATGTATGCTTTCTTACAGGCCTACTGAGTAAAATTACAGATCCTAAGAAATAAATATTTTGAGACAAATTTATCTTTGATGAAACATTAAGTATAGTGAGCATTTGTGTTTCAGTATGGAAAATATTGTAATATAGAAATGAAAATGAAACAATTTATGTAACGTAAAACATTTCTTGTAAACGGTACTTCACAACGCATTGTCAGATGACATTAAACAATTAAAGTCGACACCCAAATTTAAGTTAAAAATGAAATATTTTCTGCTGCATAACTGTTTTGAACAATTAGAGAGTACATTGAACATTAAAAGCAAATATATTTACTCTAAAAAATATTGATATATAATGCATTAATTTACATTTGTATTGTATAATTAAAAAAAGACTTAAAATTTTCAACGTATCTTTCAACGTGTTAAAGCACACTAAAATCAAGCTAACGAGGCTTGGTCAGTAGCAGCAAACAAACATTTAAAACATGGTTGTTTGCCAACGTTTGGAAAAGTGTATTTCCTTCCGCAGGATCACACAAAATGAGACCATGTTTTGAAATTTTGAGACAAGCATGTTTAAAATTTGTTTTGCTCCTACTGACCAAACCCCCTTAATCTCACTTCATTATATTATTTTCTCTCGTTAGGGATTCTTCGTGATACTAAAGCTACACAGACACCATTATTGGATTGATGTGCATTTCTCAGGGCAAATGCTTGCCGAGAATTTTAATCGGCATTAGCGATGACGGCAGCGCTGCCGCTGCGGCCGCCGGCGTAAGACGCGTATCGAAGGGCATTAGGGCACGGGGCTGTTTGCGCAGCGGCTGGGCCGAGGCCAGGTGGCGCGGGCGCGGCGCTTCTCGGCGGCTGCCCGTCGCCCTCTGGGCCTCTGGGCCTTTGGCCAATCGCAGGGCGAGCAGGGAGGAGGGGGACGAGGAGACCGCACAGAGATTTTGTGTCTTACGTCTTCTTTATACGAGTTAAATTGGCGTTTTAAGCGCTACATTCAGACCTCGAATTCCGCGGACTAATTGATAGTTTCCTGACACGTAAATTGCTAGAGCTATTAGTTCCATTAGTGCAGTGAATGTTTTGATGCCTGGAGGTGGTTCCCTGCTGTTGGATGGCGAGATCCGGCGCCGACCTATACGTTGGTTTGTAAGTGAATTACCCGTCGAAGAATTCCATCAGTGGGGCACCGCTCCAGCCCAGATTCTAGAATTATTCTCCTTCAGATATCGCATTAGTACGCCCTAGCTATACTGTTGATAACTCGCTACAGTTGGAATTCGAAGCTTAGAACCCCAGGTCACAGTCATTATAGACACACAAGCAATGTTGGCTCTGAGTTAAGCCAAGAGGTACACAGCCAGTTCTTATCCCGTCGCTACCACCAAATAAGATTCATACTTAGCGGTAAATGTAAGTCCGGATATTTTTGCCTGCCTGTTAGGCAACGCTTTACGCACTAGTGTTTGACAGGTCATGATTTTACTCGTTTTATCTACTTGTCAGACAACGATGCCTGAAGATGTGTTTTTATTCTGAGTTATTTATTTATATAACATATATAAATAAATAAATACGCGTAATTCCTAGCAAACGACAACCTGTAGTTTGTTAAGCTGCTCGGTTTTTCGCTAACGGGACTGGCTGTCCATTCCCGTCGCTCTGTCCGCCCCCGCGTTCATCAAATTAATGGCTTCCGTCCGTTATAATAGTGCATCTGTCTCGCTGTTTGTCAGGCCGTGCGTCCATCACCTGACCAATCGCCTCTCCACCAACGCACTTCCACCGGCAACGCGAGCTGCGCTTCACTCCACCCACGTCCACGCCTCCTACTGCCGTTTTGCTCAACTGTCCGACCTTCCGTGGCGACTGTCCCAATGACCCTAGGCCCGTCCGTAGTATCTGCCCATGCCGTATCGTTAGCCCATCCGTCATATCGTTCCGACATCCAACCACCTGATCGGACATCCGACCTGAAGATCGAGCAATTTTTCTTTTCCATTTCATACGTCACCCCAAGACGAGATTTCTCAAGACGTCTTTTCTTTCAACCGTTTGATTTGGGGGAAAAGTTCGCTTCGTTTCAATGCTAACCCTTGCAGAGAAAATACTGCCTGAGAACTATGTTACCTTCGGCCCAGGGACTGTACTAAGGGAAGTACAATGACTTGATTGGTTAATTGATCGATAGTTGTATAGATTATGTTTCTAGGCTCTACTACTAAGGTCATTATTCCCATAGGTGTAGTGCATGTTTTATCGCTGGATGTTACGGTGTTGCTCCTCCGCTGTGAAGTGTAATCCGACACCGACCGAGCTGTCAGCATGCTGTTTTCCCAGAGATGTCTCTTCCAGTGAGACATCACCTACACAAGCTAAGCCCTGAACTCTCGATTGGTCTCCTGACATGTGTGCTGGTGTGGTACGTGTAAGTTTGTGCGTTTGTGAGTAAGAGGTGAGGGAAGACGATGAAGGACATGTCACGGGGGGGGGGGGCTTCGGCATTCGTCTGATATTGATAAGAAAAATCACGTAAAACTACAGATCAGAGCAACCATCATAAAAAAAATTTAAAAAAACATCGAGACCGCGGCAGAAATGCAACTGTTTGGCTATTGTCGAAAATCCTCCACCGTCGGCACTAGGGTTGCGACATCAATATCGATTTCATAAAGTCATCGACGTATTTAATATCGACATTTTGAAGCAGATGTTTTCTTAACATCAATATTGTGTGTTCGATGTATTTTAGGTACTTGATATTTTTAATTGAAAAAAATCATAATAACAAAATTCCATAATAATTTTAAGATATCCATACATTAAATAGTCTTCAGACCAAAGTGACCTAGGGTGAAAAATAAATCTAATCAAGTTTTCGTCAATAAAGAAACCTACATTATTTTTGATTTATCGAATTAGATAATTTATGTAATATTCTGATTACTTTGTTGTGTCGGAAAAATCTGAGTTAAAAATTAATAAACGAGACCTTTTAGATTAAATCCTCCCCCACGTGAACTTACTAATCGCCTTTCAAAAACATCTATGTCTAAGTACTTATCTATGTTTTATTAACATCACTGCTTTAATTTTGACCATCGATATTTCGAAACGTCGATGTTACATCCCTAGTAGGAGTAAAATCTCCCCGTCGGCGCAACGGCCATCGCCCTGAGCGACCTCAGGCTGTCGACTGGGAGAAACGCAGGGCGCGGGGCAAGGGCGCAGGGCGAAGGGCGCGGGGCGCGCGCTTCCGCGTCCCGCCACGCATAAAGGGCGGACGCGCGGCGCAGCGCGCTACCTGGTACTGCGTGCGCCCTTTTCTTTTAGAGGCGCGTAATGACACAGTATGCAAAAAAGGGCCGAAAGGGCGCGGCGGCGAGCGGCGCAAGACAAAGGTGCGGGATGCAAATCGGGCCCTGCATTAAAACTATACACAGCGCGACGCGACGCACGAGGGCGGCGCATAAAGGGCCCGAAGGGAAGGGGGGAGGGGGGAGAGAGTGCGTGTGCATGGGCGAGCGAGGCGACGCGGCGCGGCCCCAGACAGGTCGCAGACAAAACGCCGCGCCGCGCCGCGCCGCGCGGGGGGAGAGCTTCCTGTTCCGGGACAAAGCCCTCCGCAGCCTCCGCTCACCTTGGAGCTCCTTCGGCGCGGCCCCGCGCGGCCACGTGCGCGCCGCCTCACGTCACGCCCAGGAACGATCCTCCCAACCGAACGTGGCGTTGGCGATCTGGGCCAAGGAAACCTGCAGTGGCCACTTCTAGCAGAGCATTTGCAAAATAACGATTGGAGATTTCACATTTGCAGATCCGTGGTTAGTTAGCTAGATAATGGCTTATTTTACGTGGCGAGACTCGGGCCATCAGGCCCGCTCTTTCGTCTGACCATGTATATTTCCCCACGCTTCTTTCACCATCTAGTGAAGAAAGGAAGTATTACTCGGGCGACGAAACAGGCTATTTTGAATGAAGGTCAGAGGCTTCTTTTAGGCTTGAAGATCTTTTTCATATAGTAAATCTACAACATGAGACACTCGGCTTAACTTCCCCTCTGAAAAAAAGCGTTGAAAGGACTTTTTCGCCCTTAAAAATTTACGGCAGCGATTGCAAACTTGGGTACACCAGCCCGATGCGCTAACCATTATACCACCGAACACACGCTAATGCCTTCTAGTGCTGACATAATACCATTTAATTATTTTCCTTTCTTATTTAAAGAACAAACTTGAAAAAGTCACTGTTACGAATTTATTGAACCCAATGTTCCCGGAACAGCGTATGGACATGAAGTACCCAAGATCGATTGTACCGCGCACAACTAAATCACCTCAGCAATGTTCTCAGCCAGCTGTACTCACGGAGAGACGAGCAGATGTTTAAAAACGTCTCGTATCAGGGACGCTCGAACATGTATTTAGGGTCAATATCTCGACGTTGACTCTTTGCCGCGATACAAATCTTTCTCTAAAATTCGTATAGGAGGAAATAAAAATTATAGATGGACCTATTTAAAGATCTAATCCTATCTAATTTTTAAAAACAGATTTAATGAGGAACAAATCTATGTTTAATGTTGTTGCAGAAAAAAAACTTTTACTGTTCTTAAAAATTCAGACAGTTCGTCAAATATCAGAGCTCAGCCTTTTTTAAATGTTCTTTGCTCTATCCAAGAAACATTTTTTTTCAAAAATTCGGAGCACTTTTTTGAGAATTGTTTTAATATGTCTTTGAGGCTAAAAGGGAAACATATTCCCCAAATCCAAAATAACCATCATGAATTTTCAGGGTCTTGAGTTCGGCCAGATCGATTAGGGTATATTAAATTTGGAGAAAATTGTATAAAGGGTATTTAGTGTCGTCCACAGACAAACGTCCGCGGTCCACGGACGCACAGACAGACGTTTTACTGTGAAACAATTTTTACGAATCAATAACCCACAAAACATGAATTGAGACTACATAACGCATTAGAACGGAATTAGAGAAACTAATTTACTACATTTAGAAGCAAGAAATATCCACTTTTCCGGTATCAACGACCAACAAAAGTAGTAATTCTAACGAAAAATCGCCACTTTTCGCTGCAACATTACAAAGCATTCTCTTTGCTTCAGAGGTACAACCTACTACGCGAGGAAGTAAAACGACATAAAACGGAATAGGAGCGACCACAAAACGTGTACCAAATCGCTTGAGAAGTGTGGGTCGAGAGGGGGCGGACAGTTGCCCGTGGCGGGCACCGGGACCCCAGCCGGACGCGGTCCGAGATTATTCCAGAGAGGGCGCATGAATCACCGGCAGGCTAATTGCCCCCCACTCTCCCCGCCAGGGCACCTCCGGGAAGATGCGAGGGGCACGCGCAACGAACCAGCTGACTCCTCAATTACCGCAAGTGTACTGCGCGCCGTGAAACACACGCGCCGGAAAGGAAACACTTTCGTGTAGCTTAACCAGGCCTGCCACTCTCTGGGCATACAGGCTGTCAGTCTGTGCTGCCACATGTTGCTTCTGTGCTCTGCACAAAGTCCTCGAGTTACTTCATTAAATCATATTTTCAGATTCTCAAGGAATTTCCTCCTTGAAAAACGGCAAAATTTGTTAACTTGTACGCCGTCCTGTGTTCGTGAATCTTTGGTGAACATTGAAAACGCGTTTGTAAAACAGCGTACTCTGAATGTTACAAACGTTTTGTTTTGTTTTGAACATTTCAACGTATACACCATTTACTAATGTTTTCCTAACGTTTTATCTTTCATGTCATTCTAAAATGTGCTTCAAAACACTCTTGTTAGTTATATTTAGAATAATTTATAATTCGGTTTGAAAGATATTTAAAAACTAATTACACGAACTTAAATTCCTTTTTCACATTTTCGTATACGTATCTCATTATTTATGGAGTAATGTTGTAGTAAACACGAAGGTTTGTTATATTGCGGAAAATTCTTATTGATATTTTTAGACGCATTGAGGCATCTGTTTACGAATATCTTTTTTTTTATAATAAAACCGTAAGTAAATATGGCAAAGTTTCCATTTTCGATGTTACTTCCGGATTTTCAACTTTGCAAAAGTGTAAAGTTTTTGGATCCTCCATGCATCAACCTAATTATAGAGAGATATTTTTTACTTTCTTGAAGATAAAAGCTTTCTTTTTTTATAGAAAGTACTGTAAAGTTACTTAAGATTATTCTTTCTCTTTTACCTTTTAGTTGCTAATGGAAAAATTGTAGTTCGGCGGAAAGTGTAAAATAAATTATTTGCTTTTTCACGACAACAATATTTATGTCCGCGATAAATTGTTTTCCTTGCTGAAGGTAATATTTAATGTTAGTGTTTTGACAAAGTAATAACATTTCTACACAATATTTCTATTCTCAAATATTATTTTTTATTTTTTTTATTATCCTGAAAATACAAATAGAATTAAACCAGAAATTAACGTACCCACATATCATTATTACCGGCTACTGGATTGAGCAGCAAATTCTGCTCATCTACGTGAATCTCTAAAAATACTATTTTTGTTCTTCGTGAGTATGGATGTGCTCTAGTTGTCTGAATGGTAATTCGAAATACAAAGATGCCATTGTCTTTTAGCATCCGAAATTTAGAATCGTCATTAAAATCAAATGCATATAACAATGAGGAAGTACTATAAAAGAATATTGGAGATGCACATATGTGAATTCTCAGTGTTTTGATATCTAACAAATCAACTTTACGGAAGCGAATCACACTGCACCGAATAGTAGAGTTGTTCGTTTTCCCGCTATTTGTTGCTACTAAAAATATAATAATACCACTTACAAAATTATCTTCATTTATGAACTCTTTCTGGGTTAATAACGTGCCATCCCTTTGCCCTAAGTATCCTAGTTAATCAAAACTTTTAGGATGAGTGAAGAAATGGATTTATATTCACTTTTCCCTGCCCCCCAAACGCGTACGAGGTTTGCTCCGTGCTGCGTTCCAAGTCCAGGAGTTGCAGGCCGGCTGTCCTCTTTGACGCCTCTGGACTAGTAATGCGACATCGATAACAAATCATCGATGTTGCCAAACAGCGATGTTTAAAATTAAAACATCGATGTTAATGATATATCGAATAAAAACCATTGATGTTGTAAAGACTGTTTGGTATTTAAAATTTGTGCTCAACAAAATTTAATTTGGCATCGAACACAAAACATTGACATTTAAAAACACGACACTTTCATACATCAATGTTTTAAATATTTATTGACAATAATTCGTGTCTGTCATTCAAACATTCTTACATTTCTTTCTTTTTTGCCTCAAATGCTTTACAGACATTAATATAAAACCTGATAATATTCACATTCTATACATAATGTTTTAATTGTTTTAAAAATTATAATATCAAGACAATAGCAATAGGAGACCACATTCATGTTTACACATTATGATATTTGGTGAGTTTACAAAGAGGTTTGTATTGAGTGTTATGTAAATGATTCAAAAATAAGAAGTAAATAATGAAAGAAATTGAAATGATGAAATAAGTTTGATCATAGTTTTAGCCTGATTATGGGCAGAATCAGTGTCCGAGAAATTGCATCATTTATCTAAATGTGATTGTATTTGGAACATAACATGGTTGAAACCTAGAAAAAATTAAGTGTTTCAACCTTTATATATAAAATGATAATAATAACAGTGTTTTGTTTTTACGACTGTTAAATATTTAAGGTCAAAAAGAAATGTGTTAAAACATCAACGATTTAATAGAGACAATCGATTTCGTAGAAACAACATCGATGTTTTGAAAATATAGACTTCGATGTCGCTTCCTTACTTTGGACGTAATTTTTCCGCCCGCTGGGAAACACAAGAAACACGCCGAGAGGGCGGACAGACAGGAGACGGCAGAAATCGAAGGCTCTTCCACCGACGCGACAGCGAGGGCACGGCGGGGAGCGGGGCGTGCCGACAGCGCGGCACGGCGGCCCGCCGCCGCACTACGCCAGGGGCCGCAGGGCGCCGACGGCAGCGCGCGCGGCGGCGCGAAAGCAACCACCGGCCAAGACGCCGCCGGCGCGTTCGGCGCGTCGTGCCGCGCAATAAAGAGGTGAGTGCTAAAGACTTGCCAGACCCCCCACCCCCTCCCCCACCGCCCGCCTACGCCGCCGAGCGCCTTAAATTATCTCCTCTCGAGCGCCTTTATTCTTTAATTATTCCCGCGCTCGTTTCTTATTTACCAGGCGCCAGGTCACTGGGCCAACCCCCCCCCTTCCCCGCACTTAAGCGAGTAATAAACCCGTATTAAAAGAATCTCGACGCATAAATCGGCGACGGAGGCTTAAAGAGCTAAGAAGCCGTTAAAGGGAAGCAGACGGTATTAAGTGCCGGAATTACCGACTTAGCACAGCCTCTTCATCTTGTGGCGCCCACGACACGTCGATTACCGCGAGCACCAAGACAACCACTTAATCCTTGTTCCTCTGCCTCCGAAGTAGTAATGCCTTTTATTACCTCCTGAATATAAAATTCCTAATAATCAAATTATACTTATTTGTAACGACACAAAAAGCAAAACGTTTTTTTTTTTTTTTCAAGGACACCTCATAACGATATACAAGTATGTTTTCATTACTTTTCGTATTATTATTCACTTTTTCTTATTGCAGTATGATGAAAATTATAAGGATGATGTAGAAACAATTGCCCTTTTTGGTCACACTATCTCAACACAAGTCTTTCTTCCCTCTGCTCTTTATTCTGCATTAAATCGCACAAAATTAATAATAATTTAGTGACCAAGAGCTGAACGTATTTTGTTTAATAAAACTTCATCTTTATACTTCTGGCATAACGAGTTCATAATTAATGATAGAATGACTTTAGTGATTCCGGGCTCGTCAGCTACTGAGGTCATTAGTCCCATAAGTGTGAGGGGAGTGTTTTTTTTATCAAGAGGTGCCTTTTTATCAAGAGGGTATCTCTTTCTGGATGGCAAATTCCGGTGCTGACCTACAGTTGACTAGCGGGGTTTTCCCCAACTATACAGGTATCTCCCTCCAGCGGGGCACCACCACCCCAGCCAGAACCAACTCTAAGCCCCTGACCGGATTCCCGGCATGTGGGGCAGTGTAGTGCTTTTAAGTGTGTGTGTGTGTGTGTGTAAGGGGTGAGGATAGGACCAGGAAGAGGAAGGAAAGATCGCGCGCGGACCGTGACTCGTTCGTTAAAGTACTGCTCCAGCATTCGCCTGGTGTTGATCGGAGAAACAACGGAAAACTACCCATCAGAGCAGCCTGCCTCTAGAATTCTCCTCCAGACAGCAATTGAATTCGATCTAGCTGACAAGCTATTGTTGAAAATCTTGTCACTGTCGGAATTCGAACTTATGACCTCATGGTCAGAGGCACTGCAGTACAGAATTAATGTTTTCAATGTTCATATTTGTGACTTCTGTAAATATACAAACGCGTCAAAATATAATGTTTCTTTTTCGTCCCTTACAGAAAAAACGTTTTCTTGAAAGAGGTGTTCAGGTTGTTTTCTTCAGGGTGTTCTTGGACAACACCAGCGACTAAACCAAACACACGATTTTTAACCAAAATGCTATTTTCCTGATCGATCTTGACGATGCCGTGATATCTTGAATTTAAAATGGATGTTTCAATTTTGGGGGTTCTTCAGCTCTCCTCAGAAGATTTTCGATTTTTTCTTAAAAGATGCATCCACATATTTTCTTCCAATTTTTTGTCAAGAATAAAATACGTTTATTAAAATAGTATAGTCTCAATTGTTTGTTAAAAACAACGAAATGTCCATAGTTGCCAAAGGTTAAAAATGATGTTAAGGTTGTTGTTTTTTTCAAATGTAAGTATTATTCACGTAATTTTGATTCAAATTGTAAGAATTTTCAGAAATATGAACACGGTATTTTTTTCGAAAACGGAATCTAATTTTTGCTTTAAACTTTTTGTAAGGAAAAAGTGCTAGGACTTATGATTTTTCAACAAAAAAAATCTCCTTTACATCGTTTAGCGAAATTGTTAAGTATGTGACTCAATTATTATTAGACGGATAAAATTGAGATATTATTATATTGAATAATAAATTTACAAATAATGCGGGGAAGTATGTGCTTTTGTACAATCATTAGCTTATCTCCACATATTGTCATTACCTCCGGAGTAGGCTATCTCTTTTTCGTTCTCTCAGCGACGGTCAGTTTCAACACTTTTATCGGACACATTCCTGCATTCATTCGGCTCAATGTATGTTCATAAAGATACGAAAAATATCATAAGAATTTCTTTTGTATATATCAAACATTCAGAAGTATTAATTGCTTTTCTAATCTTTTTTCGTAAGAAGCATTCCGTTGTTTCGTGAGTTTACAATGCAGTGCTCATAACACGTTTGTGGTTTGAACACATAGGCTTCCGCGGCCTTCCTTTAAGATATTTTTAAAGAATAAAGAACAATACTTTAAGAATAATGACTGAACATCATTTTTATACACAGTATTAAATATCGATAAAAATATATTTTAACATGATACTTGTATCTTGATCTTGAAAAATATTAGAACCAAAAGATTATTCTAAAAACTCTATGGTGTTTATGCACCACGAGTTAATATTATTCAATGAGTCATTGAATGTAATGAATAATTATAAATGCCATGCATCTCATTTGATGGAGGAAATGGATTAAATTCCTACCTTTCTAAAATATCGTGCACGCGCCTGAATAAGAAAATAGGTCACGACCAGCCCTCCTTTATCAAGTTTTTTTTTGTTCATGTGCAAAGTAAAACAGGCCTTTAACTTTGGAACTTTCTCTCATATTTCATTTACATGTCCATAAAATATCATTAAATTATTCCGTTTATTTTCCCTATCATTAAATTTGTCCTTTCATTTTCATTTGTAAGAACTATAATGTACTACAAACACACATGCACACGTATATAGTATACACATTGTAATGTCTCAATCCACAGAATTACAGTCAAGTCACGGGCTTCTAGTCGACCGCTTCTTATGAGAAATGAAATTCTTACTCAATGTGAATAGCAATTCAATGGCAATACTTCCGTCTTACAAGTTCACAAGTCGTATTAACGTCTTTAAAACACTAAGAAGTAATGTTGCTAATAACTTTAGCAAATTATGCTCACAATTGATATAAACTACAACTCATGGAACCGAGAAGCCCTCGATCTAGTCTTCATGACCGCACAGAGCGTTCTGCTTGATTATGCAGGGTCTTTTAACATGATACCCCGTTGCTAGTTGGAGATATATGTCAACATAACCCTTTAATGTTGCAATATACACCTGATTAACCACTTCTACTCTAAATTTCATGTGATAAACTAGTAAATATCCCCCTTTCTAGGGGCCTAGCTCAGTGGCCAGGCAGATTTCATAGGTTGACCTTTATTAAGCGGACACCTCAAACAATTTTGAACTGTATTATAACAAGAAGCGGAAAAGTGGTAGAGATTATGTATGTATTTGGCATTTTGGGCCGATCGTCCGTCTTTGCCGGCCAGCTAAAGGTGTCCCCCATACCTCAGTCTAGTTAAATTCCCATGCTTAAGGGTAAGATCGACATGTAGCATACATGACGTACTCCCTTCACCGAAACTAGCAAGATCCGCCGACCTAAGCTCTTCTTAGTCACACTGCACAGAAACTGGGACAATTTTTAAGGAAAGCTACATCTCTTGTAATTGCCTCGACCGAGAATCAAACCCGGGACCACACCACGGGAAGCTAGTTCGCTGCCCATAGTGGAGGATATTATTGATTAAATAGAACGGAACGCATTGTCATGTTACTTCGAATATTGAGATCCACCAAAGTCTCAAAGAAATTTCTTTCGTGTCAGATAACAACAGACAAGTTTGATATATCCCTGAAACTACAGCGCGTTTGCTTCGCCTATTTCACATCATTCCTATGGTTCTCTATCTCATACTTTCCTGCTGTTGGAATCTCTTAAGGATTCGCAGAGTATGCAACACACAATTAGATTTTATTTTCGTTCTGGTAACCTCAAAACCTCGATTAAGCGGCCACCTCAATTAGCGGCTAATATTTTCAAGAACTATTCCTGGTACCTACATGTCATTGTACAATAATTCCTCTCTAAAGTCTTTACTTTGACTTTATTTCTAGACTGTCACTCCAAGCACCAGCATTCACTTCACTACATTTTCTATTCCTTATCCGTCGTTTACAGTTGGTATTTATTTATGATTTTATTGCGGCGTGAGTTATTTATGAGAGCAGAGCTACTAGCCCAATGTCTCTCAATGGCGTAGCTGGCCTCTGACCTGGATGTCCCAGGATTCGTATACCGATTGTCAATATTTTCGACACTGGATAGATAGATAGATAGCTTGGTCGAATTCAGCCGCAGTCTGAAGGACAATTCTAGCTCCGAACGGTTGTTTTCCGTGGGTTCTCCGATTAACACTGGTCGAATGCCGGAGCAGTTCTCTGACAAACGGACCACGGACCGCACGGGAGTGCACTCACCACGCACACACTTGTAAGTAAACTTACATTCACTACATTGCCACACATCCCTGGAACGAGTCGGAAGTTAAGAGCTCTTCCCGCCGGGGGCGTTGGTCTCCAGGTATTTTGTTCGAAAATCCAGGCGATGGCCGCCATGCCCCATGGCAAGCGGGAAGTGTTGAGAAACATTTTGGCATAAGTAGGCTTAAGTTGAGAATTTTCTTCGGTGACCAACGAAACATAACCCGAAGGCGTAATTGAAATTAAGTTGTATATTAAGAAAATAATACTTTATGTAATGTAGTTTTCAATGTACTGTAACAAGGTAGTTTTTGTATCTGGCTGCATTTAAAATTCCCGCTAATATTATGACGCAAACCGCTGAATGAAGCTCATTGGCTGAACAGGCCGCTCATTCGTCGGTCGGAAGTCTGCAGACGTTTTCATGTCGATCTATTGGCGAAAGCAAATGTGTCCCTATAAACGGTGTACATGATCTGATGGAAAGCACTAGGAAAGTTAAACTGTTGCTTTACAAGGAGATGAATTCGAAAATGTAATATAATGCAAAATATAAAACATAAAATTCAAAAATTTAATATGGTTTATTTGTTGTGAAATAAAAATTATTTAACGGAAAATTGAAAAGGACGGTGAGCTGGTGAACACGTGTTTAAAGAAAAAGACCAGCTCACACCTGATAGAAACGTAACTGACATTACAGCTTAGGCGGGTTAAGTTAATTTAAATTTACTGAGTTGGACACATGAGATTCTAGTATAGGGGAATTCGCGGCGTGGAAGACTGGCGGTGCGACTACAATATAACGAAGAAATCCTTTTACGTAGCATAAAGCGAACGCTGAACAGCTCCCATCATCAACGAAGGCATCGTATGATGTAGGTGTAACTGGCTTCAACAATTACTGTATGTAACCCATGGAACAGTTTATTAAATATTTTCATTCAAGCGACTTACGAATAGTCAACAGAGTATACCTTCGAGGGCACGCTGAAAGCTTCGCGTAGTCTTTAGCGAACGTTAATACTCGGCAACGTTGCCAAAGCCGCGGTACGTAGTTTTATTGTGAATGAAAAAAAATCACGACGGTATTATCAGAAATCTGAGTCTTAGGAGAACATGAAAGGTCATATAACCCAATTAGAACGTACTAGAAATTCAAAATAGGATAGTTATTCGGATATAAATATGTAAAGTTCACTTCAATCTGTGCGTGTTGAAAGGGATATGTTATCTTTTTTGTGTTGTTTTTCGAAATTTTGTAACAGTGCACTGCGCGAGTGTTATTGTGGTAAAGCTAGTATTGATAAGAGCAGGAATCAAAACATAAGGGAACAGGAAATATTGTGTATATAGTGTTAAACAATTAAATTATTGTTTTTTAATTTGTTGCGACTGTACTGGCGCATGGCGTCTCTGAATTCCTAAAAGAGCGTTAAGCACTTGCATTCTTTAAATTAATTAACTATTGAAATAAATTAAATTCATTTCGTAAATTTACATTGTTGCAATAGTGTAAACTGATCAATTTGAAAGATCTTCAAATTAAAACCTGTAATATGAAAGAATACAGATAATATTCCGTAAATATTCAATAGTGTAACTTTTGTTTACTGCAGAGGTGCATGTAAATACTTAAGAATATTTCATCAAACCAGAGGATATGTTGAGATACTTAGGAAGAATATGACATCAAGTTTTTAGATAATTCGGCAGTTGTTACCTCTGATTTGCTCTTGATTGAATTAAGGTCCCCTTTCCGACACTCCGTGAGTTTATTTATCTTTTCACTTTCGGAATTAAGTACTTATTCCGTTCTTCCATTTAAAAGTAGGATTTTATGCTATTTTAAAAGAAATGAAAGTTACGGGAAGAGAGGCTTTTAATTATCCGGATTACGTTGTAATACTCGTATGCAGTATTTTTATGTTGTAACTCTACAGCTTTTCTGTTTGTGCGATGAAATTACAGGGTTCAGCTAGTACTTGGATATTAGGTCTATTTACGAGATTATTTGATCCATAAAATGCAGCATTTCTTCTCGCAGATCCTTTTAGCCCTTGATTCCTGCAGAATCACTGTGCGTTGCACACTGCCTGTGCGTCGCCCGTCGAGGGCTGTCGCGAGGCGTCGGGCCAACGCCCGCCCACGGAGCCGTCGCCCTGGGCGGTGAGCGGCCCACACACGCCGCTGTCTCTGCCCTCCCCGCCCCGCCCCGCCCATTCCATCCCGCCTCGCCCCGCCCCGAGTGGCCTCCAAGGCATCCGCTCACGTCAACGAATGCGGCAGCATCCATTCACGAAAACGATTTGCCTACGGATCTGCCTGCTCATTAACCTTGTTCATGTGAGGCACTGTTTCGTGTTTCCAAACGCTTAAACTACTTCGGTTATGGTTCCGAGAGTGGAGTGCATACTTTATCACGATAGGAAGCGGTGCTTCTTTTCCGCTAGAATGTCAGATCCGACGCCAACCTACACGTTGGCTTGCGGGGTTTCCCTCTACAGGTATCTCCTCCAGCGGGGAACCGTCACAACCGGAACAAGCTCCTTGCTCCCGACTGGTCTCCCGTCATGTGTGGTAGTGTAGTGCTTGGAGGTGGTCTAACAAGGGATCTTTTACAAGTTCAGGTCGAAATCTGGCCTTACATTTTTTTATAGTTAAATATTCACTATTTCTGTATGCTGTGAAAAAATTAGATACCGTTTCGTACTGGAAGTTACTGGAAAAACTCAAAGTACCACTCTTTTTAGGACGAAAATCATCGTTTTTGAGGGGTTTGTGCAGCTCAGCTTACTGTGAGAGAATGTTCACCGAGAGAGCAAGCGCTGCTGTGGACTCGAGCTTCAATTCAGGGTAGTGAAACACAGGTAACGACATTGCTCAAGCCCTGCACGACAAGACCGCAATACCGTGCTGCACAGAACTTTCTTTTCCGGACACTAGTTCTTCGACACTGAGAAACAGAAATCCCATACAAAATTGTCCAGCGGCTTGCAAGTTTAGTTAACATTATTTGCCAATCATCGATTTTTCGTCACAGATACACCAGTGAAATACATACCAGGGTTCTGTTGAATGCGTTTGTTCACTTCGGTACGCCGTCATACCAATTTTCGATCAAAATCCATGCAGATGTCATCTGGTGAATTACTCCGAAAAACAAAATTGATTGTGACTATCATTATTTCGTTCGACATGGCGGCTCTGAGCGATTCGGAAAATTGTGATTGATTGATTTAATTTTTTGTAATTAATGAGGTAAGCAGCGCTTTTGGGGTCGCTCAAAGACCCCTTGCAAATACGCCGCTTATTATATAGTTTTATAGGTAGTGGTACGGTAGTAATGTAATAGTATAGGTCGTAAAATGAAGGTCAGGTTGTTCCGGTGTTCAAATGGTGGCATTCTTCAAATTAAATCTAAATCTAACATTAGAAATTTTACAAATTAAATTTAATTATAATAATCGAACTGTGTAATCGTAAATTTTAATTGATGTATAGAATGAATGGTCTTAAATCAATCTATTTAATTGTGTCGATTAATATAAAATAATCGATTGTCATACTAATTGCGACGAATCTCTAGTAACTGACGAATAATAAAAATAAATATATTATCGGGTGACGATGATCTCCGAAACGAACAACGGTTTTCCACTCAGCAAACTGTCAGATTCAACTGCTAAGTAGCGATCCTGGCGAGTATAGTAGAAAAATAGTACTCACGTGAGTCGTTCGCGGTCACACTGCTCGCTGCAGCAAGGATTGCCCACGGCGTTAGCGAAAACAGTGCTGCCAATACTGACCAAATTCTTTATTTTTTTTTAGTAACTTCCAGTGCGCGACAGCTAATCGTTTTTAGAGAAGATATAAATAGTAAATAGCTTTTAATAGAAAAAAATTGAACAGATTTCGACCTGAACCTGTTGTAAGATTCTTTCTAAGTGTATGTAAGGGAGATGATGGATCAAAAGAGAAGAGGAAAGATCGATCGCTATTCGTGACCCGTTTGATAGGACTGCTGCAGCATTCGGTTGGAATTGACCAGAGAAAAAAACACGTAAAACTTCCAAACACGCAGCCTGATCGCTAGACTTTTCCTCCAGACAGTGGCTGTATTCGACCTAGATATACGTCGCAACTCCACAGTTGTAAGGGCTCGAAACCTTTTCATTTTTCCCTAAGCTTACTACCTTTTGCAGTTGATAACTATGTAATAAATTGAGATAAATCAAAACAAATGAAGTAAGAAAAAGTAATAAATTAATGAAGCGATTACTAAAATGCTTATGAATTTAGTTTTATTATTTATTTAGCCATTATTCCTCAACAAAGTGACGATTCCGAGCAATACTAATTTAAGTTCGGTTTCATCTAAACTGAAATTCTAAATCAAAGTATTAAATATAACGGCAAATCATTGCATATTTTGGAAAATAAATCCACAAAGTTATCAGAATGTTATGAAATAAATTTTTACCCAAAGACTTCCGGATTGCTGACTTGCGATATGATCATGATTTGATCTCGATTTTACTCGTATAAAAATGTTCTAACAATAGCTTGTAAGAGTTTCTCTAACCTGCTTTCAGGGACCCAAGACATTTACTTCTCAAATATTCATGATCAGATTGGAGGCAATAAGGAGTTTTGGTTCGTTTGATATTCTACATTAAAAATATAAAAGCTTTAATAATGTTCATGCTAAGTTGACACGCGACAGCAGGAAGTGAACGGGACCGGCGTTCAAAATGGTATTCAGAAAAAAATACTCTAGGTGTCGGAAATAAAAAATAAAATAATAAAAATAAGTACAAAATAAAAAATATAGAAATTAATAATATAAATAAATAGAAATTGGATCATATTTAATTATAAATGTCTTGAAGAAAATGCAAGGACAAGAAAAACTACAAGAAAAAAAATTAAACTACTCGTAAATAAATACAAAAAGGCATACAGCCTCTTCTACGTATATTCTGCAAGTGTAAAATGAAGCTCAGTTATTGGAAAAATTAATATTGGTATTTTGAAATAGGTAAAGGCAAATAGAAATAGAATGGAATAGTATAATTTAACACTAACCAAGCAGAATAAAAGAGGATAACATAACAAAACTAATTTTCATTGATTATTTTTTAATTGTCAGTTATTATTCAATGTTGTAATTTAACATTCAACTACCTTTAAAAATGTAAAAAGACCTGCAGTATATTTTCAAGTGAGCAAACAACATAATATACAAAGCAATTCTAAAAGAAACTTCACCTCTAATATGTTATAAACGGTTCAAGATAGTGAGATGAAATTTTCACCTAAGGATGCATGTTATGTTGATATATTTTATGTTGATAAGATCTCATCGACTGTACTTATTCGCTTTTTGATATTTTTTTTATTTTAAAGCTATTGGACTCACTTCGTTTTACCAATGTAACGTATATATATTTTTGCACGAGAAGATAGTTCTTAACAAAACAAATTCAGCTCTACGATGTTGTATGTTGGTATCTATTAAATGAATAATTAATAAATAACGGTTTTACTTGAAGACAGCTTACCAGCTGCCATCTATTGACGCCCAAAGCACATTTTTTGTTATTCTCTCAATTTCTCGGTTTCCTCAAGAACTGAAATATTTCTGTAAGAAAATTATAGAAGAGTAAAACCGCGTCATATATGGAAATTCTTATTGAAAATTTTGGAGCGTTGTTTAAGAGAATGGCGTTTAAACGTTACTGCGAAATTTGTAGCTCATTTTCTCAGAAAACTTTTCAGTTTTTGAGAAACATCATTGGATCTGAGGCTCTTCTACTCACAAATGCAATAATGTATACAAATAGCCGGAAACGTTCATATTAACAGCCAGAGATATTTAAAAAAAAATACTTGCTTAATTTTTGATGAAGTAAAAGAATACAGCAAAATTACCTTTATGCTATCTTACGCAGTACATATAGTTCTATAAGTACAAAATCTTCGAACAATTAAATTTGGTACCGTTTTTGAGAAAATGACTTTTGATCGCCGCTATGAACATCCTGAGAGACAATTCAAAAGTACTACATTATTTTAATTTTTGAAAAAACAATAGAATACAGCAAAATGGCGTTCAAGTCTTGTTATACAGTACATTTAGCTCTATCTCTACAAAAAATTTAAAGAAAAAACTTGGGTCTGTTTTTGATAAATTCTTTTTTTTTGTAATTTTTTGGTATTTACAATATTTTCCACCACGCTTTGTGAAAACTACTAAATTTTTCACAACAATACGCATGATCTTAATGAAAGAACTAATTAAGGAAAACAAATTTCATTTGAGGGAAAAATCTGTTCCTTCAATTTCATAGTTGTAGGAAGACACCGAGAAAATTTCAAACTCTTTTCATTTTCGAAAATTTAAAGTACACAGTAAAAATCAGATGTGTTAAGTGTATTTTACTCAACGAATACAATAAATTGAAAGAAAAAATATAGTCATTTGTGAGAAAATTTTGAAAAGGTCTCAGAAACATGATATGAAGTACCCCCTTGATGTGAAAAATTAAGAAAACTTTTTCAAAATCTCAGAAATTTGAGTTAAGCCAGATCAAAAGGAGTTTATTCAGTTTGGAAAAATGCTACGTATAGTTTAGGCGCTAGATAGATGGACGGGCAGCGACGAACAGACAAACAGACTGACAGACGGACGGACAGACGGAGAGACAGACGGACGGACAGACGGACGGACAGACGGACGGACAGAGGGACGGCCGGCGAACGGCCGGCGAACGGACGTTTTGGAGAAAACATTTTTTTTTCGGTATTAGGGGACCCCAAAACGTGTTTTTCTATTGTGATCTCGAATTCAATTTTCTGCAGCATAACATAACTCTATACTACGTATAATACTCCTTATAAACGTAGGAATACGAGAAAGTTATAGTTCAAAAGTTCGGCGTAATCGGAGATTCAGTACAGCTGAATTTCCAAACAATCCCGCGACCTCTATCATTCACCGCTTCAAAACGCCACTGATAAAGATGACTAGAGATTTATGTGACCCCTAAACTAGAATCGATATCGCGATACACCAATACACGAGGTGGTTTAATATTGTGAATGGTACATTTCTCCATAGCAAGAGTGAATTGGAAATACACTTCTTCCTATAGTACGTCACGCACGTTTTAACTCGTAATTTAAAAAAAAATTCCAAACATTCATTATGAATGGGTTTACAAAAGCAGCTGCCAAAACACGCACACGTGCAGGGTAAAAGTAGGCATTTTGGAAATGAGCTTGTCAAGAAAAAGATAATTACAAAATTTGGAAGCCCTACGAAGCTTCAATAATAACATGCATTTGCATGGAAATCCTGACTTTACTTTTTACAACTTGGAATATTTAGAATGAAAAATAAGTTTTAAAAGCAAATATCAACACAAATTCAACAATCAAAATTATATTTCATGCATCTGTAACGTAACAATGAGAAGGGATTCACGGAATACCCAAATGACTCTACAGATTGACATATCAAATAACTTTCACAGATTGACAGCGACACAATCAATCCTCAATCCTTAATTTACCATTTCGATTTTTTCTCCAATTTTCGAAAATACCTAGTGTGCCAAAAAAGGGTTCTGAGTCACTTTCTTTACCGTTCTTTGATACATACTTGCAAAAAAATTTTAAAAAAATGTAAAGCTTTTTCTGAGAAAATATTTGTTTAAAATTTTACAATTGTCTAAGTTTCACGCAAAATTACGCAAAAATACTCATGTTTTCGAAAAATTGAATATGACCTTATTTCAAGCTCAGTTTTTTATCAGAACAATCCCTAAACAAGAAAAATATCCTTATGTAGTAGCTGTAGGTCATAAGTCGATAAACGTTTTTTCAAATTCCATACTCCATACAACTCAAGGGCAAAATTTAATCAACAAATTGGGTGTCGTTTAAAAATTTTATTAAAAAATACCTACATTTTACGTAAAATTTCACAACAATTCTCAAATTTTAGAAAAATTTTATGTGACTTCATTTCAAATACTGTTTTTAAATAACAGATGACATTAATGAAAAATGACAATCCTCCACATTTTAGTAGTTGGAAGACTCGAAAAACAACTTTTGCAATTTTGCGAAAAATCACTGATATAAATGAAAATGAGACCTCTACCATACTGTTAGGCGTTCTTTACATTATCCGACATCAAAATTTAATCCAAAAATTTTAATACTTTTTGGAAAAGTTGAAAATGCCTCAAGGGCTAATAAAAAAAACAAAATTAATATATCAGTTTCAAATTGAAGAGGCTGCGACATCAACTAGATTGATAGGGGAATATCAATATTGGAGAAAATGAGTTGACCGGTTTAGGCGCTAGCGTTGATCCTAGTCAGACAGAGATACGTTTTACCGAAATGAAATTTGGGTGTCATGGACCCATAAAAGATGTATTAATATTGAACAATGTGTTTTAGGAAGTAATTTACTATAGGGGCAAGATTTATCAATATTTTTGTTATCAGGGTAGGCAGAGCTTTTATCTCAAAATTTTGCCGTTTATTCCTTCAGCACTAGAATACTTTCTCTTTATTAGGTAAGCAGTATTGAGAAAGTTGAATGTCGTCTAAGTAGGTATCATTATTTTTATTTTTACGATATTTGCGATCGCGTAGCATTCATCATCAAGCTATTCAGACAATCTGTACAAGACATTATAAAAATATAATGCAGTACAATGAAAGTGGATCATACATTTGTTGCAGCATCTGGACGTAGAACAAAATACATACCGTGGGTGCTTGGTTTGGAGTAAGAATGGTTTAATAACAAAGTGACGACGGTCAGGAAGCCCGATCGGCACTTCCGAAAGGGTAAGGCGGTGTTTGTGGATTGATTAATTGATTAGCGTTACCGGGAGCGTCAACTGCCAAGGTTATTAGTCCCGTAAGAGATTTTTTATCGACGTGACGGTGATATCCCCCCGCTGGATGACAATATTAGGCGTCGTCCTGTACGTTCGCATGCGGGGTTTGGCCAACAAGATATCTCTCCAGATATTGCCCCAGATGAGACAAGCTCCTAGCTCCCGACTGGTCACCCGACACGTGCGGTAGTGTAGTGCATGTAAGAGTAAGTGTGTGTAAGTGAAGAGTGAGGATTGGACAAGGAAGAGGAAGGAATATCGCTCGAGGCCCGTTTTTACAGTATTGCTCCAGTATTCGCTTGGTGTAGATTGGAAAAACCACGTGTAGCTACCGATCAGAGCAGTCGGTCCCTACAATTCTCTCCAGACAACGGTTAAATTTGACGTGGTTGTCAAGCTAGTGTCGAAAATCCTGCCACCACAATCGATATTCGAACCCTAGAACCTCCGAGTCAGAGACATTGCAGTGACATGAATTCAAGTTCTGAGCCATCTAAACGTGTGCGACGCTTTTGGTGAAATAGGAAAAAGGGAGAAGTCTGAAAGAGAATTGTAAGAACCGGCTGCTCTGATCGGTAGTTTCCCGTGGTTTCTCCAATCTACACCAAGCGAATACTGGAGCAATACTGTAAAACGGGCCTCGAGCGATATTCCTTCCTCTTCCTTGTCCAATCCTCACTCTTCACTTACACACACTTACTCTTACATGCACTACACTACCACACGTGTCAGGAGACCAATCAGGAGCTTGGAGCTTGTCTCGTCTGGGACAATATCTGGAGAAAGATATCTTGTTGGCCAAACCCCACATGCGAGGTAGGTCGACGCCTGATCTTGTTATCCTGCGGGGGGATATCACCGTCTTGTCGCTAAAAACTCTTACTGGACTAATAAATAGAATTCCCGTTGTTTCCGCAACGACTGTCTGGGAGGCCCTCCCCGCTGGGGGAATCCGACGAAGAGGGTCTGAGGATCTTGGTGGAGACTGGAAGCGCCCAACCGCACCCCAGCCTAAACTCACGTCGTTAGCGCAAAGACTGGAAGTAAGTAGGAGTAGCTAATATCCTGGTTTCTGGGCTTGCCCTGTAACCCACCAGTTAGACCTCTCGCGGTCAACCTCTATGGGAGGATTAATTGCGAGACTTTCCCCAAACCCACATAGAGATCTCCGACGAGGAATCTTGAAATCTCCCTTCAGGTTGCTGTAGTTTCTGGTTTTGTTCACGTCGATAATACTGATTGGGAGTGCAGTGAGGAGAAGGGTTTTAACACCCGAGCCGCTCAGGCCTTGGTCGGTATGGCCCCCAGCTGGGCACTTCGTTTTGTCGTGGCGATGCCAGATACTGATGGGTCATTGTGTCAGATTTCGCCTGGACCTACAATGAGCGGCGCTTAATTAAACTCCGGCAGCAGCCAGGAGAGCTAGTACCTCTACGTTGGCAGAGTGGCCCTACCCATGCTTGATTGACGAGGCACCCCTGTGGAGTGCTCAGTTACGGCACATCGGGATGTGAGCCCGAAGGGCTAAGGCTAAAGGCGATGAGCCTGGGTGTCCATCATAGGAAGCAATCCCCCTGGTATATGATAGTGCGTGGTAAGTATGAGCTCACGCTAGAAATCTATTGATCATGACGTCATAGTGTTCAAGTTCCAAAGTTGGTGGAAGTTCCAGTCTATCTACATAGCCGGGACAAAAACATTCACTGTCTGGAGAAGAATTCTACCGGCCGGCTCCTCTGATGGATGGATTTCAGTTATTTCTCATGTCATATCTTAGTAGATGAATGTCGGGGAACCGTCTTAACCCGCGGGCGATATTTCCTTCCTCATTCCTGTCTCACTCTCTCTCGTAAACAAACACACACACACACACACACACACACACACACACACATATATATATATATATATATATATATATATATATATATATATATATATATATAATTATGCTGCATATTTTACGAGACGTCGGTGACTAGAGGTTACCTTGCAGTGCACCTCTGAGAGAGATACAAAGAGGGGAAGAGGCTGCAGACCGATATGTGTCCGCGCCGGATGTCTCCTGCGAGCAGAGGAAAAACACCGCCTCCTCCCCGTCTATGCACTAAATTCACGAAAAAAACTAGCATATTAACTGATGCAGCCGGAAACCCTAAATAATTACTGAAGTAGTGATGGTGCTTGTAGCTTCGTGGCTCCACACCGGCAGAGGTGGAGAAGAACTTTAGCTGATGTCACTGCAGTATTCTGGACTGGGTCTTAGGGTCGACTTTCAACGAGGGCACAGTTTTCGAACTAGCTGGATAGTTGGGTGGAATTTCGCAAATCTCTGAAGAATTCTAGCTGCCGGATGTTCTGATAGGGTAGTTTTTCGTGGACTCTCCGATCCATATCAGACAAATGCTGTACCTGAAGAATGCTGTAGACGAACCCTAACAAATGGGCCACGGGCCACGCGCGATCCTTCGTTCCCCTTCCTAGGCCTATTCTCACCCCCTTACTTCCACACACGCTTACACTAACACGCACTACACTACCACACGAGCATGCGGCCCGGTCGGGAGTTTAGAGCTGGTTCCGGCTGGGGAGGTGTCTCACTGGTGGGAGATACCTGGTTGGAGAAAACCCCGAAGGCGGACGGTGGGTCGGCGTTTGATCTCGCCAAACAGCGTTGGAAAAAGACCGCCCCCTCCCATGGAGAGAAACATACACTACACTTACGGAGCAAATGACCATACTAGATGACGCGCCCTGAATCACTAACAATCAATCAATCAGTCAACAAACCGAAGTAATCCATCGCCGGCGTGTACATGCGGAGCTGCGAGCTACTCACCCTGCACCGCCCCGTGTCTCCCCGTCCCGCGAGCGTCGCGCCGCGCCGTCCCGCGCCGGAGGGCCAGTACCGCCGGCGTGGAGTGCTGGGCGACGCGCGTTGGCCGGCGCTTATACGCCCGTGACCCGCGTCACCCTCGCAGCTGCCCCCCACGTCTCCACAATGGGACGCGAATCTCGAAAAACCAAGACGCGCCCCGCGTCATTACGGCACAATGGCGGCTTTTTTTCTCACGACCCTCCTCCCGCTCGTTAGCCGCTATTAGCAGGGCTCGGCCCACGGGCAGTGGACACACGCGGCCGTTTCGCTCGTCTGCGGGCAAACCTGTTCACGTTCGTGACATAAGAGTCGTAAGGCACTTGACCACACTCGGTCGATTGGAGAGTCATCGATGGAAGACCTTTTAATTTGTTGCATATTGGCAATTCGTATTTTAGCCCTTCTTAGACATTGAGATGACTGATTGATTCTTGTGAATCCCGTCGTGTCAACGGCTAAGTTCAGTAATCCCGTAAGTGTAGTGCGTTCTTTTTGTCTGGGAAGTGGTGGTGAATGGCGCTGACCTACCGTCGACTAGCGTAGTTTTACCCAACCAGGTATTTCCCACCAGCTTGGCACCGCCCCAGCCGGGACAAGCTCTGAGCTCCCAACCGGTCTCCCGGCATGTGTGGTAGAGTAGGCCATGTGTAGTAGAGTAGTTGGAGAAACCATGGAAAACTACCGTTCAAAGCAGACGGTCCGTAGAATTATCCTCCAGACAGCGGTAGAACTCGTCCTACCTATCTGGCTAGTGTAGAAAATTCTGCTACTATTGGGACTCGAATCCCCGCCCCCAGTCAGAGGCACTGTAATGGTATCAGTTTATATGCTGATCTGTCCCTCCCAGTTAGACATTGAGCATGTCTGGAGTAATCATATTTTATTCTTTCGTAATTTGTAATTGCGTCAATAACATGGAAGTTTGAGTCACTATTTTTCAAGTATCTGAGTCTTGATCTTGACTCAGATGAGGTTCCCGGTTGCACGGTATCAACATCCCAAATGGTATGGAGGGAAAAGAGTAAAAATATATCGATTTTGCATTTAAAACAAATTCTAGAGATAGGTATAGAGGCTTGTGTTAAGTATTTGAAGGAAAGGACAGAAAAACGCAAAATGTTTGCTCCAAGTGGAAGTATAATTGATCAGGATTCTTTCAAAACATTACTTATGTGCCTCTATTAGTAATGCCTAAGCAAGCACATATAATGTCTCGAAAATAAATATTATTTTAAAAAATATTTTCAAAAACCTTTTACTGATAGCCGTTTAAGAAAATAATTTGATTATAAAGTTGTTAAATAATTTTGCGAACGTAATTCACTAGTAATTGTTTGCACTAAGACGTGTATTCTAATTACATTCAATTTTTTTTATAGAATACTCTCGTTTAATAAAGGCTTTACAAATACTATGGAAATATTATGAATTCATTTAAAAAAATAGAATTCCCATGGTTTTCCTCAGAAACAATAAGAAGCCCCTGGGTCTCACAGACCCAGTATGTGCGTTTCCATTCGAAAATTCCTCCGAGCTCAAACGGATCAACAACATTTCTCAATATTTCGAGTATTGCTACAAGTACCTATCTTGATCACGATATATAACGGTTTTGCTTCGTTGGAAATGCATAAAAATTATATAATCAAAATATATTTTTTAATTAAAAATGTATGCTTTCCAGCTGTTAGCAGTACGTAGACACGAATGCTACTTACGCAGCAAATACCTCGAAATTAAAGAACGCCAGGCAATAAAAAAACAAATATAGTTCATAAAACAAAAAAACAAAATGCATTTTCCCTCCATATTTATGAAGTTTTCAGTAGTCGAATTTCAGAATGTACAGAAAATATATTTATTTATATTAGAAATATTTCAGTTTCTCTCTTTGACCGTTCAACAAAGGTAAGTCATTTTCTGCAATATTATAATAGAGAAAGTATTTTATGATGAACATTACATAACAATGCTTCCAACATATATATATATATATATATATATATATATATATATATATATATATATATATATATATATGTATATATTCCCTACAATATTCAAATATTGTAAGGAAAATACTTACTCGGTTTTTGAGAACTTTCAAGACGTACGGTGGCTTTTGAGAACTTCCAAAACTGAGTCACTCAACCGAAAACAAATGAAATTTTGTAGAAACCAGGTTCATTTATTAATTATTTTTTTCCGATCTCGTCAACTGCTGTAGCCTTTAGTCCCTTTAGTGTAGTGCATTTTTTAATCGTGGGAGCTGACCTCGCTGGAAGGAAAGATCCAGCTCTGACCTACGACCGCTTGCGAAATTTCTGCCACCAGTGGGCCACCGCCTCAGCCGGTACAAACTCTAAGTTCTCAAATGATCCCCAAACATGTGTGGTAGTGAAGTGGATATTAGTATTAGAAAGAGATGAGGTTAGGATAAGGAAGAGGAAGGAGAGATCACGCGTGGCCCGTTTGTTGGGCTACTGTCCCAGCATTCGCCTGGTGTTGATCCGATAAATAACAGAAAACTACCGATCTGAGTAGTCGAACATTAAACGTCTTCTCGCAGCAGCTGAATTCGACGAAATATGTCGAAACTTCTGTCACTACACCGTTAGAACGTGAACCTTAGGAGCTCCCAATCAGAGACACCGCAAAGATATCGTAAAGCATTTGTGAATTTATTTTACGCCAAAAAATATGTGAATTTCATTATGGAATGAAGTGCAATTTTGAAACTTTTCTTCTGGTCTAAAATTTCTATCTCAGCTCTTATGCTACATTAACTTAAAATATGAATACAGGTAACAACAAATCATTTGGCAAGATTTGTTGAGAAGAAACTATTCGCTCCCGAATAATTAAAAGAACATTTTCAAATGAGGTACGTATTGTGATTCATGTGAGGCTCAGTGTTGGAAAAGAAAGAATTGATTATTGCCACGGAAACATGTAGAACGATTATATGAATCACTTATTCCCTACCAACACTCCTCACGGCTCAAGAAAACATACACAACTGATGAAACATTTCTGTATACAAGCAAAATAAGGCGCCATATAGTTTTGATCAATTGATCAATGGTAACTGGTCGAAAACCTGATCAAGTTGGTCTTTTCTACTCATCCCTACAAGTGGATGGTGATCTAATCCTATCTGCTAGGGCCCTTATCCACAATATCTCCGAAGTACGGTATGCGGCGAGACTCTTGAGACAGTCAATAAATGGTAACCAGTTTTATAAATATTGTAAAACGCAGATCTGAAATACTGATACTCGTTGGATGAATAGGTTTCAAGGTGTCCTTTGAAAGCTAAGAATTCATTGTATTCGCCATTTTAATAAGATTTTTGTCATTTCCGCTTTTAAACGTTTTAACCGTTAAGAAATGTGACAAACAATAAGTTGCTAGGCAAAAAATGAATTGAACAATCTATTACAAACGACTTGTCAGTTGTTTGTGGGAGCCAGCTGGCAAGAATGTGGAGCCAGATGTGTTTATCAGCCTGTACTGTCTCTGCACACAAGTACATTGGACCTGGATTTATGTTAATTAAAAGAGTTTCAAGAAAATGAACAATTCATAAAAAATTAAGAGAATTTGTGATTGCATGCTTCTTGACATTAGAAATAGTGTGTACATTGTGCAAATTAATTGCACTGGAAGTACTAGTTTGTTGTACAAAACGATAAGAAGATACTTGTTTTTGTTGCAAAAGTTACTTTTCCATGCGTTGTAATATTGAGTAAATAAAATAAATTTATCGAACACATCAGGGTTTCACAATTTTTTTTCTTTCATCGACCTCTATTAAAAAAGCGATTTTCTGTATCGTCCACCACATACGTTATTATCTATAGTATACAGTATAAATAATTGAAAGTCTAAACACAAACTAGTGGTGCTACAACAGCACGTACTTTCTCGCCCATATTTTCACACAAAATTACGCGAAAAGTACTCACATTTTCGAAAAATTGCACATGATTTTATTTCAAAATCTATCTTTAGGAAAACTTTTTATTTGAGAGGAAAATATCGTTATTCACAATTGTAGTAGTAAGAAAATGGTGAAAGAATTTTGAACTTATGCAATTTTCGAAAAATCGGTTTTCAACAAACATGAGATTTGCACCATTCTCTTCGACGCCCACCTACAAACTTCAATCCAAAACGATGGAGTCATTTTTGTTTAAATTTTAAAACTGTTCCAGAGTAATATAAAGTACGCGCCAAAATAAAAAAAATTGGCTTGAAATCCAAGGGGCTGCCATTGATATCAGCTAGATCGATTGCGGAATATCAATTTTGGAGAAAATCGGTTAAACTGTTTAGCCGCTAGCGTTGTTCATAGACGGACGGACAGACAGACGTTTTAAAAAACTGATGTTAGATTTCGCGAGGTTCCATGGTGTGATGACGATACTAGTGCGGTGCCCATAATCGTAGTTAAACTGCTTTACACTCAAGGGCAACAGAGAGGTACTTTACAAACGCATTAGTCTATCAACAACTGATAAGCGTCGTGAACCTTTTGAATGAAAGAAATAAAATTATAAGACAGTCAAAGAAATATTCGATAAATGCATAATCTCTCGTCCCAACGATGGTGGATTTCCTCTTCTTTTAGCTAAATAGTCAGGTCGAATTCAGTCGCTGTCTGAAGCAAATCTAAGAGCACCCCCAATCCCTTAGAGGTAGTTTTCTGTGGCTTCTCCGGTCAGTACCGAGAAAATGCGGCAGTTGTATCCTAATGGGTCTCGGATGACGCACGATCTTTCTTTCCTCATCCTTGGCTCCTCCTTTCCCTTGTATACATTACACATACGTGCACTACATTACTACATATTTCGCGAGAGCAGAAGTGAGCGCCGTCCCCGCAAACTGACGTAGAGGTTGCCGTGGGATGCTGCGATCTGGCAGGGGCGAAACACCCCCTCCCTAAGTAGTTGACGTACACGAAAACACACAATATGCACGTACTCAATTCCCCCCCTTAACTTAAACCAAATACTATAGAGGCAGAATAGGATACTCTGACACTCTTTTCATATCAAGAATGAAGAGTACAAATTTGAAAGATTTTTAGTTTATTTACGATCGTTTACTAAAGTTTCTCAGTGTGTTTAAAATGTCTTCATTTGGTCGTTACTAACTTTATTTATGACTGGGAGAGTTAATACTGATTGCACAAATTATAAAAATTCAGAAGAAGTGTTTTATTGTAATCCCTGATGATGAGAAATCGGAAATGCTTTATTATGTATAGACTTCTTCTCCAATTAAATGCATACATTAAATTATAAAATTACTGTTTTCTATTGTTTGTAGTATTTCATACCGTATTGTAGATTTACATTTATATCCCAAAAGAAATAAAATTTAATATATAAATATAAAAGAAAAAGAAAACAAATATATAAATTGAAATATATGTTGTGAAATTTGAATTTGTCGTTGAGATTCAAGATCACTTCGCTAGGTCCGCTAGTAAGCAGTTGTTTCCCATTTGTAGCATAAGGAAAATTCAAAGTGCCTTGCATTGCCTGTGTAGTATTTGCTTAAACCTTTCTATTATATTTAATATATTTTAATATACTCTACAATCTACGATACAATTAACATACTCTACATACTAGAGTATATACATTCTAATATACTCCACAATTAACATATTCTACAATCTACGATACCAATCTAAGAAATATATATTTCTTAGATTGGTATCGTAGATTGTAGAGTATGATACTGCATTGCACATCTAGAAGTATTTTAATCAGGTGAGCTGGAGTCACCATAAACGCCCGGTTCGGCCCACTGCATCCCGGAAGGACGTCCCACCCTCTTAGCGACAACTTAGCAGCCGGTTGGCCTCGGCGGCGGAGGCGGCCCAGCAGACGGGAGGCGCCGCAGGCAGACCCGGCTAATGTGCGGTTTAATGGAAAAGAAACCCCGTGGCGCGAGGCTACCGGCGGCCAACATAAATAGAAGACAAGTGCTGTGGATGCACAGTCTGGACATGCGTTAGAAGCTCTGTTGAATTCAAATTGGTTTTTAGGGAGGGTCATTGTGGTATGACACATCACCGGAGAATTACGAAATTGCATTCGAAATAATGGTGAATAAATAATTAAGTAGTCATGTAAAAGACATAAATGTAACAGATACAATTTTATATATTCTCATTTTCTAAATAATGGCTTTCCTTTTTCTTGATTAAACGTCCTCGAAAAGCATAATGAACAATTAAAAGAATGGTCTCATTTTCATGAAAATCCTTCATTTTTTAAAGATTACCTTAGTTAATTATTTCGGAACCTTCATACAACTACGATTTTCAAGCTAAGATTTTTTACAGAATGAAATTTGTTTTGTAAAGTCGGCTCTTGATACAAGGTCTTGTACAAATTTTCGAAAATATGAGCAGTTTTTGCGTAATTTGCATGAAATGTAGGCAATCTTTTCAAAACGGATCCAGTTTTTTCTTTAATTTGATTTTCCTTGTATCTAACCAAGGACTGTAAAAAATGGACGCTGGACTCTGTATTTTCGTAAATTACAAAAGTACAATATTGAAGACACACATTTTTGCGTAATTAATATCTATTCTAAAAACTAGTTTTTTAAAAAATGTGTTGTACTCTCACAATGTTTCCGACAAAAATTTGGCGTTATTTCCCATTGAAGTTAATGATGTTTATAAAGAAACATTTCTTCAAAAACAGTTTCAAATTTTATCTTCAAATATTTTCTATGGATTGAAAAAAGAACGCTTAAAAATGGCATTGGTCTCATTTCGTTCAGCGATCTGAATGTTCGCAAAATGCGTTAGTTACAAATAATGCGAGGGACCTTTACTTTTTAAAAGTCGGGGGGAAGCGAGCATTTCCGAGCGACTGCACCGGACAGCTAGGGGCATCAATAGATGTCACTGCAATGTCTCAGGCCGGGAGGTTTGAGTGAGAGCGTAGGCTTCCGCGGCCGGAGTCAGTATTTACTAGGCTGTCCAGGCGGACGCCGGCACCTTCGCCATGGACGCGGCGTCACCCGGACAGCTTAGTAAATCGGGAGGTTTGAGGTTCGAGTGCAGACACTAGCTAGATAAGCTAGGTCGAATTCAGCCGCTGTCAAGAGTAGAACTCTGGCGGCCGGCTGTTCTGATAGGTACTTTTCCCTGATTTCTCCGATCAACACCAGGCGAATATCGGATATTCCTAAACAAACGGGCCACGGACCGTGCGAGATCTTTTATTTCTCTTCCTTGTTATTTCTTCCCCCTTCCCTCCACATTCTCTCTCACTCACTCACTCACTCACTCACTCACTCACTCACTACAACACTTGTCCGGAGACCAGTCGGGAGCTTGTAGCTATTCAGTGGGTGATTTAATGATGGCGGAAGATCGCCGCCACCTCTGGCGATAAAAATCATGCACTACACATATGGTGCTAATAACCTTAGCTATAAACACGTTAGATCGCAAATAAATAAAAAAAACGAGCGACTGCGTTGTGTAGCGATACCGTGCTTTGTCTATTGACCGGAGAAACTTAGTTCGAATCTGGGCTAGGGAAAAATGTTTGCTTGTTGGAAACATTTTTGAAAGTTCATTAAGTAAAATATTATTACATAGCTGTTACAAATAAAGAGAGAAAGTTCGTGCTATTGTATCACCACAAATTATTTTTAAGCCTTGGGAAGGTTAACAATAGCTGTGTGACTGGTGACGTAGCCGTGTCAGTTACACACTAACAATTTAAGAACGAACCCGAGAGAGAATTTTCGAGAACATTTTTTGCTTATTGTAAACATTTTTGAAGGTTCATGTAGTAATATAATATTGTGAGAAAGTATGTGCTGTTGTACATCACTAGCGTTCTTTAGATTTGTTTCTCAGTTAAAACAAACTACGCTTAAAAAAGAATGTAGGGCCGAATGTCGTTAACTTCTCTGACCTTTCACATATTGCAAATGTTTATAATCTTTTCGGCCGTTGAATCAGAGATTCATTCACTAGAGATTCAGGTTTCGAAGTCAGAGGGATTCGTTCTCGCGCTCTAACGAGTCGGATCCCGAAGACCCGGAGCGCTTCACTTGTTTTCGCTCTGTCTACGAGCAAGGTGCCACACCATGGCCACAACTGTAATTTTATCAACGTTTCAATTAAAGTTTGTGTTACTGTGCCAAGCGAGACGGAGCCGTAAATCATTAGAATTTCAAGTGTTACAAGTTACAAGGTAAATTTTCAAAACAACTTAATAGTAGATTAATAACTTAATATAAGAGTACCAAAAACCTCCCCCAGTGGCGGCTGTTAATGTTAATACTGCACATCTATTTGTTTTTCCGCCTGAGAGGAAAGAAAAAATCAAAAAAGTAGTGAAATGGAGAACTATTGGATGACTACAGGTCACAATGATGGTTGCAATTGAAACTTTGTTACAATTCAAACACGTTATTATGGAAGCACGTTGAAATGAAGCAGTAGTCAACTAAGTGTGTATAGTTGTCTGTGCAATTTTTCATTGTTTATCAATTCGTTGTCTTTTGATTCTGAAGGTGGTAGTTCTGTGAATTTATAGAATGCAATTTTCAAAATGTTTGAAAATGAGAGTACAACTCTGAGCGAAGGAGCAACAGTTAATAAAAACAGAGGCTTAGTCTAAAGTAGCTCTATTCAAGAAATATTTATCAGAATAAAAACATTAAAGAAGTGTTTGTGCACTTCAAATCAGAATAAACACATATCATCTATCATGGGAACAGTTTAAAAATAATCATGTACATGTTGTTGAAGTAGGGAATGTACCTGTTATTCAGAGAGAAACTGCTAACTGAAAGATGTCATTTTTTTAACAATTTATAAAAGCTATTAGGATTGGTTAAAACAAATTCAAGTGCATGTAAATCAGCTGTATCAGATAAAGTAAAATCAGTGAGAGTAAACATGCAAATCCTTCAGTAAAGCTACCCAAAATAGAATTGATTAAATTTTCCCAAAGGGAGAATTTCAAAGCAGCATTTCAAGGTGTAGTTATTAATTCTTGGAATAATTTTCAAAGACTGTTATTTAAAGGAAATATTGGAGTGTAATTATTCACAACTTTTTTCTCCTTTATCCATCAAATAAGCAAATTTTTCAATAGCTAGTGATATGCTTACTACCAAGATTTGGGAATAAAGCTCTGACTACAACTTGAATAGTAACTGATATTTTTCCATTAAATAAAACAGAACGTTCATCAATTTCTTCATTGAGGAAATGTTTTGATACTTTTAGGACTAATATTAATATGTTAAAAGCATTGGGGCATCCTATTGAGAAATGTGGTATATTCTCTGTTTACCTTCTCTCTTCAAAAAAAGATACACAAACAAGACATGAATGGGTATAGGAGAATAAGTCTGATACATTACCCACTTATAAGAAACTAGCTGAATTTTTGAAGCATTTTTGTTATGTTTTGGCAAATTCCAACATTATTAACAACCTTCTGCTTACTAAATAATAAAGCTGAAACAATGTTAGCAAAGAAAATGTGAAAGAAATCTTATAATCCACAATCCTTAATGACATCAATTACAATTGTTCTTTGTGTACTGAGGGTCATCAATTATTAGCTTGTTTTTTTAAATAAGTAATTTGTAGAATGTGTAACCATTTGAAAACAATGAATGCTTGTATAATTGTTTTAAAACACAGCATTACCATCAAAGATTGTAAATCTTCTGGTTGCAAAAATGTCACGGAAAGCATAATAAATAGATTCTTTCTGATGTGCCTAGTAGAATATAGAACTGTGTCTCAATAAAACAAGACACCAAACACTGATGCACGAGATCCATCATGTTCTCAAAGTTTATTAACTGAGTAGATGCATGTGAATTTTAATTACCAATTGTAGATCGCCATACAGTTACCCCCTCTCCAAAGACCCCTCTACGTATAAATATTCGTAGTAACGTAATACACGTCGATTCAGATATGTTTTGCTTCTGAAAGCAAACACTCTAATCATTTAAAAAATATATACATAACATTCGCCTGTCCTTCAGTTTCTAGAATCAATTTAAAGTTAAATTTGTATTTTCAATTATTGGGATAAACCTCTGGTCTGCCTCACTCACTTTCCTACTAAGAAAATAAAAAAATATATAAAAGTAAAAAATAATATTCTACTCACGTCTAGACTTTCTGTGGAGTATAATAAATATTTCCTGTTGCTTGTATAAATTGCCTCATAATAATACTTACACTTATTTGACGTATCTCCTCATGTATTCAATATGATAAGTATGAAATTGTTTTTTAGCGTTAGCCACGCCGAGGCAATTGGTGCTAAATTGCAGCCCAGATACTTTCAAATGTATGGATATCCTCATTATTTTTGGGATTCTTGAAATGCAAAGAATGGGTGACGATGAAATGCCAATATCCTTCATTATTTAGACAATTACAAGAACTCCAACAATCGGAAATTACAATGGATCTTGGTTTTAAAAATTTTTATCATGTCTAAAAGAACCTCTTTTCCTCTATTTTCAACAACTTTGAGAAAACAGCATTTTGACACTCGTATAATGCCTCTTAATACCCATTTTCCTTTTACTCTTTTTCTTCTATTAACTTTTTTTACCAAATTAACTTTCATCTATTTCAACAATCACTCCTTAACCGCCCAAAAATATACTTTCTCTTTCCAGAATTGTTCCGCTCTTTTCCATTTTTGCATCTACATTTACATCAGTTATAGTGTGTTAAATATTTTCTCGCGCAAAGTCATACTAAGAACCTAAATCATACTTAACTTAGCCCCACTGAATCATTATGTACAGATTCAGACCTTTCTAGCAACGAAACGGTGCAATTTTTTGTCGATAATATTATTTATCTTTCACACTTCATACCAAAGTGACTCAGTGAGAGCGTTGCTGTCGAGGAATAATTTGAAGGCAGCCAATGTAGCCGAAATATGCGTACCTCATAGACAACATTACGACTGTGATAGGGGAGAGTTAGTTGTTTTAAATAGCGATATGTTCTTTTCTGAGTGTGTATGTTTAACTGTATGTAAGTGTACGTGATATAATATATTTAAGGGTGGTCCGGCATATATTAACGGCACGAACAAATTCATTGTGCCAAGTTCAAATTGATTGTACAAGTTCGAACTGTTTGACTCTTCAGAACAATATATTACGAAGGGAAGATCTGTGTTGAACTTTAACAGTAATTGTAAATGTTGATGCCTCTCGTGTGAAGACTGACATATCTGTATTGTTAAATAAAAATGGCAACTGGCATATCTGTATTGTTAAATAAAAATGGCAACTGTCATAGAAAACATGTATCTACACATTACCCATATACAGGTAATGTTTTGGATTTTTATTTTATATTTTTATTTCTGTTACACTCACCTTAAAAGGAAAGGAATGATGAAAAATAACATAATTACAGAGTCAGATTTGAAACCCGCGCGCAGATCATCACTACAATGGCCTTCGATGCCGCTTTCAACTTATCCCGTGTCCTGTACTGTCCGTCCACGAAATTGAAGGAGCTCGGGCACTTGGCCTCAAGCTGATTGCCAATAGCATCGCAGTCAAACATTTTGCCGAGCTAAGTTTGAATTTGACGCAACATCGAAGTTAAATAACAATAGTAGGAGTGAATCACACTAGGCTATAATTAATGTGGTTACATAAATTTATTCTAGCGTAAATAATGAATATCAAGAACGTTTATCGTTTTTAGTGATGCCTTAGATCGCAGGTAATATTTCAGTTCTCGAATTGACGACTTCGAATTTTAAAACTGAAAGGGTCGGGAGAAGATGGGGAATCAAGCCTTTTACCATTGAACTCTTCATTGATACTCATTGATACATTTGTTTCTCGTGTGAAAGTCAGCTAGTCTCACTTCTACCGAACCTAGCTTACGTAGTTGATGAAGGGAAAAGGGTCGACGCGATAGTAATAGATTTTGCCAAAGCTTTCGATGTTGTTCCACACGATCGTCATATAAAGAAATTAATAGATTCGGGTTTGGTAACGTGGTTAAACGAACTACTTTGGTACAGGAAACAGAAGGTCCGAATCGGAAATTACTTATCAACCTCGAGAAACGTCACGTCAGGAATTCCACAAGGAAGTGTCATCGAACCATTCATGGTTCTTGCCTTCGTGAATAAATTGCCGAAGAATTTAGCTTCAAAGTACGACTCTTTGCAGATGACTGCGTAATTTATAGGGTTATATACTCTGACAAGGACGAGGATATTTTGCGGTGAGACTTAGACAAATTACACATCTAGGCGGAGACACACGGCATGGAAATAAACAGTTAAATGAGCAAGTCCATCCCGTTTGGTAGGCATCGAAGTTATAACGAATTTGCGTACTTGCGTGTTTTGCGTGTCTTGCAAATATTTAGGAATACAGCTAGACAATAAACTGAGCTGAGAAAATCAAGTCCACATTGTTGTAAGGAATGCATGGAAATCTTTATATTTTCTTATGCAGATTCTTAAGAAGAGTGCAGCGAGACCCAAAGAACTAGCATATACGAGTATGTCATATGTGTGACACATATTAGAATATGGTGCGATATGTTGGGACCCATACATTATTTTGCAGAAAAGGAATTTAGAAAAGGTCCAGCGTAGAGCATCAAAATTTACTTTCAGGAGTACTAAGAGTAAAGAACTATGGAAGTCACTCGGAAGGAGGACATTAAAGTCGCGTCTCTATGCTATGTATAAAGCGTACATAGGCCTCCGAGCGTGGAAAGAAATTCAAAGTCGATTAGGGAAGCCTACATATTACGGCAGAGCGGATCACATGCCCAAAATTCAGACAATAATTCAGAAAATGGACGTTGGGAAATATTCATTTGCGAATCGAACTCTTGGAGACTGGAACAATTTGCCTGTGACAATCTTCGATCCTTTTTCTCAAATCCTGAGCAAATTTAAAAATAAATTAGTTTCCTGAATGTTGATATGTATTACAAACACCTTTAATATTGTTCAATGTAAGTAACTATGTGTACTGTGTAATTAAGTGTTATTATTATTATTATTATTATTATTATTATTATTATTATTATTATTATGTACAGTGGCGTGCAGTGCAGTTATAGTGGAGAATTGAGTGAAACGAGTGTGTAAGAACGACAGCACAATTATCCACAGTGCGGTGAAGTAAAGTGGAATGCTATGAAAGATTGCACGATGAAATTTTCATGTTAATTTGTAAAGTTTGTAAATTTTGTAAAGTTGTTAATTTCTGTAATGTTAAGTTAGTTCATCAAGTTCTCAATCTTAATTGTAGAATTAGTAATAAATCTAATCTCATACTTTATTTAGAAATATTTACATTAATTATCATTAAACAATTTATTATACGTACTTTACACTTATTTCGGAAAAGAATGGGAGATGCACGTTTTCTGTGAGACTTGTTACCCCTCTACACATCTTGGACTTAGAAAAGGGGAACTTTAAATGTAAAAAAAAAAATAATTAAAGAAACGTCAAAAGTCGTAGCTCTGATAGTATTCCGGATAGCGGATATTCATTATTTCCGTATTTGCATGTAGGGGATTTCCATTATTTCCAAATTATCTTTCATATCAAGATCCATTACATCCGTAGAACCTGCCATTTTAGTTACAATTAAAGAAAACATAACAACAATGAACAAAAAGTATGTGACGAATCTAACAAAACAAATGATCGAGTGATAACTGCACTACACTACACTACATTCCATTCCAGTGACATTATTTCATTACAGGAAGATATACATAAGAAGTGTCCCGGATAAAATATTCCACATGACTCGGTAAATGTAGCTTTTCATGAATACAGGATTCCTCGCCTCGACCTGCGGGTGATCTCTTCTGTCTCCTTATGAAATGGCCAACGTTTTTGCTTAATGATGTAAATTACCATTTAAAGAGCAAAAAGAGACGCATTCCATGCCTCCAAAGAGACTGGGAGGGCTGGGTTGTCTTTCAATAATTCCACTTCCTTTCAATAATTCCATTTCAATAATTGTCTTTCAATAATTCCACTTCCAGTTGGCGAGGGCAACAACCCCATGGGTCACGCGTTCTCTGCGCCACGTCGGTCTTCATTTGGGAAGAGCGGGCCGCCCTGGCCACCGGCTGGCCTGGGCTGGGCTGGGCTGGGCTGGGCTGGGCTGGCTGGCTGCGGCTGGCTGTTGGGCGGCGGCTGGGCGGCTGCTGGGCTGGGCTGGCTGGGCTGGCTGCGCTGCGGCGGGGCGGGCGGGTTGCAGCCTGTGTTTCCACGCGCGGCGAAGCGGGGCTTCAAAGGCGCGCGATGAAATGTTAACCCGCGTCGCGTGTCCATCTCGAACCCTCACCCCGCCCTCCGAGGCTGAGATTTCGTGCGACGCGGCCGCAGACGCCGCACAGTGCGCTACAGTGGGCCAAAAGAAGCGCAGAGGAGAAGAATCTTTTTCTGGACGATGGTCATATCTATTGTTGCAAAACGTCGAAAGTCACGTGACTAATATATAGTGGACTACATTGCGGTTAATGAACTTTATATCGGCTTAATTGTGTTAATAACTTTAATGCTTGTAATATTCTTTGCTTGCAAAATATCTTCAAGCCTAAAAGAAACCTCTGAGCTAAATCTCCTGTTTCGTCACTTTAGTGAAACTTTCATTCTCCGCTAGATTGTGAAAGGAGCGTAGGTCTCGTGACCTGAGCCTCGCGACGTGAAATAAGCCGTAAATTGAACTGAATAAATATCAACATATTCTACTGAAATGTATTTTTCGCAATGAGTTCTTTGATTATTTTCATGTATTTTATTGAAAATTTCAATTGTTTACCCGTACGTTTGAGACAAACATAGGCAATATTAAAATTATCAAAAATAAGATTTACTCAAAAATGGCTCCAGATTTTTACTTTTTGTACAGATAGTGCTAAATGCTTGTGTAAGATGACGAAATGGCCATTTTGTTTGTTTTTTTTCAAAATATACACAAATGTAATAATTTTACTATCTCTCTCGCGTCGATAATATTTATATTACTGGCGATTTATATATATTATTGCGTTTGTGAGTACAAGTGATGCAAATGATGCCTTATAAAGTATCTCGTAAAATTAAAATTATTCTGTGAAAATAAGATCAAAAGACCGCATTTTTAGAAAAACAATTTTCTCAAAAATGGCTCCAATTTTTTTCCTTCAAATTGTTTGTACAAAAAGTGCTAAATACACTGACGTTTTTCCAGAATTTATACAAATATATTTTTTAAAGGTCTCTTACATCCTTAACATTTACATTACTGGCATTTCTTATACATTGTCGCATTTGTGATTCACGTCAATTTTAGAGAAAAATTGTCTGAAAGGATGGTCATACGAACGGGTAGATGGATGGACAGGCAGATGGGACGAACAGACGGATAAACAGACACTGCATGGCCCACAGATGGACACATGGACATTTCCTCGTAAATGAATTTTGGGTTTCGTGGACCCACTAAACGTACATTCTGTCTACTAACTTTATGAAAGAAACAATAGAGTACATATAGCTACATTTATCTCTTTTATATTTCCCCCTCCGAGGGGTTTGTCTGTAAAAAAAATCGCTATTTTCAGCAGTAGCACTGCAATACCTTTTGTTTACTATGCAATTACGAGGTATACGAGAAAATTAGAAACAATAATTCTTATTTATTAATTTGAAATACCAAGCCATGACTAATAAGTTTATTATTATTATTATTATTATTATTATTATTATTATTATTATTATTATTATTATTATTATTAGCATTCGCGTCTAGGCCATTACTGACCACGCTACACAATTAACGTGTGTAATTTCCAGGATCAGCTTTTCAGCTATATCCCTCAGTACAAAGTTGTTAAGCCTTGAAGGGTGAATTATGACATGATAGGATGATGATGATGATGATGATGATGATGATGATGATGATAGGTGAAGGTACAATCACAAATACGACCATGTCTACGCAGGACTCGAACCTGCAGCCTCCTCGGCGGAGACGACGGCTGCCACAACCGTCTGCGCCTCGGGGTCGACTTATTATTATTATTATTATTATTATTATTATTATTATTATTATTATTATTATTATTATTACATAATAGAAAAACATAATTTAAAATGATTGTGGCACCTACCATAATTTGCAAATTATTATAATCATTCGCTAATTTTAATCTTAAATTAAATCACCGTGACATGCAACTTTTTTGTGGTCATAAAACAGAATTCCACGTGCCTCTCCCTGCGCAGGTGTCAGCCCTTCTCAGCCCACTGTGCGCCAGGGAAGGGCGGGGCCGGGATGGGGCCGGGCGGAGTGGGCGGGGGAGGAAATGGACGGGAAAGGGACAAAGGCCCCGCCGGGGGCGGGTGCGTCGCTTCTTCAATTAGGAATCACGGAATCCGCCTTCGGGCGGCCGCAAAAGGAGATTCATTTTTCAGTAGGCGGTGTTGTGATTGATTTTCTTCACCATGACTTTTGGGAGAACGTCATATTTCAATCCAGAGTATTCTCTTTTACTCCTCTTATACAGCAAGATTGTACTTGTACATCGTTGGCTGACGGGTGATTGGTTTATAGTTTTTAGAGAGTTTTCCATCCCTTCCCTTAGGCAGGAAAGGGGTAACACCACGGGTCATCCATAAGGGCATCTCTGTAAGTCTCTGTAACTAACCACTGTTCGGTAGTGAATGCTTCTTTCTAAGTCTCTTATTTAGTCTATAGTTGCATCGCACCACATATTCGTTCATGCCATCTGTCCACATGATACGTTGCCTTGTTGACGGGACGAAAGTCATGGGCTCTGGAGTACGCTCCCCAGTCGTGCACCCTCAGGCGTTTTGGGGTAGGGTTGGTAACTGATATGGGTTGTATGTCGTTGGGGTAACCCGGTAGTTGCCCGCCTCATCGGCACACTACTCCTGGTGGCTCTCACGCTGCCACTTCCAGCACCAGCTTCACGCGCGCCCTGGCGCTCCCCAGGCAGCGGCTCTTTGCGTCGTGTGTCCGTGCTAATTGATGGGCGGTGCCCTGGGGCCATTGGCACTCTGACAATCACTGCACTGTTGGCCAGCTTTCAACAGATGTTGCCCGCCCCTCACGTGGCTGAGATGTTGTATGCGTGGACGCAGGGGTGGCTGTAATTTTTAAGTTATTATTATAGCTTATTATTATTATTTATTATTATTATTATTATTATTATTATTATTATTATTTTCAACTCCCTAATACAGTGAAGTTAGATAAACTAGAAGACAATTTAGAGATAACTAGGAGTTAATTAGATATAGGATATCAACCTCTAAATCTAGTTTTAATTCTAAATGTAAATGTTTGTAATAGTTTTGTAATTATTCTAATTCTATTTGTAATCATGTTTGTCACCGAGAATAATCTCATTGCAAGCTTCAATTAACAATATATTTTTCTTCAAGAACCTTTTATCCAAAATCACTTGTTTTATTTTTTCATTGTAATTATACTAACTAAACGCATTTTAACATAACCGTACAAAACAACTCTACTTGTCAATACGAACTATTCTTATTTAACTTTTTTACCAAACTGATAAGTACATCCGTGCAATTCAATCCCATATAATATCAAATAATTAGTTTAATTTCACATATACTTGCAGATTCTTCTCGCGTCTGTGCAGATCCAGGTAGAACTGAAAAGCGCTACACCAGCAAAAAACTAATAGAATATTCCTGATGATCTCATCCTGTAGAATGATTACAATATGCGAAACGTTTCTAGGAGACCTCAGGCCTTAAAACTCAAGTTTTTTTTACTCCCTGAAACGCTTCATTTTGGAGTTATATAACTATTTAAATGTCTACAATGCAAGTAGTATTGTAGGTTGTATTTGATGTGAATATTGATTTTTTAATCCTTATAGTTTAAATTTTTAGAGGTAAAGTGAATTTCGTCAGATCTCCATAAAATTATCATTCTTTAGAGGCTTTATTTATAAAGATTGATCATGTTAACGAGCCGTAAAGCTCATACAATTGAAATAATATAGGAGAGGATAATAATGGTAATAATAATAATAATAATAATAATAATAATAATAATAAAAATAAAAATAAAAATAAAAATATTACCAAAACTTAAACTGATATTACAGTTTCTCTAACATAAATTTAGTGAAACACCTGCTGAGTTTCGAACTTTATTACAAAATATGTATCTTATCGCTTTTGCCGCGACAGTATGTTTCTTTTCACATATTACTTTTAAAGCGGAATTGTTTTTGGATAGCCGTTCAGACACGAGAAATTTTACTGATATTTTATTACAATATTCTTCGCACTAATTCTTTCGTTTTAATTATGTTTAAAATATTATTTATAGTTTTGTGCCAATCGGTAGTGAGGGTTCCTAACCACAGCATCCGTATTTTGCTAATTTCTATACAAAAAAATTCTCCTGAGGGGAGGTGTACCTTAGAATATTATTATTATTACGGTTATTCTTATTATTATTGCTTGTATTATTACTGAGAGATGTATTGGGTCACAAAAAAATAATTTTCTGTGCAGGGGTTCTAAAAGTCCGAGCGAGGGAGGTTTACAAATTCTTCCACAATAAATTTGTATTATATGTGCATTTATTTGATATGAAGTTAAGTAAACTCAAATGAAGTAGATGATGTGTTAAAGGGTAATAAAAAGAAGTGAAAATGCTTTGATATGTATTAAAATTAATTTTCTAAATTTTAATTCTATTCATAATATATGCCACATAATATTAACTCAAAGCTTTTATTAAAACTGCCTATGTGCTATTTCTATTCTTTATCTTATGGTACGTGTTTTGAATACATCGATAGATAAGAAAGAGGAAGATACCTGAAGTTGACTCTTTGAAGGGGGTTACGGAGGCATGGGAGTACGTGATCAATGGATGCAAGGAAAGTTGGAGAATGAATAGACAAAAATGAAGGTTGTGACTGGGTTATTATGTGACAATATATGTGCAGAGGAGCAATGGTGATGGTAGAGAAACTAAATTGAGGAAGTAGGAAAATAAAGTACGAATAGGAAACATTATGGGCGGAATAATAATAAAAAAATTTATAAGGGAAGGGATGGAGCAAGAAAATAGTAGAATAGGAAGAGTAGACTCATGTGCGGCGCTTAATAGAAGAGATAGTAAGACAGAAAGATAAAATGCAGTAAAGAGAAGTGAGAAAAATAGTGTGAGTGAAGCTGCAGCTGGAGAATGAAAAGAGAGAGTGAGAAAGGAATAATGAGTACATGATGGGAGAGAGGTTAAGCTATCGAGATTGTCAAAAAGATGGGAATGTGAAACGAATAAATGTGATAGATAGGAAGTAAATCTCAAATAAAGATAAATTAATGATAGTGTGGTAGAGTTTGAAATGCGAAATACTTTGAAATTCATTCTTTTAATATAAATAATCTGTACCTGATATGATAGCTGAATAAATGACTGACGATGATGGTGTGTATGAGTGGAGAAAAAAATCGAAGGTTTGACCTGGACCTCTCACGTGGCTACTAACGCAGGTCGAACATAACCTCAATTGTCACCGTCCGCGCGAGCGTTTCGCCGGTTGGCGCCAGCTGGCGTCGACGCCTCCGCGCCGGAGGAAATAAAGTGGTCCTTAATTCCGCGATCCTATCGCCGCGATCATCAATCCCACGTCATTACGGCGCCCGCGACAAAAACGCGTCGCTAACGACGGCGGCGGAAGCGACGGTGGCGGCGGCGGCGACGACGGACGCAATTAACGATGCTATCGCGCACCCCCTTCCCTCCGCCCAACCCCTGGCGCGACAGTAACTTCGGCCGTTAGGCTCTTCCGAAGGCAACGCGCTAATTCGAGGCGCGGCCACCAGCGGCGCTTCGATCGCGAAGCGAATGCGGAAACTCAAGGGTGCACACAAAGGTAAAAGTATCGGTAGGGTGGTAAAAATATCATAGGTAACATAGTTTTTGTAGTTTTCCTGAAATTCATTGGTCTCAGAACAAATTCGTTTTTCGCTATAAACAGCTTTTTCTAAATCGATTCTATGAATAAAGACAATTTATGAATTGAATGAATAATGAAAGAATGACAATTTTCAAGTTGTTGTTTTGTTATACTTTATCGCATACTACATACATGGTGGAGAGAAAGTTATGTAACACGGACGAACGTTGTGCATTATAAATATCAAACAATTATAGCAATTTTTTGATATCAATGATACATAAAACAAAGAATCAATATTAATATTGAATAAAGCAATTTATTACATAAAATCACAAGTATCCATTTTTTCGTGATCAAACACATTCAATACAAATATATCTGCTGCAAAACCACAAATTTTTGCTGGAGTATCACATAATATTCTCTATACTACATATGTAGTATGCAATTAAGTATAACAGAACAAATTGTAAATTTGCTATTTTTAGGAACGGAATTAATTTAAAAGAAAGTAACCTTCATGTATTAAATTACTTTATCTATGTTTAAATAGGGATCTCTATTTCGTGAGTTCTTGATACCGAAAACTTGCTATACGGCAAAATGTCCGTCTGTCCGTCCGTCCTTTCGTTCGTTCGTCCGTCCTCTCGTTCGTGTTTGTTTGTTCGTTCGTTCGTTGGTTCGTTCGTTCGTCCGTCCGTCCGTCCGTTCGTTTGTCTGTCCGTAAGTCCATTAGTCCGTCCGTCAGTTCGTCCGCCTCGCCATCTATCTGCCTGTGAACAACGATAGCTGCTAAACAATAAGCAAAATTTTCAAGAAAATTAATATTCTCCGATCAATCTGGTTAATATCGCGATCCTTTGAATTTGAACCGGATATTTTAACTTTTGAGGGTACTTTACAACAAGCCTCAAATATTTCTCAAATACAGCTTCAAATTTTTGGATTTAAGTTTTTCGAAGGATAGTGGAAAATAGGCTAATAAATGGCGCAGACACTATTTTCGTTGAAATATCGTAATATTCGAAAATTTCAGAAGTTTAAATTTTTTCGGTGTCTTTCTATTTGTACTTCGTAATTGCAATTGTAACAATGTTTTGTTTTTTTCAAAGTGAAATCTGTTCTCTAAAACTATATCATTAAATTAAGTCTTTCACATTTTAGTTTCAAAATATCAGTATTTTCCGTGGAATTTTGCGTGTAGTAAAGGAAATATTAGAAACAAGATTTTTTAAAGTGAGCTTCAAATGCTTTCTTTAAAAGTTTGGTGCGAATAGCACTCTAAGCACAGAATAACACTAATTCAATGCTATTTTGATGCATTCTTTGATTTGACAATAATTACAAAAATGTAAGTTTTACTTTCTCCTACTACGTAATTGCGTAGTCAAGAGAAAGTATTTTAATGCTATGGCAGGAATCGGCAACTTTTCTAAGGAAAAATTTGTATTGTGGGACCGTGGTGTCTCAAAGGTGGACATACATTTTTCCTGTATGTCATCCAGTAGACTATGCCTTTATAGTTACGTTTGTGAAGTTTTTGGCGCCATATTAGTTAATATTGTAAATGATTAATACAAACTTAATGATTTCCGATTATGTTACTTAATATCTCAAAAGTTTTCTAGTAAATTGAGCTCCAAACGCGCATTTTAGAAACGCTCGAAAGGCATTTTTTTAAAAGTACTCCAAATATTTTCTTGAAACGTTGGGTGCGGCTACATGTGTTGAATTACTTGACATACTTGTACACACCATTTTAACGTATTATCGTGATTTTAAAAATAAGACTCAAATGGATTTTAAAAAAATATCTCTTGCGTCATAAATATTTTCACTTCGGACATTTTCTTTACAATTTTTTATTTGTGATAACAAGTAACTCAAATGCTTTCCTTCGAGATTTCTCTAAAACACAATTTTGTAGCAAAAATTTAGCTTAAAATAGCTCGTTTTCAGAATTGCTTACATGAAATTTTCTCAAGAATGGCTTCACATTTTTCATTGATTGTTAATGCTAGTGATATCGTCACCTAAATAAGAATAGGTCTCATTACTAAATGATTTTAGATTCTAATGATGTTTCTACATTTCAAAAGCAAAAAAAAACACATACAACTTTATATTTTCTTTATTACGAAAAAGACAATGTAGTCTGGTGTCAGGGCGGTAGCAAGCAACATCTCAGAGAAAAAAGGAATTATTCAAAAAATGACTGGCTCATCCCAGCCATAACATGCAGTACACTCATAAAAATAATGACCAAAATAGGTGCCATAGGTTTAGAGGGCTCATAGCATGAATTGATGTCGCTGCAGTGCCGAACCGAGAGGTTTTAGGGTCCTAGACGGGCGGTGGTACGATTTTCGATACTAGCTACATACCGGAGTCAAACTCCATCGCAGTCTGGAGGAGTACTCTAGCGAACATCTGATCTGATAACTTCTGTTCCGAGGTTTCTCCGATCAACACAGGGCGAATCCATGAGCGGGACCCCGCACGCGATCTTTCCTACCTCTTTCTTGTCCTATTCTCACTCCTTACTTACATACAATTACACTTACATACCCTGCCCTCCCATACATGCCGAGAGACCGGCTGAGAGCTGAAGGCCTATTCACAATGCAAACATAAACATAAGCATGGCGTCAACATTAAAGTTAGGACTACGTCAACAAGCGGACTCATTCACAATGCGTTCGCATAAGCATAACACGTAAGACGTTAACTTAAAAGCTTGCAAACTTCAAACGTCTGTGTTTCTGCTTAAGACATAAGGAATGAACCAATCACAGTACGTTAACTCAAAATCGAGAATGGAAAGAAGAGCGAAGTCGGTAGACGAACTAACGCAGTATGGGCCATGGACACAGTCGATACCTCGAAATCGATTCTCACATCTGCCCAATAGTAAATTAGAATGCTTCACAGCCGATAGAAACTCTTATTTTGCTTACGTTTATGTTAGACATTGTGAATACTTCTGTCTATCACTTATGTTAATGTTTACGTCTATGCGTTATGCTTATGTTTACGTTTGATTATGAATGGGCCGTTAGAGCTTCTCTAGGCTGGGGCGGTGCCTCGTCGGTGGGAGATATCTGGTTGAGGAAACTCCCACAAGCTGGCATATAGGTCGGCACCAGATCTCGCATTCTAGCGGGGAAGACCATCGCCACCTCCCGCGATAAACGGCACACTATTCTTACGGGATTAATGCCCTTAGCGATTGGGGTGCTCGGAGTTATTAATCAACCCATCTCTCCTGCCCTCCTTTCTTCTTCCCCTCCTCCCTCTCTCCCTCCTACCTCCCTCCCTTCCTAAGTGCAAATGCATAAAAAATGCACTACACTTATTGGAATGATGACTTGGCTAGTTGACGCACTCGGAATCGCTAATCAACCAAAGTAGTGACCGCGCTCCCAAACAGTACCACGTCTCTATACATTCTTGGCTATCCGGGGAACGCCGCTTCGTTGGCTGAGAGACCGACGTATCGCCTGACATGTCGCAGGCTTCCTCAGGGCAGTGATTTGGCCACTGCTATCCCTGATAGCCAAGACTTTACTTTTAAGAAGCTTGCGTGAGTACCACGTCTCGCCGTGTGCTGCCCGGACGGCGCTTCCGCTAGCCCGCCGCACACTGGCGTGGTGTGGCTTGCAGTCCTCGGCTGGCAGGGTGCGGCAGACGACAGGCTCATCGTCGTGTACATGTTCTCATTCGTCGTGTAGGATTAATATTTTTCTCCATGGATAGAGGGAAATAAAAAGTGCACTTCGCCGCTCTGCATATCCAAGGGTGCTAAGGCTGAAGGGTCGTTGCTGCCTCGGTAAGGAGAGTTGCCGGTTCGAATTCTGTCTCGGGCATGGATGTTTGTGTGTGTTTGTGTGGTCTTTACGAGTTTATTCCACAGTTCCCCCTACAGTTAAAAGAATCTATATGACCCAGATGTTAAAAACAGACCTTACAAATGTTCACTTCGTCAAATATGAATTTTGACCTTCATGTTATTAAAATTTTCAGAATCATCGGAAGTTGTTACGATCGGTAAAGTTTTTTTGTTAACACATTTGCTATTTTACTAACTATGAATGTGTATATATGTGGTTAATAGTTGGGTTGTTGTCCAAATACTGAAATAAACTAATTATGTTAAATCATTATCATCGTCTTCAATAAGTACATTTTTGATTAATTAATAGAATGCAGTAAGGAAGTGTAAGTACGAAGTAGGCCACGCATCAATTGTTAGCTACTGAGTTAACAGAATACGAGTACTCCCCGGACTTTTCGGCGTCACTCAAACTTTGGCAATTTTGAATGACATTCCGGTTAGCTTTATGTGAAGCCCCTTAGACATTTTCAAAAATTTGTCTACAATTGCTCAAACTTTTTTCTTTAAATATCTTGTAATAACTGCATACAGTGAAATTCAATAGTGCCACTGGTTTAACCGTCAATTGATTTTTCGGTATTAAAGAGACACAAATCATGAATTATGACTACACAGCGTGTATTCAGAAGTAGAAAGTATTGTACGTTCTAGAGGAATCTTGTGTACTTTGTATAGGTACGAGATTTATCCGCTTTGTCTTAAGCAATGTCCGACAATAACAGTTTTCCTGGGAAAAAATCTCCTTTTTCCGGCGCACGATTACCATACTTCCTCTTCTTACGAAGTAAGCTGAGAGAATAAAAATCTTGTAGGGCCATTCTAGTCATCGCGCGGCCAGGGAAGTTCTTTTGTATATCACGTCTTACTCTTCTAGTTTTATTTTCAAGGCTCCTTTAATAACGCATCATAAAAGTTAATTCTCTTTAAAAATGAGATTTTAGGTTTTAAAAATAATTAATATTATATGAAAAACATTATTCTGATGACAAAAAATCCATAAAAACAGTGGTGGAAGTTTGAAAAGGAGAGTTTATAACAAAATACATGCTTTCTGAATTTTTGGAACTCGCTTAGCATTTTTGAAACATGCGATCAGCTTTGCACAGTTCATTTATCGAGCACATGTTTCCTGTTGGACATAGCGTAACCTTGACTATCGACCCGGCGAATGTAGTAGTTCATTCAACATTTCTTTTAATCGCTGGTTGCAAAGATCGCGAAATTACTCCAAAAATATTTTTCTAACATATGACAATATGTGTATCATTTGATTTGTCGTTTTACTCCTGTTACAAAAGACTAAAAACGTATTGTTCCGTTTGAAAAAATAATTTTCTTCAATATCTCTGAAACTACAAATAATGGAAAGGTAAAGCAAACTTGTAACTAATAACTCATTTCCCTGAAGTTCTTCCGTGAAAACAGTCCAACAGTTCAACTTTTCAAAAACGAGAGGCGCTGCTAAAGAGCATAGTAATTTTTCTTCTTCTTTATTTTGTAATTTTATAAGGCTGTGTGGTATTCTAAAGGTGGAGGTATTCTATGAATGCGTTGACCTGATATTACTATTTTAAGGAGATATAGCACCCTCGATTCCATAATGTTTTATATCTTAGGTATTAAAGGCGTAATATTTCAGCGTCAGCGAGAACATTCACAAAAATTACTTCTCGCGATGAGGTTTCAATATCTGCTTCATTTCCAACAGCGAAACGTTTGTGAAATGAAAGTTCCTTGAAGATGTAACTGAATAAATGTTCATTTCTTGAAAATAAACCTGTTGAAATTTGTAATCATTTCCAAAGATCCACTTCTAATATGGGCGAGATCTTTTTGAACGACCTTTGACGGAATTATATTTGGGTTTACATGATTAATTTATTGCGCATAAGAGAATGTTACAGTTGTATTTGTAAAATTTATAATATATTGATGAGATAAGTATATCAGAACAAAGGAGGCACATGAATAAAGTAGGCACACTATCACTGTACGCGTCAGTATAAGATTGCCATCGTGCTGAATTACATGCTCTCCCAACAATGAGAGAGACTTTAAGGTCACACATTAATGGCGTATTTATTTTGGTTGTATCACTGACACATCTACAACCGGAACAATAGGTGGTTTCTTCTAGTTCTCTCTATATATCAATTAGCTGTGATGCCATTATTCTTGGGATTAAAATTCCACACATTTCTTTCTTCTTTATGTTTCTCTCTTCCGGGGTCTTTTTGGGCTCCTCTGAGTGTGGTCAGCAGACTCACAAGCTCTTCCGTGTTAACACAAACACATGAAAGTCAAAAGACAAACAACTATGTCCACGGCGGGGCTCGAACCTTTTTCCTTCCGATACAGGCGCTGTGTCGGCACACGTTTTAGCACCCTCGGACATACAGGTCGGCTTTATTTTTTCTTTATACTTTTTCTTAATATTATAAAAATATCCTGCATTGAAGATTTCAAGAATTATTCAATCACCGAAATGCAGATTAAAGTGTTTGTGTAAAGAGTAGATTGAAACAGTGATTTAATAGCTGAAACCCTGCGATTACATTAAAAAAAAGTGAGAACTGTAGAAAAATTAACAAACCTAAAAGTACTAGCCTAAAAGAACTGAAAAAGTATTGTGTTATGTCGTTCAGTACTTATTCTCTAAAACTGATAGAACGAAGGAGGTTTACAAATTCTATAAAATCTCCATTTTTTGTAATCAAAAGTTAAAGAAGTCTCTCAAAATATAATTGAAATGTACCATTACGTAGATTTGTACATGTATGTACCAGTGAACTATTGTAGAATATTCTGCTATCCACTTTAACTGAAAAACGTAATGAATCACTTTTTATTAAAAGCTCTGAAATATTTTATAAACGACTGCATGTGTTAGACAGTTACTCGGCATGACTTTTGTTTATATTGAGAGGAGTCATGCCGGGTCAATTTTAAATAGACACAATTAATTAAATTTTTATAAAAGAGTCACGTGAGTGAACCGAACAAGGGACAAGAAAGAAACATTACATGAAAATAATATAAAGGACCAGAAAATAATTGAGGATAGGTATAGTTTAAATATTTATTTAATTTAGAATTATTAATTTAGAATAGAAATATTAATTAAACGTGTTTTTTAATAGAAGAAACAATGCAAGAAAATAACGATGGGCAGTAGCTAGTGTAAGGCATGAAAGACGAGACAAAAGAAGATACGTTGGAGTTATTAAAAGGAAATAAAATAGATAACGTTGGGCCGAGAACACGAACAGTAGACAGTCAGATGTATAGCATTTATGCAACATGAGAAGAAATCAAAAGTAGTGGCTTTGTAGCACGGACGTAGTTTATTGAATTTATGAATTGCATTTTTTTCAAAAATTAATTTGTTTATTTAACTTAAATACGCGAATTAATTGATTAACAAGCACAACTAACTGCAATAAAGAAATTTGATTTGAAAAAAGATTTTTGATACATTTTAAGACAAATTAAATCGAAAATTCAGATATTCCCAATTCTCAACTTGAGAATCAAATGGAAACCGAATTACCGCGCAGCAATGAAAGAAATCGTTTCTGGCGGAAAAAAGGGGAATTGACCGTCCACGACGGCTATGAAATTATCGGGAAGTGAAAGGGAAGTTAAAAATTACGAAAGAGACGACATTACTATGTACAAGGCCGAAGATTATATTAATTGAAAACTAAATTAAAAGTATATGAAGAACGGCTATTTATTAGTTCACAAATAGATAAAATAATTGCACAGATCTGCGCACAAAAGGAATAAATGTCTTTCAATATTAATTAGTGCAAATGTGATTTTTGATTAATTTATAGCTAAAGGCGCCCAGGGCATCTGTCTACGTCTTGACGGGAGGATGCAGAGAAATTGTCATGTGTTCCTTTATCTATCTTTCAACCTATTGCTTTTCATTTCATGTCATCTACATACTTTTATCGCCCTCTTTTCTTCGTCATTGGCCTTCTCTGTATGCTGCACGCCCACCCATATTCTTGTCGGGCGACCCGTGTGGATGAGAATAGGTGACCTGAGGATTGAGGGGTCTGTGCATGCGGTTTCGACTGTCGCCTTGATGCTGCTTTCTTGTGGGTGAATCCGTTCTAGCCATTGTTATCTCTGCAAAAAACGGTGAATCCTGGTGCCTGAAGGGAAGTCTCTGCACCTTGTAGGTTCCAACACACTTTCGTTGGCGACGACCTCTTCTGGACGAGCGGTCGGGGGCTAACCCACTCTCAATTAATCGGCTCTGTCTACGTCTTTGATAATTTGGTGACTTTTTCAGAAAATAGTTGTTTAAAAATTGCCCACACTTCACACATTACGCGAAAACTACTCAATTTTTCGGTAAACCATTCATGAACTTATTTAAAGAAATGTCTTTCAACATTTTATTAAAGAAAAAATCTCTCTTCTCAATACTAGTTGTAGAAATTCTCATAAATTTTAAACCTTTGCATATTTCAAAAATTAAAGGATTTTAACGAATCATGTGACTTGCACTCTCCGAGGACAAAGCTTTATCACAACACTTAAAGCCATTTCCAATAAAATTTCGAAAATGTAATTGATGCTTCATGTAAAGTCTCCCCAATTAGAATACCCGTTTCAAACTTGCCAAGCCTCGAGTTTCTTTCAATCGATCTGGGTATATCAATTTTGTTGAAAATTCTTTGTAGCTTTTTGGTCCTTTACGTTGACCACAGACGTATAGACGGTCAGACAGACAGGCGTTTAGCCGTAAATCGATTTTTCGGATCGTGGACCCACAAAACGTGGATTCTAACTACACAACTTTATAGATATAATTTTACTAAATAAAGAAACAAGATTATATGCCCCCTTTTTCGTAACCATGGCCCAACAACATGAATTTTTCTCTCGAAACTTCTTTGTTTTCTGGCGCACGATTACAATATACTTACTGTCTGGGCTGTCCCGGATCAATTATTCTTATTAGAACAGCCTTGCCAAACCGTACCCGCACTAGCTACTTGCCCCCTGGGAAGCCCGGAGCTCTTGCCAGTTCAGAAAACTTCCCCTGATTTTGCTCTAATTTTCCCTCCAAATCCAGAAATGGCTGTACGCGCGCTTGCCGAAGCGGCAAGGGACACGGAATAGTTGCAACATACGAAAAGAATATTGCAATATTTGTTTTATCAAACATCTGAGGTTTGAATATGGTTATATTCTTTCCTAATGGCTTTTCTTATGGTTATTTTCTATTGAAGTCATGACTCTGGCCGCGGAAGTCTACGACATAATATACTTACTGTTCTTGGAAAGTAAAAACGAGAAAGTAACAGTTGTGGGTAAAAGTTGAATACAAAGTTGAATATGCAGTGCAAGATTTCAAATAATCACTGTCAGGAAGGAACAACACTATCACTCACACATGTTAATTAACTGTATGAACGTTTTTAACTTATTATCCATAATAAATTTTGGCTCGTGATCTAAAAACTGATTTTGATGTTCACCAACCAAATATTAGTCAAGCTTTGCAGTTTTATGTACTAATCGTATTCCTTCCCACAAGCATTTCCATATTCGTGGTCCGTTCAGTAATGATCTTCAACTGAGGGGTCGTGAATTACGAAGCGTGGGTCAGCAACCAGCGATTAAAATAGAACACCCTAATTAGAGACGCCGGGATGGTAAATCATAACAGTCCAGGAACAGCATGCAATCACCGTCGACATTACAAAGCTCAGATTCCGCATCGCCTCGGGTGGAGCGGCAGGGCGTGGGCAGGGAGGAGGCCGGGATGCGGTCGGACCGAAGCAGAGGGAGATGGTGGCAGATGACGTGGAATCGAAGCAGGGGTTTGAAACAGGTGACCTGAGAAATCATGGAAAATTACCTATCAGAGCAACCGACTGCTGGAATGCACCTCTAGACGGCGGCTGAAACCGCCCTAGCTATCTTAGCTACCATCAAAAATCCGCCACCATCTGGACTCAAGTTCTAGCAACTTCTGGTCGAGTCAATACTGAGACAGTGGCAAAGGGCCACCTCAATTGCTAGAAAGGCTTCAAAAACAGGTGTAATATAGTTATTTACATTTCCACATAATTCTGGTTCATATGAAAATAAAGGACTGAATTCTACCTCGCTAATTTTGACAATTTCGGGGCGGGGGGGGTGCTACATCCGGAGATCACCGCAGTGGCGAGGGCGGCAGAGGGTGTGTGGGTGGGTGCAGGCGTGGCAGGCAGCCTCGCTCGGGGAGCAGGAAGAGTTATGCGGGCGGCGATCGAAGGGCTCTTAATTACGGTCGGCGCCGTAATTAGGATCCCCTCAGGCCCGCCCCGCCCCCCTCCCCTGGCCCCGCCCCGCCCACGCCGCCGCCCGCTGATAGATGACACACGGCAGCCGCTGCTGGTGCCTCCGCTGCCGCCGCCCCGCCCCGCCCCGCCCCGCCCGCCCCGCTCCGCTCCGCCTCGCGCCCGGGCCATCACGCGATTCGCTTGCGGCGTGACGACCTAGCGGGGCGGGGGGGACGGGGGCGGGGCGGACGGGGGCGGGGGCAGAAACGCCATCATCGATCCCGGGCGGTGCCCATCTTCCCGTCCGCACGCCACGTGCTGAGCGCCGGCATGGGCCGGCCGGTGGTGCGGGAATCTTATTCTGACAGAGAAGAAGAAGAAGAAGAAGAAGAAGAAGAAGAAGAAGAAGAAGAAGAAGAAGAAGCATTTTCCCTTTCACAAGCGGAAGAAAGATTCTCATTCCAGGCGCATCAATATTACGAATCTACCGCGAGAAATTAAATATTAAGTGGTTACGTAACTATAGTTTTACTTTCTGCCCCTTAGGAAGGTACTTCGTAAGAAGAGAAAGTTATGTAGTTGTGTGCCGAAAAACGAAGAATTTTCGACAGAAAAAACTCTTATTGCTGGGCCCTTGTAAACAAAAAGTGGATAAACCATATTGATAAATATTGATCATTTCTCTATCACGTGGTATAACCAGGATACATGTTTTGTGGGTCCTTGCTACAGAAAAATAGAATGATGGCCAAACGCCGGTCTGTCCATGAACAACGTTAGCGGCTAAACCGTTCAGCCGATTTTCTCCAAAACTGATGTCTCCCAATCGAGCTGGATGATGTTGTGGCCTCGTGAAACGGATGTTTTAATTTTTGTTGGGGGGTAACTTACATGAAATTTAAGGGACATTTTTCTAATTTAAAAGAAATGGCTGTGGATTTTTTTTTGTTTAAATTTTGCTGTTGGATATTATGAAGGACGTTTAAGTGTTGGTTTCATGTTCGCTTATTTTTCGAAAATCGCTAAGGCTCAAAATTGTTTCGGATTCTTCATATAACTAAAGTATTAAAGATAGAGATTTTTTCTTTAATAAAATCTGTTCCTTAAAGATAGATTTTGGAATAAGATCAAGTACAATTTTTCGAAAATTTGAGTATTCTTGAGAATTTTTCGCGTAATTAAATTTGGAGCTTTCCTTGAGAAAATGTCCTTCTAGCGTTTTTGAAAATGCGTTATTTTGAGCTCATTATCACAGATACGTTTTTACGTTTTAGAGAAACTTTATTAGTAATTATTTTAAGCACTTCTACTTACAAATGCAATAATTTATATTATTATTTTGTCGCTAATTTAAATGTTAACGATGCCAGAGATATTTAAAATATAGTACATTTGTATAATGTTGAAAAAGGTCCAAAGAATAAATCAAATTGACGTGACGCATATCTCATTTACTCCAAGCTACAACTTCGATATCCGAGAACTTTCGTAGCGGGAAAAAATATAAACGAAAATAACAATATATAAGACTGTGACATTAGACTTTTCCAAAACGCACGACGATGTTCACATTTCAGTCTGTGCAAAAATACAAAAGTGCGGGTTTTTGTGCATTTGTAACATTTTGTAATGAAATCTTCTAACAATTGTGAAATTTTATTTTCTTTTGACCCACCAGTCGAAAAAGTATTGTTGGCGCAACAGTAATCTTAAAACTGCATTTTCAAATTTATATTGAGTAACGGAAATTCCAAATTTTAAATAATATTTTATAAATTATATCACATTGCCGTAAAGCGTAATAATATGTGCCTTCATAAAGATAAAGAGATAAGACTTGCTGATGCATCTTCAAGTTATTAAAACTGGTTGTCAGTATATATTATACGGTCTTTCATAAAAACCATAAAGGAACAAACCGGTTTCAATTATCCGTAATCACCTCCTAAGTACTAAAGCAATTAATGTTCCACCCGTTACATATTTTCAAACTAAGTGACCTCCAAGAGATAATTACACATCTGCTATTATTACAATTAATTTAATTAAACAACCGTGTGTAGAAATAAATGTAATCTGATAATGGTTTGAGAGAACAAAAGTGGGTTAGAGGTATATAAATGAACTGGAGGCGATGTGTATTAGCCGAAAGGCGGGTTTCTAAAGGCCAGTACACGCGCTTGGTCGTCGGCGGCATTCTTCTGGAGAGAGCGGTATAAACGCATTCTGGATGCCACAAGCCGACACGCGCCACGAGCCATGTGCCACGTGCCACGTGCCGCGCTCACAAGCGCCGCACGGTGCTGAGCCTTCCTGCCGTCGCTCG